>JANPWL010000082.1:0-71377 GCA_027406405.1 Blastocystis sp. subtype 1 | reverse complement strand
TGTTTTCGATTGTTAGATATGGCTAAAAAAGTGGGAATGTCACCGATTCCATATGCCTAAGTGCGCTGCTGTGATTCGCGATGTTGATTCGTTCCCCACCCCTTCTCCAGGAGAATCTGGCGAAGCCCTCTCTCTGTGATCTTTACCGAGTGATATTGATCCTGCCACTGGCAAGTCTTGTTGATTGTCGCTTGCTGTCCCTCATTTCTAGGTGCCCCGACTGCGTGTAAGCTGTATATCAAGTTGCTGAGATTTAGGGCCCGCCGATCCCATCATCGATTTGTTCCTTGAGGATCAACTTGGGACAACACGGTTCTGTTGATGCCTGGTGAAGAGACGGATACAAGGTAAAGATTGTGACAGGGTTTGACGTGCAGGGTAATCCCAGCCATCCCTACCGCCTTCACCCTGATAAAGCTGCAGTCCATTCCTACCATCATTCAGTTTAAGGATGGAAAGAAGTGGAAGTGAATGCGTTAGGAAAAAGTGCCGTGACGAGGACAAGTTGTATGCCATGATGGATTAGATGTGCTGTGTTTGTTAGTCACTTCTAGTTGTGCTTTCCACACCATAAGCGCATTGACAAGTGAGAATAACAAGAAGACAATCTCTACAATCGCACTCACAGACTTATTCCTCCTCAGCCTCAAATAGCGGATCTTGCTGTTTCTTCTAGCCACACGACCCTACGCCTCATCCTCACCCATCATCTCACGGGGCGACCACCGCCGTAGGAGTTCTCGGCGAACTGGATGTGCTTCTCAGAGTCCCGTGCACCATGAACGAGGGAGAGTTCACCACCTGCTGGCCCACGCGGATGTGTCTCTGCTGAATCAGCTTGCGGGCGTGGTGGATCGACTTCGCAGACCGAACTTGAACACCTTCGTCTGCGGTCTGCGGTCCATCAGCTTGGAAGTCGACAGCTCCAGGAATGGAGTCCAGCTTCTTGTCCTCCTCGGAGATGAGGCCCAGACGGGTCATGCGGCGGATGATGGCAGCACCCTGGAAGATTCTGCGGGGATCCGTCTCCTCCAGCGTCAGCAGTTCACGAGCAGCCTGAATGTCCCTCTCCTTTGCTTCCACCACCTTGCGGATCTTGGCGAGCACGAACACTACCCGCCAAATCTCACGCTTGTTGCGCAGACCGTATTCACCGCAAATACGCAGCTCCTGGTCCAGACGCTCGCGCTCGTAGGGACGGCGAAGTGCTGAAGGTAAGACGATCTATTCGATGGTGAGAATGCAGTTCCATTTTACTCGCAGGAGAGCAAGGCTTGTAGGCAGAGAGTCGAAGCGGTCTCTCCACTCCAAAACACCACACTACGTACAGTTTCTATGATGAGCACAGGTAACCATTGCAGAGATTCGTAGTGAGGCCGCCAGTAACGTCAAAACATGAAACCCAAAATAGCCTCGAAAAGCGGAATCAACCATCCACTGCGTACTTCACCTTAAATGATTCAAACCAGCTGTGTAAAAAGGAGAGGTCATCATTCCTTTAATTATGGAATGAGTTATGTGGGATTGGATTCTGCGCGTTCACTCACTACAACATGGTGTGTGAGTCAGAGTGAATCCGATTTACTCATTGCCTGCTTCCGAGAACAGAAGGAGATTCTTTGCACCGTAGAACTCATTTCACAGGCGCAAAAAAGGACACACAAAACAGAGCGTTTCATGGATAGTCATGAAGAGCAAGTGCGTACTCTCCTTCACTTTTCTCTTGTTATTTGTTTCGGAAACCGTGAATATGGAAAAACTCGTATTGTAGGGTTGGATTTAGTGAAGGAGCATCGCTATCTTTATGATGATTATCGTTATTCTGTAACTCAAGTAATCGCGGATTATGATGGCGGGGTGTTCCTCGACGTGGGAGAAAGCTCCCTCCCATTGTTGTTTACATCGTAATCTATCCTCTTGTCATATCGGGTTGTGGGGTACTGTTTTCACATTGTCACTGACATCACCACCACTCTTAGTTGTATTCGCATTCTCGACACGAAAGATAAGCGTGCCTTCGAATTATATCTGTTCCAGCGATTCGTGTTTTTGGTTCTTCTTCGTCTCGGAGAGTTCATCTGCGACTGCTGTTTTCGCGAAGGACTACGACGTTTCAACAACAAAGGATCCGGTGGCCTGTCGTCAAGCTGGCGGGCAGCGCGACGACGCTGAACTCCATCGGTTGGACGGGTTTGATCGCTCCCATCGTCACGTACCTTCTGCTCCCCGTCATCCAAGAAGGCAACCGGTGGATGATCATCCTCTGCTACACGCTTCTCTTCTACGCCCTGTTTGCCATCCAGCCCGTGGGTGATCCAGGCCTTCAAACTGGCTGTCCAAAGAGTCCTACGCGCACAGCATGGGCCTGCTGGGCGATATCTTCGGCAAGGTTTGCTACGGCCGCTTCAAGATCGCAGACCTCCGCCTTCGCCGTGGCGGGCTCCATGTTCGGCTGCCTGATCCACCGCCAGGCGTCCATCGGCTTCATGGCGTGGGTGTCCAGCGCCTACTTCGTGATCGGCGTGGCGGTGTTCGTGATCTGGCTGCTGATCGAGCTCTCCTCCTTCCTGATGGACATCGTATCGGAGAACGTGCCCCTGCCGGCGCACATGCTCTCCTTCGGCGCTGCATCACCGCCTTCACCTTCATCCACTGCTACTTCGTGGACGGCGACCGCCCCGTCGGAAAGAAGTACAAGTCCCGCAAGCGATGCACCTTCCAGTTCCCGCCTTGGCATGGTCAGCTCACCGTCTTCTGCGTGGGCAGCTGGGTCGCCAGACAGCTCGCCCTCCCCTACGAGGTGCTCTTCGGCCTGCCGTGCCAGCACGACCCGCCCAAGCTGCTCTGGAACGTGGGAGTGTCTGCTGTACATCCTTACGTCAGGTGGCCTGGCTGCTCGTTTCCTACCTCTGGAGAAGGTGGACTTCAAGCTCAGCCCTGGCGTACATCCTCGGATACACGCTACGAAGATGGTAGGTAAGGTAACATTCCCCACACCGCAAGTTCGTGTACGGACCGCCGGAGGAGATGAAGGAGGTTTTGGCGTTTGGTGGGGGGGTGATGTGAGATGGAGAAGCAGCTCATCAGGGAGGGAGATACCATCGTGGTTGGTCAGTCCCTGGGAATGGTTTTTTGAAAAGAAAGCAGTTGGCAGCGGAGGGGAAGATGAAGAATCACAGAAAAAGAACGATGTTTCGCGGCATTACGACGTTTCGACTCACGGGCCAGCTGATGAAGAACTATTCACGCTTCCCAGAGTCTTCTTTTCTGCAAAGTGTGGACGAGTCCGACGACGACTTCGAAGCCCAAAAGAGCAAGGTGAAGGACGAAAATCCCGAGGAGGTGCTCAAGTTCATCGATAAAAGTGGGTGCGGCAGACGCGCGTCCTCACCGTTTTAGATCGTGCAAGACAACAAGGTCGTGCTGGGTTTATGAGGACGTAGTCGCGTCACGGCGCCTGTGTGGTTTTAGTCTTCGCGTTGTGAACATTCTCAAGACATCTGGGCGAAATCGGGCTGCACAGTTATCCGTAGGCTGCGATTTTGCTCAGTGCCAATATCCTCACGAGCCCGTCGGTTCACAGAACCTGAGAGACGTATTCGTAGGAAGAAGGCGCGCTGCTCATGCATAGGGGACTGGCCGACGTTCCCCCAGCTGTTCATCAACGGAGAGTTCGTGGGAGGGGTGCGATATTGTCACCTTGATTTTGTACAAGTCCGGAGAACTGAAGAAGATGCTCGAGGACGCGGGCGCGATTGTCCATCCCGAGAAGAAGTGCCGGCTTTGTTGGCCGAACAGCTCCTACCCCTTTATCGCCTCTGATTCTGCGGAAGCGCCTTTCCATAGCCAGAAGTGTAGCGCGTCGTGGGCTTCTTCTTCTCCGCGAAGGACACGCTCAGGATGAGATGGTTGATGGCGTAGCCGTTGAACATGTCAATCAAGCGCGCGGCGCCTCCTCCCTATCCGTGAACGCCTCTCACCGCCACTTTACTTCGTATCGTAGTTCGCGAAGGCGGCTCACGGCGTTCTCTTTGTTTCGAAATCGGCAATCACGCGCGCTCTGGTTATATGGCCGCACTTGCTGAACAGATCACGCAGCTGCATCCTCCGTAACGTCCTCGGCGAGGTTCGACACGCACGCCGTATGACTCCCTCCTCTCTGTCTACCGCTCAATCGGCTGGCAAGCACTCACATTCCGCCGTCTTCTCGGGGGTCTTGCGAGCGGAGGCCACGTAGCGACCCCTCGCTAGGGAGGCGGCCGCCTGAGGTCTCCTCCCTTGGGCTGCTCTTTCGACAGAACATTTCCCTACGCCTCATTCCACTCCCTCGCACACGACTCTGTAGGGCAGCAGACATAAGACATAGTGAGACCCTTGCAATAACTGCAGGTGAACGGAGCCCTAGGGATAAGAACACCCGCAAGAACGACTCCGCTCCGGGAGAGCCCTCCTCCTTCTTCTCGGCATGACCCGGCTTCTCCATGTTATTTCTACATTCAGCCACGCGCCCGACGATGTACTTCTTCCACCGCCTGCAGCGTCACTCCCTCGCCTCCCTTGGGAAGATGTTGGAGAACGATCTTCGACTACCGATGAGAGCCAACGCACACATTCTGCACTCTCTCCAGGACGCGCTTCAGCACCATTTCTCCTTCTTCTCCACCAATTTCACTCGCTTCGTCACCTTCACGCGCTGCTTGTCCCACTTCCAGCTGACAATGGTCGTGATGCCGTTCTCGTCAGTGGTCTTTATCGGCTCGGTAATTTCTACGCAATCACGCATTCCTCCTGGCGCGATTACTCGTCTCTTCCCTAATAAAGGCCAAGCAAATCCATCATCTACGCAGGCATTGCTATTGTCGAATGTACAAATGGGAATCCACTCTAGCCCTTTTCTTAGCCTCCATTTCCCATCAATTCGGCGTCCCGCCATTCTCTCTGAATACAACCGTTATTGAGAATAGAGGCGGCTTTTCACAAAGGCCAATCCATCTTCTATTTGACTAGCAGTATAATCTTATTATGGAGGGTGTATTAGGAGTGAATTATATCTCACAGTTCAGCTTTTGGGGGAGTCGATTGAGGGCTTCATGATGATCAAGATCCATTGGACAATCACGCCGTTCACGTCCAGAACACAAAAACATGATATCGTTCACGATCTTCCTGCTGTTTGCTGTGGGTAGGCCTTTGCGAAGTGTGCTGTAATGCCCTAGTCCTTGCGAGAGCCAACTTCCCATTCCACTGAGGAGCAAGTCCAGTGGCTCGAGAGAGGCATTTCTTGGATTCATCCACTTCGGCGTCAACACCTTCACTTTGGTTTGTCTTCGTTTTCTCCAGTCATGTGCGTAGGCAGAGAGTGGGGGTCTGGGTAACGAGGACCCAAACATCTTCAACCCCGTGAAGCTGAACACCACCCAGGTTGGCGTTTTGTTGTGTGAATCATTCATAGTGGTGGAGGCCTTCCAGAGCGCTGGAGCGAACGAGATTATTCTCGTCACGAAGCACCACGATGTTCAGGTTCGATTGCGATCTGCATGTAACCCGTAGGCTGTTCCCTTCTGAGTACTCCAACCACTCCGTCATCAGCTCCAAGTGGAGAGACGGCAAGGGTGACGTCGTCCGCGCGACTTCGTGATTCCTGCCGTCTGCTCGGCGCCCTGCCCTCCTTCTACCTGTCTCCCTGGACCGCTTCTTCTCAACATGACCTGAGACCGGAGTACAACGACTACAAGAAGACGCTGGAGGTGCCGGAGACGCACTACCCCTCGTACGAGCTGTGGTGGGGACGGCGCCAACGCGCAACCCCACAGATACCCGTCGGCTCGCGATCCGCGCATCACAGTAGGTGTACGACTGGAAGGGCTGGTACGCCATCCTGAAGAAGAACCAGCCGCAGTGTCTCGGCGGCGGCTGCGGCGGCGACAACGACAGCACTGCGGCCCCCGACACGGCGTGGGGCAAGACGGAGTCGGGCCTGGGCCGCGAGGAAACTGGAACTTCCACGCGCCGTCGGTTGAGTTCCCGGGCGAGGAGCGGTGTTCGACACCCGCTGTTCCTGGACGTGTCGATCCGCCCGGGCTGGTTCTACCAACTAAACAGAGGCTAAGTCCGCTGGAGGACCTGGTGCATCTACTTCCGCTCCGTGGGCCTGAACAGCCAGCTGCAGCTGCGTGCCGCCGAAACCCGGACGGCCTTTCGTTGAGAGAAGGACGTGGTGCGCCTGCGCGAGTTCGGCGAGTACATCCGTAGACCTTGTTGGACAGGGGCGCGCAAGGCCACGGCGGCGGAGGCCTCTTCCTTCGCGGAGGGCTACCCTGCCATCAACGTGCTGACGAACGATCAGTTCGTGTACTGGAAGCCGGAGGGCACGGAGTCGTCGGCTACGTGGACCTGCTCTTCGACGAGCCGGTGTCGTTCAACGTGGTGATGATGCGCAGGAGTTCATCCGCCACGGGGCGAAAGGTGTCGCACTACTCCATCTCCATCCTGAGGCCGAGGACTGGGTCTGGGGCTGGGCAGGGCACCCCACCATCGGCAGGAAGAAGATGAACGTGCTGAGAAGCCCGTCTCCACCAAAGGGGTACCTCTACCATCATCGACACTGGAACGACCTAATAGCGGAATCAGCCTGATCGGCCTGTTCACTTCGGAGTACTACTGAGTATTCGCTGTTTGCCCTTCCCATCTGTGCCCACTCCCGGAAGTCTCGTCGTTCCCTTCGTTCGACACGTCATGGGCGTTTCATCCACGGTTGTCATCTGTCAGCGGGATGACGCCTTGCCCAAAGAGGACAGCACCACCACTATTTCTTTTACTATAACCCATACATGAAGCTTCTTGAAGATTTCCGAGCTTTCTCTCAAGCGTACCTTCATGAAGAGTGGGAAATCGATTAATGGTTCAACCCTAGCTATTGTCTCGTTGCAGCCCTCGTCTTCCCATGCATCATCCTGTTCATTCTCCGTTTCCATCAAGTGTGCGTTTGTCGTTTTATCATCACAGCTAGTTATAGCCTACTATGCACTTCCGGAAAGAACCTAAAAGAGCCTTCGGAGAGTGGGCATTGGTGACGGAGCAACGGACGGGATTGGCCTCGGTTTGCACTCGAAATCGGACTCATGTGCAGGCTATGCAAAGAGACTGGCTTCGCGTGGCGTGAACGTGATCCTCGTATCCCGCTCGCAGGAGCGCCTGGACGCTGCTTGAAGGAGATTCGGGAGAGATACCATGTAGCAGAGAGTGTGAAATCGTTCCATGTAGGTGGAGACCCGCACGGTGGCATTTGACATGAACGGCAGTCTGGAGGAGTTGAAGGCAGTGCTGCTCCCCGTCATTGAAAAGTACCCCATCGGTATTCTCGTCATCCTTCCTCCTCGTATCATGCGTGGTGAACAACGTCGGCATTTCGTACGAGTACGCAATGTACCTGGAGGAGCTTCCGGAAGATCGACTGCAGACCATTATCCACCTGAATGCGAGGTGACCGCAATGGTCACAAAGCTCTGCGTCCCTGGAATGGTGGAGCGGAAGCGAGGCGCCGTCGTCAGTATCAGCTCAGCTGCGGGCGTCATGGCGTGTGGCGATCCGCTCTATGACCTGTACTCTGCCTCGAAGGGCTTTGTGGACCTGTTTTCTCGCTCTCTCGCCACAGAGCTGAAGGAGAAGGGAATCGTCGTGGAATGTCACGTGCCCTACTTCGTCCCCACGAAGCTGAGCAAGATCAGACGCTCCTCTCTGTTCTGCCCCCGACCCGAGGTGTTTGCGGAATCGTCGCTGAGGAAGGTTGGACGCGGTCCCATCACCGTCGTTCCGTACTTCTGGCACGAGGTGCAGCACATCGCCTTCCACCTCCTCCCCTTCTGGCTTCTCCAGAAGTGCATTCTGATCCACCACAAGGACATTCGCCGCAGAGCGCTGAAGAAGAGAGAGAAAGTGGGATGTTTGTTAACAAACAGGCAACTGGAAGTTGTTCACGTCCGGCGTCAGCACCAAGCGGTGCTTCACGTCTCCCAGCATCGAAATGCTCGTATCGTCGATCGTCACCACCTGCTGCTGGTACCGCAGCGGGATCGACACGCCCATGTCCACGATGTACCCGTTCACGTCAATGCTGATCCGCCCGCTCTCATGCACACGCATCTTGCCGATCTTGCCCGCGGGGATTCCCATGAGCTCGTTCTCTGTGTAATCGTGAGCTACACATTATGTGCTTTCCATTCTCCACGCTTCGTGTCGTTATTCTGCACAAACTTCTGCTCGTCAATTCCGTACTCTATTCGTGACCACCGGACGAATCACGCACCGCGGTTCTTCGCATAGATGGGGCAGGAAGGACGGCGGGCGAACAGCATCATATCGCCGTCGTTCACCTCCTTCAGCAAATCCAGCGCCGTCACCTGCGCGTCGTCCTCGTCCCACGTCAGCGGGTTGTGCACCTCCGCGCGTGGCTGGTCCTTCACGTACGGGAAGCGGATCGGGCCGTTGTTGAGCGCCGTCAGCTCGTGGTCATCGTTGATCTCCTCCTCCATCACCTCCGATACGTCGCCGTCCTTCTTCACCACCGGCTTCTCCTCGCTGCCGCTCATGAGAATCGCCGTATCGGACACATGACCACCGCCCCTGTGCACATTGTTCGTCGCGAAGAATCGGACTAGGGATCACTTCCACCACACGAAACGCACTTCGCCACTCACCAAGAAGCGCGGCTGGTTGCGGTTTGACTGATTTCTGTTCTGGCGATTTCCTGCGCGGGGCCGCTATTTCTGCCGTTGCCCTTTGTGTTTTTGCGCTGGTTGGGCTCTCTTTCACGCGGACCGAGTCATGCGGCTCCGACTTGACCTGGGGAAAGGCTCCGGCTACACATGAAGCAACACTCACAGAAGCAAACGCAAACCCTGCTGGCCGCCAGGCTGTTGAGAACCCCCGGACGTCGGAACCAGAGGGATAGCGCCCGTTTGTGGTTTGGCAGCCGTCACGGCCTTGCGAGCGACGGGCTTGAACTTGGGCTTCTTCACCTACAGATGATCCCACGGGAAACGGCGCATACGCCTCCGATTGTGTATGCATTTCTTCCCCCCTCCGCGGCAGGCGCTCCCGATGAATCGCCCGCTCTACCTATGAACACCCACAGCAGCGATCGACTTTGAACCAGATCCGTTCATATCGTTATGCGTATTTTGACCGTTGTCCTTGAATGAAGGCTCCATAACGGCGTTTTTGGACGCTTCCCATCGCTCGACGAAAAGTGGACTCCATAAAACCCCGGAATTTCGGCCATTCCGGTGTTTTTGAAAAGAAAGCGTTCTCGCATCTCATTTCTATCGGAATGAACAGCAAAGAGGGAGTGCTTCTTGTTATGCTCCTTCTGTTTTGTGGGCATTTGCATTTTCTCGTGACGACTAGACTCCGTGCTCGCGACTTCTTGTGCTGGAGGCAGTCCCTGGAGAGAGAGTGAGGAAGGGTTCGTTCAAATTGTTGCTTGTCCCACGGGCTATCTCTACCGGACGTGTCTGGAGGGAGGCGTGTGGGGACGGGAAGAGTCGTTGCATTGCGAGCGAGTGGTACACAAAGCCTGCGGTCGTCTATAATGCCCCGTCTCAGGGTGTTCTGCCGAGTCCGCCCTCTCACCTCCATTAATCTGTAGCGATTCCCGAATTCCTATCATCGAATCCGGAGGATATGGCGATGGGTTGCATTCCGCCGAGGCAGCTGCAGTTCCGCTTCTCCGTTCCGATGAAGCGGGGAACGGGAAGCGGATCGATCATGTCGAGGGAGGGATTCACCATATCTCTGGATGGTATGGATGCGTCTTGTATTCAGAGCGAATGCACCATCCGTTTTCACTCTGCCCTATCTACCAACATGTACTACGAGGTGACGCTGGATGCCTCCTTCTTCGTGAGTGAATACGGTCTTCCTCTGGCACAGGCGATTCATCTCGTGTTTGGAACGGGAGCGCACTCTTGCAATTCTCGATTTATGATGGACGGGCTGGGGGACGACGGTCTCTGTCAGTGCTTTAGCAGTGACGACAGCTGCATGTGCCACTGTGGAATTGCCGATGTTTCTAGGGTTCTTTAGTTGTTCTGTTTGCTGCAAACACGTCACAACCACGAATCGTACTCATGAACCGACGACAGGCAGAACTCGCGCACCGCCGAATCCATGATCGTGTCGATCGACACGGACCGCTCTTCCCTCCTAAACAAACTCATCATCCGCTTCACCTCCGGCTTCGCGCACTCATCCAGGTACTTCGCGTTCTGTCGGGAAAGCACTCGCTGCTGCTTCGTCCTCACACTCCCCTCCAGAATGCTGCCTCGTCCGAACAGTCGAGACTCCGCCGAGCGCACCGTCTCCGCCACGTCGCTCATCATCTCCTGCGCAGCGGCCGGCAGCGCCAGCTTCCTCTTCGCCACGAACGACTCGAGGCGCAGCAAGTTCTCGTAGTCCTGCTTCTCCACGTAGAACGGTACCAGCTGCGCGCAGGCCGCCGCGTCCAGCCGCACGCCCTCGCGCCGACACACCTCCGCCACCACACGCGAGGGCGTCTCCGCCTCCTGCAGCAGCAAGTGGGCGAGACACAGTCGCCACTCCGCGCCTCGGGCCGCCAGCTCCAGCACCATGCCCGCATTAAGAGCGTCGCGGCGCTCGAACAACACGCAGACAGCCACGGGGTCCGCCACGCGCAGCGCCTTCTCCTTCATGTCGCGCAGGATCGTCTCCTGCAGCGCGCGCCGCTCCGTGTAGCAGGCCACCAGCAGCACCTCGTTCGCCACCTCCGCCGTCAGCGGCAGCGACAAGTACCGCAGACGCCCGTAGAACGCCTCCACCTCCGCGCCCGCGCCGCGTCGCGCCAGCTCCGCCAGGTACGACTGGAAGAGCTCGCCGTGCCGTGCCAGCTGCTCCTGCAGCCGGATGCGCGGCTGGTTCTCGTCCAGGAACAGCTCGGCGATCGCCTTGAGCGACGCCACGGGCAGATCGGGCTTCTTCAGCAGCATCAGCGCCAGCGCGTCCGGCAGGGGCACGCGGCCCTTCATCTGCTCGAGCAGCTCCATCACGCTGGCGGCGCTGCGCATGGCGAGGGGCGCGGAGCCGCGGCGCACGGGCTGGGAGAAGAAGAAGAGGAAGAAGTGGAAGATGCTGGGACTCCAGCTGTCGAAAGACGGACGCATCGTATCGTACACCGACTGCAGCAGCGCTTCGGAGCTTTGGGCGGAGGGCGAGGGCAGCGGCACCATCTCGTAGACGGAGCGCGAGTAGAAGTACCACAGAACGAGGGACAGCGAACGGAGAGTGGTGCGCACGAGTTCTTCGCCATGCTGAAATGTGAAGGAGCTGAACTGGCAGGCGTCGAGAGAGTGCGTGTCATAGGGTGAAGGGAACAATTCCTTCAGGTCTTGTGAATTCTGAGAATCGGGAACGGAACCCTCTCCGCTGGAAACAGAGTGAGGGGCGCCGTTCTGAGCCTTCGCACGCAATGCAGCCAGCAGGTACTGCCAAGAATACACGTAGCAAGTGATGATCTCCTCGAAGTGGAGGGGCAGCTTCGACTCCTCGGCATTCCGTCGCGGGAGGGTTGGAGAAAACGGGGACATGCTTCCGCGGAAGCCCTTGGAATCGCTCATCATTTGGATGCACAGGCGCACAAACAGATACTCCCGAGGTAGAGGCGGTGGCTGTGGAGAGCGGGGTGAAGCCTGCTTGCTTTCCATCCACTCGGCAATCACCCGGTCCGATACGCGGGATACGAGTGAAAACGCCTTCGTGATGTCCCCAGAAAGAAGCAGCACGTAGCAAAACAGAGAGGCATTGCGAATCACGAATCGCGGGTCCGTCTTCTCGAAAACGGAAAGGAGGCGATTCACCAACGCGAACTCATTGCCGTCCGTCAGCCGCGACACGAGCATGAACACGTCACTCCTCGGAAGGGAATATCCTCTTGCATAGCACGATTCCACAACGTCCACGGCCTCTTTGAGTTGCCCCGACTGGAGATGGATGAACATTTGCTTAAAACGGTCCCGCGTTTCCAGAAGCGGCTTTATTTCCTTCTCATTTGAATATGTTTGCTGGGCACTCGTGCTAAAAGAAGCAGCGGTGGAGAAATCCTCCCTGCTCATCCAAAACGGCATTCTCGCAACCGCTCCTCTCCCTATTCTCCCCAGGCCTGCGCCTCGTCGCGCAACACTCGAGGAACAACGAAGAAAGCGAAAGGCGTTGAATCGCCCCGCTCCTCTCAGAAGAGAAGATATCATGACGACACAGCCGCTGGAAAGCGAAAAGAACGAAACGGAAGGAATCCAAGGGGAAGATGGAATGATATGACGCGGAACGCTCCTAACAAACAAGAGACACGCTTAGGCTTCCGTATTGAACTCCTTCTCCGAGGACACGCCCTCCAGGTTCTTGATGAAAGCCGTCGTGTTCTGTCCCGCCTTATCCAGCAATGAGGGGTCCTTCTCCACGGCCTTCTTGAAGTCGGCCATCTCCTTCGTCTCCACCTCCTCCTCGGCCACTCTCGCTGCCTTGCTCTCCAACTCCTCAATCACCGATTTCGATCCGCCCTCCACCGCACCTCGTTTGAATCCCGAGATCGTCGGGTGCTCCTCGCCTCCCTTTCCCAGCGTGGCGTCCACCATGTCCGCCGAAATGACCTCTCTCTACCGCTCACCGCTCCGCCCAGCACCCACCTGCATAAACTCCGCCTGCACGCTGCGCTTCGTGCGCTGCATCTCCTTAAAGGTGTCCGTGTTGCCGTAGCGCGCCTCGAAGTCGCGCCACATCTCCCAGAAGGTCACCTGCGTCTGCGGGTTGCAGAACTGCGACGCGTACGTGAAGATCATTCGCGCGCGCTGCACCTCGCCCAGCTTCGTCTCCAGGTCCGCGAAGCGCAGCGCGATGTCCTTCACCTTGCCCTCCGGCACTGTCTCCATCGCCTTTTCGTACACCTCGCGCGTCTTCGTCACGCCATAGTACTCCTCCACCTTCTTGATGTAGTACAGGAACACCTCGTACTTGTCCTCCGCCGGCACTGCTGTCGTCGCGCGGTCCAGAATGTCCATGCAGTGTCGCGTGATGCCATACTCCTCCTCCAGCCGCGAGTACAACAAATAAAACTCCTTCGCGCAGTCCGCCGTCACCTGCTCGATGCACTACGCCTCACGCCCGCGCCGTGTCGCCACCTTCTCGAAGATGTCACGCGCACGCTCGATCTTGCTGCCCTTGTACCGCGCCACGAAGTGGTTGATATACTGCAGCCAAATCTCGCGGCTCGCCGGGAACGCGAACGCGCCCACGCCCTTCTCGTACACGCGGAACGCCTCCTCGAAGCAGTTGTGCTCCTCCAGGTACGCCGCGTAGTTCAGCACGTTCTACGCCTCACGCCCGTGCCCCGCGCCCACCTGTGGCGTGATGATCTTCAAGTCGAACATGCGGTCGTAAGCGGCGCGCGTGGTCTCCATCGTGCCGATGCTCTCCTCCAGGTCCACCAGCATGTTCCACACCTTCGTCGACTTGTACAGCCGCTCCTGCGGCGGTCGGCGCGTCACGCCCTCACTACACTTCAGTCTTGCACCGTTCGCCCACTCCGCACGGTTCACGCCACGCACAGGCGCCGTGGCGCGCAGGGCCGCTTGGTAGGCCTCCTCGATGCGGTCGTGGCGCAGGTACATCTCGATCCATGCGCACCACACGGTGGCCAGCTCCTCCACGCTCTTGAACTCCACCTTCACCGCCTTCTCGAACACGCGGCACGCGTTCTCCAGGTCGTCGAACTGCTCGTAGAACTTCGCGAACTCGATCCACACCGTCGACACCTTCCCCACCGCCTTCAGCGGGTCGATCGTCTTCACCGCCTCCGTGAACGCCACCACGGCGCGCGCGGGGTCCGCCTCCTTCACCGCGCCCTTCTTCGGGTCCATGAACAGGCTCACGCGGTACAACCACTGTTTCACCTCGTGCGGGTTCTGCCGCAGCCGCACGTTGTTCAGCAGCACCGGCTGCGCGTCGATCAGGTGCTCCAGCCGCTCGCGCCGCAGACCCAGGTCGCTCGCCTCGGGGTTCAGGTCCGCCAAATCTTCGTCCGCCGGGTCCTCGTCGCCGAACAGCAGCGGCTCCTCGTCGCTCTCCGCCTCGTCCGCCTCCGCGCCCATGAGCACCTCCAGCAGGCGCATCTCCGACTGCACGTACGCGTCGTACACCATGGAGAAGTCACGCACGGAGCTCACCGACTGGATCGCCTCCTCGTAGCTACGCCTCAGAACCGCGGGAATCGCCCACATGTCGCGCGCCTTCTCGTTGTTGTTCAGGCGGTTGTAGTACTCCGCGAACATGCACCACCACCGGCCCTGCTCCTGCGGGAAGCGCTTGATGCCGTTGCGGATCACGCTGTCGATGCGGATCGAGGTAATCGATTCTGGGTGCTTCACCAGAATGTCCATCAGCTCGTTCCACAGCTGCTGCTTGGTCGTGCCGTCGCGGCTCTGGTACTTCTCGTCGTTGATGATGCGGCACAGCTGAACGGCCGCCTCGTCGTACTTGCCCACCGCCACCAGGTACCTGACCGTGAGGAGACGCGCGAATACCCACTCGATGAACTCCTCCACCGCGGACGGCTCCACGAGAATGTACCGGCGATAGACGCAGGCCGCCGTCTCCAGAACGCCGCAGTCCTTCACGAAGCGGATGTACAGGTCCCAGATCATGTCGTGCTGCGTGATCGGAAGCGACTGGAGGGCGCGATCGAACACGCGGCGCGTGGCGGTGATTTTCTTCTGCCGCATCAGAAAGCTGCAGTAGGCCAGCCAAATCTTCGGCATCTTGTGCATGTACATCATCGCCTTGTTGAAATCCTCGTTCACTTCTGTGTAGAGTTTATCTGTTATCACCAAATCTTGGCACTACGCGTGATCCCTCCCAATTCGCAACAACCTGTCTCCTCCGCTCCTCCAGGTAGTTATTCCACAGCTTGTAGCTACCGGGGAGTCTTTCCAGTGCACGGCGGTAGATCGCAAATCGCACCTACACATGACGCGCTCCGGAGCAAAAACGACTTCGCAGTCGCTATCTCTCTTGGACTGGATATAGTGCCACCAAATGCTAAAGTTGTAGGGTTCGCGCTCCAGCTCCCGCTCGTAGACAGCGCTGGAATCGATCTAGGCGTTACGCAGCCCACTTCGCCAAAGCCCACGTCTAACTGTGCCTCCAACTGTTCCATAGTTTCTGCCTCGTATAGTCGACACGCGAGATATAATGGAACGCAGAAGAATTCCTTTCTGATTCTCATTCAAATGTCGCAAACAAACAGGGCACAAAACACTAATACTCTCTACTGAACAAGGTCTCCCCGCAGTTGCACTGACAGCGGTCCTCCACGCTGAAGCACTTGCACGTCTGTCCGCGCATTCCCTGCACCACGTAGTTCGTGTTGCACCGCTTGCCCGCCACCCACAGGCGCACCGTCACCTCCTCCGACAGCTTGCCCGCCTCGCTCACGAACGCTCCCTGCACCAGCTTCAGCGTCACCGCGCCCTCCTCCACCTGCTCCGCGTCCAGGAACACCAGCACGCGGTTGCCCTTCACCACCAGGTAGCGGCCCTCCTCCGACTGCACCGCCGTCGCCTGGCTCTCGCCCTGCAGCTCCACCAGCCGCGCCGCGCCGGGGTTCACGCGCACCGCGTGGTTGAAGCGGAACTCCACGCGCCCGTTCAGCGGCACCGTCGCGTTCTCCGCCGGCTGGCGCACCACCACCACCGCCGACTCGGGCGCGTACGCCACGGGCGTGCTGAACGCGAACACGTTGCCCGCCGCGTCCGTGAAGTCCACGCGCGCCTCGCCCGTGCCGCGCACCACCACCTCGAAGGTGTTCGGCGCGCCCTCCCTCGGCGCCACGCGCACCACCACGTCCGACGCCTTCGCCGCCGTGCAGGGCTCGCTCAGCGCCAGCACGATGGTCTTCTCCTCCGCGTCCTCCACCAGTCCGTCCTTGTACTGCGTGTTCAGCAGCTGCGGCGCCACGTCGTCGAATACGCACACGTTGATCGCGCCGCGGCGCATCGCCAGTCCGCGCTTCGTTAGGTCCTGCGCCTTCACGATCACGGCGAACGAGGACTTCGCCACGGGCTTCACGGTGAATGTGAACACGCCCGTGGACACCTTCGTGATGTCGCTCTCCACTCTCCCGTTCTTCACCACGAAGTCGTCCAGCGTCAGCTCCACCTCCTCCGGAACACTCGCCGCATCAACACTCGCCTCCGGCGCCGAGGTGAAGCGCAGCGTGACCTCCACATCGCCCTCCGTCTTGTAGTACGCCGGCGACATCGACACCTTCAGCACATCCAGCGTATTCTCCGCGGGGTACGTCGAGGTCTCCATCGCGGGCAGCGACACCTCCATCTCCCGTCCGATCGTCTCGTAGTGGAAGGAGCACTCTTCCGCCTCGTTCACGCACTGCACAAACAGGGTGAGCTCGTTCTGCTGGGGAAGCTCGATGTCGGTGACGGCCTCCGCAGTGACGTTCATGTACTTCGTTCCAGGAATCTCTTCACTACGCATGAAAGATCTTCGTCCACCCCGCACCACTCCTTGTGCAGACAGTCCAGGAACCAGAAGTTCACCGGACCCGCCAACACATCGACGCTAGCTACACGTAACGGTGAAAACGGCCAATCCCTACCCGCTGCCGACGTGGCAAAGAGAACAGCGACAGCCAGAAGAATCGATACAGTCTTCATTTTCCTCTCGTCTATTCTTCGATGATATGCGTTTATTCAACTGGGTTCGAGAGAAAAGAATGGGGTCCAGTGGCAAAAGAAGGCTGTTTGGGTCGTTTTGATGATTTGTATGATTTGAATGTATTGGGTCCGAGGGGATTCTTTCCCTCCCTGCTTAATTATGCCAGCAATTGCCCTTCTGTTGTGGTTTTTGGTTGTAGTGAAGTGTCTCCGAATAATCGATGGAGTTGGTTGAGAGACGGTCATTTGCAAGAATAGCCTTTCCTTCTCCGACTCTATTCATTTTCACATGCCCGGAATCGACTATACTCCGATCCCCATAAAGAGGGTGCCGAAAGTGCAGAAAAGGGAGTCGCCCGAGAGTTCGCCTCCTTCTCCCATTTCACCGAATAGATGGCTTTTGGAAATCGTTTCGCGGTATCGTGGAAGCGAAACTGGTTCTCTGCTTGGAATTCGTTTCACGCGTAGAGTGGACCCGTGAATCACATTGCATTTTCTCCAGTGGCTCCGTATCACTACGTTGCGACTTCTGGAACGAAGTGGGAGGTGGGAGACGATTGTGAGGGATAGCGTGGTACTCTATTCCGGCAACACGCGCCAGCGCATCAAGGCCTTTTCTCGTTTCCTCGATATCGCCTACTCTGGCACTTTCCGCCAGGACGGAAAGCTGCTGGTGGCGGGCGACGAGAAAGGCAACATCAAGCTGTTCGACGTCGAATCGAAGACGCTGCTGCGCGAGACGCGACCCCATTCTGCGTTGGTGGCTTGGCGTTGCGTTCACCGTAGCGGCACACATGCCGTCAACTTCCTCTCCATGACTCAGCTTGTTTCCGCGAGTGACGACAAAACCCTCTGCCTGTACGACATTCCCACGAACACGGTGGTGAACACCTACCGCGGCCACACCGTCGTCATATCTCCTCCTCCTTAACGTGTAGGACTACGTGCGGTCGCTGAGCATCTACTCGGGCGAGATGGTGAACAATGATGTCTTCGTGAGCGGCAGCTTCGACCGCTGCGTGAAGCTCTGGGACCAGCGTCTGCCCCGTACCCTCACTACCACGTGCTGACCCCTAGCGGAGGAGGCGTGTGTGATGACGGTGACGCTGGACGCGCCCGTGTCGTGTCTGCTTCAGTTCTCCTCCACGCTGCTCTTCGCCGGCAACGACACCTCCATCGACGTCCTCGACCTGGTCAGCGGCGGCAAGTCGGCGCGCGGCGCGCGGGTGAGGCATAGGCGGCTGGAGCACCTGAACTACCATCAGAAGCAGGTGAGCGCGCTGGCGTACTACAACTCGGCGACGTACGGACTGCAGCGCGTGCTGTCAGCGGGGCTGGACGGCGGCGTGAAGGTGATCGACCCCGTGTCCTTCAAGGTCACCTACAACTTCAAGTTCCCCGACCCGCTGCTGACGGTGGCAGTTTCCGTGGGTGCGGGCGTGCGAGCTGACGGGTAGCCGAACGACGTGATCGCCGTGGGTACGAGCTCGGGCGTGGTGTCGACGCGGTGCAAGCATAAGGTAGGTGCGGGCGTGGCGCGTGAGGCGCAGGAGGAGGAAGAGGAGAAGGAGAAGACGCTGCTGCCCGGCGCGTTGCTAGGACGCGAGGCGGAGAAGGCGAAGGGGCTGCCGAAGGAGCTGGAGGCGAAGAAGGTGGAGGTGAGAGCGCCGGCGAAGCAGCGACAGACGCGATGGGACCGCTACCTGCGGAAGTTCAACTACATGAAGGCGCTGGACGCGGCGCTGGAGGTGGGTGAGGGTGTGATGGGTGAGCGTTAGTCGCACAAGGTGGAGGTGGTGGTGAGCGTGCTGGAGGAGATGCGCGCGCGCAACGTGCTGAGCATCGCCGTCAAGGGCAGGTAGGCCGTGGTGGCGGCGTGAGACAGCAGGAGCGACAAGGACCTGGCGCCGCTGTTGGCGGTGATCACGACCAACCTGAACAACCCCGCGTACGCGGGCATTCTGCTGACGACGGCGAACGAGGTGCTGAGTGGGCGTGGCGTGGCGGCGTGAGGCGTAGCGCAGTACGGCGCCTCCGTGGGACAGCGGCCGGGGCTGGACGCGCAGCTGATGAAGTTGAACACGGTGCTGAGCAACGAGATCCGGTCGGAGAAGCGCGCGCTGGGAGTGCTGGGCGCCGCGGAGATCATCGAGTCCAGTCTCCAGCAGTAGGTAGTTCACAGGATTGTCGCTTTATTAGGGTGTTTGTTTGAAGGGTGTTAGTACTTGCACTTCGGGCGTTTTCAGTGAGCGTTATTCTCATATAAGAAAAAGAGTACAGAACGAAAACGAGAAAGAGCATCAGAGGGTAGTCGAACATGTTTCGTCCGTTTTGATATTAGGAGTCCACTCTCGCGTTTGGATGTCGAATCGTACAGTCCAAGGATGATAAGCACTGCCCTTTCTTTCGGTTTCAATCCCAACCACTCTCACCATCCCTATCAAGGCACACGAACCACTGTACATCTCCATTCATTTCATCCCCTTTCTCCCCACATACTACTCGATCAACATCCCATTGTATGCATCCTATCTCCACTCCCCTTCCTCTTCCCCATTCTCCATTCATTTCCTCACCCTCCTCTAGGTTGTGTAGACATGTCTACAGAATCGATTCAAATTGACAATTCGGTCATCACCTCTCTCCGTAATAAGAGAGATGAATTAATGAAGGAAAAGAACGACGTTCTTGTATTCTCCCTCCCCTCTCCCCTTATGGCGTAGAACACACTGAAGGAGCTGAATGCAAACATCCAAAGTGCGATTGCCAAGTGCCCGAAGCGTGAATCGGGTTCTGTGGAGAACTTGACCGCCCGTATCGAAGAGATGGAAACCGATATTGAAACGAGCAGTCTCACTGTGAAGGAGGAGAAGGAGGTGATTTTCGTCTCTATTTACTCACGGGATAGCTTCGTCGCAAGATCCAGGAGCAGAAGAAGCGTCTAGATTCGGTAAAAACGTACGCAAATGCACAAAGAGAGATTGACTTGCTGAAGAAGGTGCAGTCTCCTCCTGGTCGTGATGGGTAGAGCCGTGAAGAGAAGGAGAAGGAGATGAAGGACCTGAACAAGCAAATCGATGACATCTTCGAAGCCATCTACGTTTCGGAGGCCATCCTTCGCATCAAGGAAATCACCGGTCATCAGGTTTCTCCCTCTCTTCCTCCTCACGCCCAGCTTCCGGAGACGCTGCTGAAGAAACAGGAGATGAGCATCCCCCCGGCGATGATCGGCCGCATTGTGGGCAAGAACGCCGCCACCGTACCTCTCATCTACTCACTCTAACGCGCAGCTGCACGGGCTGGAGGAGCAGTTCAAGGTGCACATCGGGAGCCGGCGCGAGGGCGTGTACGTGATCAGCGGCGAGGAGGCGAACGTGGTGGCGTGCGGGCAGGAGATGTCGGACATGCTGGAGGAGACGCAGACGGAAGTGCCGCTGCAGGAGGCGCAGTTCTTCGCGCTGATGGACCACCAGGCGAGGTACCTGCACCAGGTGGAGGAGAGCTGCCACGTGCACCTGCGCATCGCCAAGGACAAGGTGACCGTCCACGGCGGCAAGCGAGCCGTGGCGCGGGCGGAGCGCGCACTGGCAGATCTGTTCAGGAGTGGGGCTGTGTCGATTATATAATGGGTAGAGTCGACCACGGTGGAGATCACGCCGTTCGTGAAGACGCTGCTGGTGGCGAACAAGATGCAGCGCTTCGGCGAGCTGCGCGCGGCGTGTCCGGCGTACCTGCGCCTGGGCGAGGGCCTGAAGAGCATCGAGGTGCTGGGCACAGCGGCGGACCAACGCGAGAGCGCGGCGACGGTGCGCGAGTTCGTGGTGACGCACGTGGAGGTGTCGGAGGAGCGGGCGGCGGGCGAGGACCTGCTGAACTTCCTGCTGGAGAACAAGGGCGCGCGCATCATGAAGGCGGAGCGCGACAGCGGCGCGCAGCTGCACCTGGACCGCAAGAAGAAGTGCGTGGTGATGAGCGGTCTGAAGTGTGTGCTTGAAGACAGTGTGAGCAATAGGGAGCAGGTGGAGAAGGCGAAGGAGGTATTAAACGCGCTGGAGGCGGAGCTGGAGGCGGCGATGGTGAAGGTCCCGGTGACGGCGGTGCAGGTGGAGGTGCTGATGGAGAACAAGGCGGCGATGCTGGTGCGGCTGCGCGAGACGCTGCACTGCATGGTGGAGATCGACCGCGCGCAGAAGGTGGTGAAGGTGGTGGCGCCTCAAGAGGACATGGCGAAGGCGAAGGAGGAGGTGGAGAAGGCGCTGGCGGGCATTGTGGAGACGAGGATTGCTATCCCCGCGCGCGTGGGCGGCGTGTTCGTGGGCACGAAGGGCAAGCACATCTCGAGCGTGCGCAGCCAGTTCCACGTGGCGCTAGAGCTCGAGAAGGAGGAGCTGTGCGTGGGCGGCGCGGCGGAGAACGTGGCGGCAGCGACGGCGGCGATCGAGGCGTGGGTGAAGGAGCACACGGTGAAGGAGCTGAAGGCGGCGCCGGAGCTGGCGTTCCCGTGCCTGGTGGGTGTGAAGGGCGCGACGCGGCGCGAGCTGGAGAAGGAGCTGAAGGTGGAGATCCACGTGGAGGAGGACGGGTGTGTGTGGGTGTTGGGCGAGGCGAGTCTTTGCGAGGCGGCGATGGCGAAGCTGGCGGCGCTGCTGGACGCGTACACGCGCGAGAACGCGGTGGTGGAGGTGCCCGAGAAGGCGTTCCGCAACGCGAGCGAGCTGCGCGCGAGCGCGGTGGACAAGGAGGCGAAGCAGGAGGGCGTGGAGGTGCGCTGCCTGGCGAGGTCGCACAGCTTCGCGCTGCACGGCCCCGAGGAGAAGGTGAAGGCGCTGAAGGCGCGGCTGGAGGCGCTGGGCGCGAAGTACGCGGAGTACGACGAGGCGGCGCTGGAGGTGCCGGCGGAACAGATCGGCACGCTGGTGGGCAAGGGCGGCGAGCACGCGCGCGAGCTGCAGGAGCGCTTCGGCGTGGAGATCCAGACGCGCGCGAAGGACGTGAAGCTGTGGGGCCCGGCGGGCGCGCTGGAGGCGGCGAAGGCGGGCATCCTGGCGGACCTGGCGGAGCGCGTGCTGGTGACGAAGGAGCTGAACTGCACGGCGAAGCAGGCGCAGTTCCTGGCGAGCGACCGCGGCGAGGTGCGCGCGGCCATCGAGCGCGCGACGGGCGTGTTCATCCGCGTGCCGCGCGAGCTGCCGGCGATCGGCCCCACGCAGATCACGGTGCGCGGCAATGCGCGGCAGGTGGGTGAGGCGCTGCCGCTGGTGAGCGAGGCGCTGCAGGGGCTGGTGCGCGAGGTGCTGAAGTTCAACGGCGAGGAGCTGGCGCGCCTGCTGCACGAGAGCGACCTGCAGGTGCAGCGGCTGGCGCTGGAGGCGCGCTGTCGCATCCGCAGCGACGAGGCGGCGAAGGAGATGTGCGTGGTGGGTCCGAAGGAGGGCGTGGCGCTGGTGCGCGAGCGCGTGTTCGAGCAGCTGGCGGCGCTGGCGCCCGAGCACTACCGCGTGGTGCCGGTGGAGGCGGCGGCGCGGCTGGGGCTGGAGGACATGGCGAAGAGGATCCAGGCGTACTGTGGCAAGCACGCGTGCAGCGTGCGCGTGGCGGGCGACGTGGTGCTGGTGCACGCGAGCGAGGCGCTGGAGGAGGTGCTGGGTGTGGTGAAGACGTGGGTGGAGGAGGCGGCGGCGCAGAACTGCCTGGTGGCGGTGGAGAAGGAGGCGATCCCGTTCGTGATCGGCGCGAAGGGCGCGCGCATCAACGGCATCAGCAAGGAGTCGGGAGCGGAGGTGCACATCCTGGACGACGCGTTCGTGCACATCGCCGGCAAGCCGGAGGCGGTGCAGAAGGCGAAGGCGCTGGTGGAGGCGGCGCTGGCGGAGTACGCGGCGTGCCACGCGAGCTTCTTGATCGACGAGGCGCTGGTGGGTGCGGTGAAGGGCGCGCGCAACGCGCGGGTGATGGCGATCCAGCGGGAGTTCATGGTGCGCGTGAGCATCGACCGCGACGGGCGCGTGAGCATCAGCGGCAACGACGGCAAGAGCGTGCAGCAGGCGCGCGAGGCCGTGGAGCGGGCCGTGGAGGAAGCCAAGCAGAACCCCGAGGCGTTCACTGTCAGTACGAGCAATGCTGGCAATGCTGGCAGTGCTGGCAATGCTGGCACTACTGTCAATGCTGGCAGTGTGTGGGGCGCACGTGTGGCTCGTGAGCGTCCGCGCCGCGAGGAGGAGGTGGACGCGCGGTCGGTGTGGGAGAAGCTGAAGAGCGCGCCGCTGCTGCCGCCCGGCTCGGCGAAGAAGCCGGTGCAGCTGGAGATGAAGAAGGACGTGAATCGGTTGCTGGGACTGAACGAGGCGACGGTGGGCGGAAGCGACTGCTACAAGTCGGAATCGGGGTACTCCGTGGCGTTTTAAGCTAGTGGTTTGTTCATTGGGGTGTTTGTTTGAATCGGGCTGGATTCCACATTATTGCCGAGAAGGGTGCGATGTACTGTCTGGCTTCTGGGTTGAAAACGGTGCTCCATCACTTCCGTGACACACAATCGAAATCAGACTACGAGCAAGTGAAAACAAACAGCGTCTTAATGGGTGCTCCACTTGATGGCGCTCAGGTCGATGCCCTGCTGCTTCATCTCCCAGAGCGGCGAGATGTCGCGCAGACGGCGCACCTCGCGAATGATGATGTCCGCCACCTTGTCCATCTCCCACTCCGTGGTGAAGCGCGACAGGCCGAAGCGGATGGAGGTGTGTGCCAGCTCGTCGGGCACATGCAGCGCACGCATCACATAGGACGGCTCCAGCGAGGCGCTGGTGCAGGCCGAGCCCGTGCTGACCGCCACGTTGGGCATAGCCATGATCAGCGACTCGCCCTCCACGCACGAGAAGGACAGGTTGATGTTGCCGGGCCAGCGGTGCTCGCGGTCGCCGTTCAGCGTCACATCGGGCAGCTCCGTCATAATGCGGTCGATGAACTTGTCCGCCATCTTCTTGATGCGCGTGTAGTCCTCCGCCATCTCCTGCTGGCAGATCTCCGCCGCGCGGCCCAGACCCTACGCTCGACGCACGTCACAGCCCTCACCACCACCAGCGGCGTGGGCAGCGTGCCCGAGCGGTAGCCACGCTCCTGGCCACCGCCCGACATCAGGGGCTCCAGACGCACGCGCGGCTTGCGGCGGATGTACAGAGCGCCCACGCCCTTGGGGCCGTAGCACTTGTGGCCGGAGATGGACATGAGGTCGATGTTCATCTCGTTGACGTTCAGGGGCAGCTACGGTGGAGATGCGCGAGATGCGCTACCTTGCCGAACATCTGCGCGCAGTCGGCGTGGAAGAAGACGCCGTGCTTTCTGCAGATGGCGCCGATCTCCTTGAGCGGCTGGACGACGCCGATCTCGTTGTTGACGCCCATCACGGACACGAGGCAGGTCTTGTCGGTGATGGCGCTCTCCAGAACGTTCAGGTCCACCAGGCCGTTTTTCTGCACGGGGAGGTATGTGATCTTGAATCCCCGCTCCGACAGCCAACGGCAGCTATCCAGCACGCACTTGTGCTCCTAGAAATTACAGAAATATACGAGTAGCACAGTTTGTGTAGTAATAACGTGGTTCTTTTTATCTTTGTAAAACTGGGCCACACCCTTGATCGCCGTGTTGTTGCACTCCGTAGCACCTGCAGATGAGACAGTAAGGCGATGATTACCAGAAGTGAACACGATCTCCTTGGGCGAAGCGCCGATGAGGGACGCGACTTGGCCGCGCGCCTTCTCGACAGCCGTGGCCGCGCTCCAGCCGTACAGGTGGGTTCTGGAGTGAGGATTGCCGTAGTCTTCCGTGAAATAGGGAAGCATGGTCTGGAGAACTCTGGGATCCATACGGGTGGTCGCCTATGCAATGAGAAGCGCGGTGAAGGGAAGTACGCCAGAATCCAGATAGATAACGTCGCGCAAATCCATGTTCTTGTTGATCAGTCTTTCGTTGAAGCTCTGGTCATTGCTGTCAGCAACGGCGGAGCTGAACGACACTGAGGATTATGCCAAATAGCCGCTTTCCACTGTGATGAATGCCATTCGGCAAAGCGCGACAAGACAGAGAGAGTACAGCAGGGGCTCTTGCAATCACACTGCTAAATCGGGAGAGCATAGTTCAGAAACCACTTTCTTTGAAAAGAACGCCGAGTGGACGAATTTGGGATGATAATCGTCCTCCAGGTTCCACGGTTCTCCTTTTCGACGCGCAACTGCGCTGACTCCATATCTCTCTCGCCTGCGACTCCCTGACTGATGGGAATGGGAACAACTGGGAGGAGTGGTTTCGCAAGAGCACTGTGGATTGGGTTATGGCGGTGATAGAATTGATGCCGAAGATTCCCCCATGTTGGACGGTTCCAGTACGACGACAAACATCAAAAGGCAAAATCGATGTGTCCGTAGAAAACAACAGAATGTATAGTTACTCTAACTTCAAACCTCCGGTCGTGACAGAAACAGTCTCGCCCTTCCATTTGTACGATCCCTCCACCTTCATCTTCAGCGGCTTATCTTCCGTCAACGTGTACTACGTATCATACCAAGCTCGCACGGTTACGATCAGCTGCTGGAACGCACACTTGTCCTTGTCGATGCTGGTGGCGGAGATGGCGTTGCACTCCTGCTTGATGTACTTCGGCGCAGAGATCTACTCATCACCCCGCCTCCATCCCCGCACCGCGAACCCTAACTCCTCCAGCGGGTCCTCCAGCGCGTAGTAGCGCAGCAGGATGTTCACCTGCTTCTCTCCCATCTTCTTCATCGCCAGGCTGATCCGCACGTGCTCGTCCGAGAACACGTCCCTCTCTCCCGAGTGCTCCTCCGGATCCAGCAGCGACTCCTTCACAGGCTCTGTTTCCTTCGCCGTCTGCGTTTCCTTCGCCGTTTCCGTTTTCACTGGCTCCTTCCCCTTGTTCTTGGCGTCGCCTCGTCGCACGCGTCTCGGCTAATTGTCAGCCACCACCCCCTCGCCCACCTTCGTCACGGTCTGCTTGCTGCGCGGCGTGTCGCAGAAGCTGCACTTGCTGGCCGTCGCCTCGTTCACCATCGTGCACGCCGAGCACGTCCACCCGCCCACGATCGACACGGGCGCAGCGGGCGTAGAGGACACAACGGGCTTCATCTCCACTTCCCGTGAGGCGACTTCCCGCGGGGCGATGGCCTTGGTGGGGGCGCTACGATTGAGGCGGCGAGGCGAGCGAACAGCTTCTCGGCGAAGCGAGGCGTCTTCTACGGGTGAGAGAGGGAGCAAGCAGCCACCTTCTGGCGGTTCCAGAGATAGAGTTGGAGGATGAGGAGCAGGAGACACGCCAGCGAGACAAGCAGCTGCGCGGCCTTCTTCGACATCGACGTGTCCTCCTTGTTGCAGGTGTCGCCCACCCAACCCTCATCGCAGAGACACTTGCCTAGCCGTCACTCCGCCTGCCAGCACTCACCGTCCTCGACGCAGGTGCCGTGCGCGTGGCAGTTGGCCTTGTCCTCGCACTTCTTGCTGCAGTCGCTGCCGTAGAATCCGTACATACAGGTGCAGGTGCCCTGACTACGCCTCACGCCTCACGCCCGCCGCCACTCCGTGCAGACGCCCTGCGAGCTGCAGTCCTTGTCCTTGTCGCACTTCACCGAGCAGAACTCGCCCGAGAAGCTACGCCTCACGCGCGTCCGCCGCGCCTACGGCGACTCGCACTCGCACTCCTTGAACTCGTTGCACTTGCCGTGGCCGCTGCACGTGTTGGCGTCGCAGTCGCCTACGCCTCAGGCACCGCCGCCTCAGGCACAGCTGTCGCCCTTGTACAGATCGCTGCTGCAGACACACTGCAGGGTGTTGGCGTCGCAGTCGCCGTGGCCGTTGCACTCGCGCAGCACGCCGTCCATGTCCACCAGCAGGCCCGGACAGTGGCTCTCGCACTCCTCGCCGTAGTACCCGAGGTGGCAGACGCACTTGCCCTCTTCGCAGTCGCCGTGGCCGTTGCAGCCCATCTTCACGCCCTCCACCTCGACCTGGCCGGGACAGCTTCGGTCGCACGCCTCGCCGAAGAAGCCGTCGGAGCATTGACACATGAACAGCTCTTCGTCGGGGTTCTGGCTGGAGTTCACGCAGGATCCGTGGCTCGAGCACTCCACCACAGTTCCATCCACAGTGCTCAAACCAGGACAGGATTCGGAGCACCCGACTCCATGGTAGCCGGGCTCACACGTGCATTGCGCCTCGTTCGCGTCCGAAAGAGCGCAGGTACCGTGGTCCGAGCAAATCAACTCCTTCTTCTCCTCTTCATCATAGAAGGACTCCATGCAGGCATTTGCACAGTCATCTCCAAATGCATAAGAGAAGCATCTGCACTGCACGCTATTCCCCGTCAATTCGCAGATCCCATTTCTAGAGCACTCATAGACGTATTCTTCACCACCCGCTGAGGTCCTTTCGTATCCGGGGCAGACAAGATCGCATTCCGGACCGTAATAGCTACATATAAGAGAAAGCGACAAATCGGAACCCTGGCTGACACCCATCGGAGGGAGTCGGCGTAAACGTCGGAGTGGGACTCATTTCATCGTCGGGATCCCGAAGGGAGCGTGCGTGTAACGATAATGCTAATCCTCACTTCCACCCCTTTCATCCTCCTACATATTGCAGTTCCCAGCAAAAGAACAGAATATATGTGCTTCATTTCTTCGACTCGATTCACAAATGAAGAGTCGCAAAGTAGGAACGATTTTTGTCCGTCTAGTGCCTGTTGTCTTTCGTTCTTGAAATGGAGTGCCCATCATGCGGAGCACCCAATGCAAATTACGGACAGCCTAGGAGAGTTGATGATGTAATGAGAATCGCCGCTGAAAGAGTCTTCAGTAGTACAGGGCGAGAGCTGTCACGACAATCCACGCAGTCGAGAGAGCGGGGACATGAAGATGAAAGGGAATGAAACTCCCTTCAATCTATCTTCTCAAATCTGAGAGTTTTTGATTTGCAAATCATTCCATTGCTCTCACCTCTACCAGAGAAGAACGCGTATCGTATCAGATGGCGAATGTTCTGTCGACAAGGCAATTCCAAAGGGACTACTCCTTGAGCCGGAAGATAGGGCACGGTGCTTTTGGAGAGATCTACATTGGAAAGAGTGTACGCACGGGGAAACCGGTGGCAGTGAAGAAGGAACCGATCAATACCAAGTTCCCGCAGTTGCTGTATGAAGCAAAAGTGTACAGTATCCTCGAAGGGGGGATGGGAATACCCCGCGTGTACATGAAGGGGAGTTTGGGCGACAACAACATTATGGTGATGGATCTCCTGGGTCCGAGCTTGGAGGATTTGTTTAATTATTGCGGGAGGCGGTTTACCCTGAAGACGACCATGATGCTTGGAATCGAGCTGATAACGCGCCTGGAATTCATTCACCACCGTAACTTTATTCACAGAGATATAAAGCCCGACAATTTTGTCATTGGCATCGGGGAGAGGGCAAACGTAGTGTACATTATCGACTTTGGCTTGTCGAAGCAGTATCGAGACCCCTATCACACAAAGCACATACCGTACCTATCACTCGCGGTAGTAATGAGTAGTTATCGTGAGAACAAGAATCTCACCGGAACACCGCGCTATGCTTCCTTAAGTAATCACCTCGGAATCGAGCAGAGTCGACGCGATGATTTGGAGTCGCTGGGATACGTCCTTCTGTATTTCATTCGCGGGAAGCTCCCCTGGCAGGGACTGAACGCCCAGACCAAGAAGCAGAAGTACAACAAGATCATGGAATCGAAGATCGAAGTAGTGCCCTCGGCATTGCCATCATCTCTAGAACTCCTTCTCGTCCCTCTGCGAGGGCTTGCCACCCCAGCTGCTGGACTACATGAACTACTGCCGCAACCTGGTCTTCGACGAGAAGCCCAACTACCAGTACCTCCGCAGCCTCTTCCGCTCCGTACTGGCGACGCACCACCTCGCCAACGACGGTCGCTACGACTGGATGGATGCCTCCATCCCCAAGAACCCCTCGCACCTGCCGGAGCACGCGCGAGGCAGCGATGGGGGCCTGCGGCAGGATTTGTTAGTGCCGGCCAGCGTGCTGTACCGCGAGTCGTACAAGGAGGGTGAGTGTGCATCGGCGGCGTGACGCACAGAATTGTACAGAAAGCCCGTGCGGCAGCAAAGCTTGCAAAGCTTGCAGAGTCTGCAAAACGCACAGGGGGCGTTCTTGCAGTACGCTCCAGGATATGCGGTGAAGAGAGAGGGAGATGGGATCATCCCCAATCAGGAGGTGATTCCTGTGGTGTACAACCGCTCGTTGTGAGTGCGTAGAAGGGATCTTAGGCGTAGAAAGAGAGAGAATAGCGGCTATCTCATGGCGTCATTGGACAAGAGGCGGTGATTGCTGCTCTAGAGGCTTTGTTTTCTTTGCTTTCCTTTCCGTTTTCCCTTGGCTTTGTTTGCAGTCACAAAAGAAATGAACTTCTGGGCTCCCGGCACGTCTGCTCCAGGAGTCGACCGAGAGTATGAGGACGAGGGAATCTACGTTGTGAACGACACACAGTCGAGACTGAGCATCGATCAGCAGGTTTGTTCCAAATGGGCGGTGGTGAAGACCTAGAGACGATCGCTGCCTATCTACAAGTACAGAAAGGAGATTATGTTGGGTGTGGAGGAGTTTGCTGATCTTTGTAGATATGCTGTTGAGACAAGCCACGTCGTTATCATCCAGGGCGAAACGGGCTGCGGCAAGTCGACGCAAATTCCGCAGTACCTCTTTGAAGCAGGGTGGTCTGACGGAGGTCGCTGCATCATATGCACGCAGGTAAGGGACTGAAGGAACGAATGAGGGGTAGCCTCGTCGCATCGCAGCCACTTCCATCGCCAAGCGAGTTGCGGAGGAAAGACGCTGCGTGCTGGGCGAGGAAGTTGGATACAGCGTGCACTTCGACTACAACTTCAACCGGAACGGAAAGCTCACCCAGATCAAGTACATCACAGACAAGGAATTACTGCGCGAAATGACCCGAAATCCGCTGGTCCTTTCCGCTGTGTACAGCTTATCCATAGCTCAATCAGTACAGCGTCATCATGGTGGACGAGGTGCACGAGCGGAGCGTCGACAACGACATCCTGCTGGGCCTGCTGAAGAAGATCATTCGCAAGCGTCAGGACCTGCGCATCGTGATCTCCAGCGCATCGGTGCACATCACTGCTCTCTCTGAGTCCTAGCTGGACGTGAAGCTGTACAAGCGGTTTTTCAGCGACGTGGAGTACATGGACAAGAACGACACGCTGAAACCTTACACCATCATGACGGTCCAAGGCCGCCAGTACCCCGTGGATGTTTTGTGACTCTTACGGACGCAGTCCTCACGGATAGCTATGCCGCCTCGCCCGTTCCGAACTACGTGGAGTGCTGCGCGGCCGTGCCTCAAATCCGGCGGGCTGACGCGTAGACGGCCATCTCCATTCACAACTCGACGATCCGAGGCGACATTCTGGTCTTCCTGCCGGGCGAGGACGAGGTGGAGGCGTGCAAGGAGGTCCTCATCGAGCGGAGCCGCAGCCTGCGCCTGCGCAACGGGCAGATCTGGGTGGTGACGCTGTGGGCCAGCGCTTGGCGCGTGAGGCGTAGCTATAACAGCCTGCCGTACGCGGAGCAGCGCAAGGTGTTCCAGCCGACGCCACGCGGGTTTCGGAAGGTGGTGTTGGCGACGAGCATGGCGGAGACGAGCATCAGCATCGAGAACATCACGTGCGTGATCGACAGCGGGTTCGAGACGGTGACCATGTGCGGGTGCGGGCGCGGCGTGAGGCGTAGCTACAACAAGACGGTGAACATGAACACGCAGGTGATCCAGCCCATCTCCAAGGTGGGCGTGGTCGGGCGGAGTGACTCGCAGGCGACGGCGCAGCAGCGAGCCGGTCGCGCCGGTCGCTTCACGCAGGGACAGTGCTACCGGCTGATGACGGAGGAGGACTACGAGAAGCTGGAGAAGCGCGGCAAGCCCGAGGTGATGCGCCTGCTGCTGTGCGAGGCGATCCTGCTGACGCGCCAGCTGGGCATCCAGAACGTAATAGTAAGGCAGGGGCGTGACGCGCAGCTGGACACGTTCGACCTGCCGTCGGAGATCAGCTCCTCGCGCTACTACATCGCGCTGAAGGTGCTGAACCTGCTAGACACGCTGGGTTGCTTTGTGTTGCGCTCCTGACTCGCAGACACGCCCAACTACACCATCAACACGCGCGGCATTCTCGTCTCCCAGCTGCCCGTCGATACGCAGCTGGGTGGCCCCCCCTTTTCCACCTGACGTGTAGCGTCGTTCCTGCTGTTCGCGCGCGAGGAAGGCTGCGAGGAGCAGGCGCTCACGATCGCGGCGTTCTCGTCCATCTCGCATCTGTACAAGGAGGAGCCGAAGGACCACGAGGAGAAGAACGAGTACGAGAAGGTGATGGGCGAGCTGATCGTGCGCACTTTGTTTTGCCTTCCCCCGTAGGACGAGCGCGGCGATCAGTTCACCTACCTGCACATCTTCGACTTTCTGCTGAACCCGCCCGTGGAGGAGGGCGAGACGCCGATCCACCGCACGCTGGCGTCGCTGACGGGCCGCGACGTGAGCGCCTTCTGCGTGCAGTGGTACTTGAACCCGATGGCGATGAAGAAGATGCTGGAGTTGCGGCAGCAGTTCAAGTACTTCTTGGAGTGAAGCTGTGCGGGGAGAATGAGGCGTAGTCTGCTGCCGGAGGAGGCGGTGCAGAGCCTGCACTCGGAGGCGGAGGCGCGCGAGGCGGCGGAGCGAAGCGGAGACGAGAAGGTGATGCACTGTCTGATCAAGGCGTACTTCAAGAACATCTGCAAGCTGGCCAGCAATGGCAGCTACGTGCCGGTGAATTTGCTCAACGACGAGGGAAGCAACGAGGGGAACATCGACGTGGAGGTGCACGAGGATTCCGTTCTCCACATGATTCGACGCGTTTGGGAGAGGCGGCTGTTTCATGGACTAGGCACACAACTGGGTGCTGTTCAAGGACATTTCACTGGTGGATGGGATTTGCATTCGCGATGTCGTTTCCGTGAATCCCCTCATGGTCGCTCGCACCATTCCCAAGTTCTACAAGTGAGTTGCAGTGGGGTGGCACGATGCCTAGGCAACTCACGGGCACGGAGGAAGCGGTCGCTCCAGGCCCGCAATTGCCGGGACCCCAGTTACCCGGACCGCAGCTGCCAGGTCCGCAGCTTCCTCCGGCGGGAGTCACGGGGGCGAGTCACATGGGAATGGAGGATCGGTTGAAGGACATCTTCCGCTTCTGGGGTGTTTGTTGCAAAGGGTGTGGAACAAACAGTGGAGTTCTTTCCAAACTTCGCAGCAATCTTCTCGTACAGCTCAGAGAAGGAGTAATGGCACTTCTTGTCGCTGTTGTAGCAGTAGTACACGCATCCAGCAATAGCGCCAGCGAAGAGAGCTCCAATGCACTGTCCCTTTCTGCTGCCGAAGTTGATAGTCCAGCCCAACCACTTGCATCTCTTGGGAACAATAGCGCGCTCATCCTACTCATCAGCACCAATCCGGGAAGCAGTACGTTAGGGTTATAATAGAACAGATACCACACATAGTTGTCGGGATTCGCTTCGGGTTTGACAATGGCTCTAGGCGTAATGTCCCTTTCTCCCAACGACTACTCAGAATTGGCAGCAGACATGATTTGAAGTTAAAGGAATAATGAGAAAATCTTCCTTACACAGCCGTTTCTCCGTTTCTCCGTTTTGAATTCTGAAATGATGCTCAAAAGAGGGTGCTAGAATAACTTTGACGAAAGGTGCCGGTGGACTGGGGAACAGAACGGAGAGAAGTGAATCGCATGCGGATTACGGTTCCGGCTGAAATGTGAACATATAGATTGCAAAATAGAATCCCAGTGAATCCCTCATGTTGCTGAGTCAAACGGAGGCCTCTCTGAGCCTTTCACGTTTGCATGGCTCCATCCCTCCCTCTTTGGTGAATGCTTCACTACACACCCCATTCTTCACATAAAGAGAGACAAACCAAGAGCAGGTCATTGACTGCTTCCTAATCAAGAGACTACCGAACATGCAGGCAATGGACGAAGAAGCACAGATATCTCGTCAACGCTTTCATGGATCATTGTGTCACTTTGAATTCGGGCTACAAAATGCCCGTCCTCGGATTGGGGTGAGTATGCGTCCCTTTTGTGATCAGCAGAACATACCTCTCAACGGAAGAAGAGCTGATAGCGGCCATCGTCGCCGCTGTGAAGAGCGGCTACCGCATGATCGACACGGCCTCCTTTTACATATCCATTGGATCTCCTCTGTTGCGAATCCTTCATTCTGCACAAGAATCAGAAGGCGGTGGGCAAGGGCATCAAGAAGTGCCTCGAGGAGGGACTGGTGAAGCGTGAGGAGCTCTTCGTCACGACCAAGCTGTGGGTCGTGGACTGGAAGCCGGAGAATGTGGAGAAGGCGGCGAAGCAGTGTCTGGAGGATCTCCAGCTCGATTACATCGATCTGTACCTGATCCACTGGCCCTTCTTCTGCAACCTGCCGGAGGAGGAGGAGGAGAGCCGCCAGAAGGGCTACTTCTTTGATTACAACGGCCTGGTTGCCGATGATCCCTCCCTTCGTCTCGGATACAACGTGGAGAACCTCAAGACGACCTGGCACAAGATGGAGGAGCTGAAGGAGAGAGTTGCTTTTCCTCATCACGCTCATGTCTAGGGCTGGTGCCATTCGATTGGCGTTTCCAACTTCTCCTCGAAGAAGCTGCGCGACCTGCTGTCCTTCTGCAAGATTCGTCCCGCGATGGACCAGGTGGAGCTCCATCCGCATCTCCAGCAGTGGGAGCTCAAGTCCTTCTGCGACGCGCACAACATCTTCCTCACGGCGTACTTCCCTCTGGGCGGCGCAAAGGCGGTCAACAGCACGACGGACGTGCCGCTGATGAAGGATCCGGTCATCCTCAAGATCGCCGAGGCGCACAAGAAGAGCGGCGTGCAGGTGCTGGTCCGCTGGGCCATCCAGAGAGGAACGATTTGCATTCCGAAGTCCAACAACGCGCAGAGAATCGCTGCGAACGCGCAGGTGTTCGATTTCGAGCTGTCGGAGGAGGAGATGCAGGCTATCCGCGCCATGGACAAGCGCCACAGGAACTGCACGGGAGTAAACTTCCTGCCCTCGCCTTGTACGCTGACGGAAGTGTGGGATGGAGAGAATGTGGACTAGTCGCGTTTGTTGCACAAACACCACCTCTAAATGTACTATTTGGGTCCCTTCTTCACGGCCTTGATGATGAAAATCAGAGTGGACGGCTTGATGCCAAGAATGTGCTTCACCTCCTCGATGGAGCCGGGGTGCGTTTCCATCAGTTTGTCCTTCTCCTCCTGCGAAATGGGGAGCGACCCGAAGTCAAAATCGGCCGGGATCTTCAGCGCATTGGATTTCTGGAACAGCTGGATATCCTTCCTCTGCTTGTCCAAATACACGCCGTACTTGGACTCGATGTTGATTGTGTTCTTCACGCCAGCGGAAGTCTCTATCCCTCACATCATCGCATCATCCCCACTCGACAGCACATTCTCGCCCTCGCGCCGCGTGATCACCTCCTCCACCTTCTGGATGTTCATCGTCGCGTACGCGATCGCGTCGTACGCCGAGATGTACTTCTTCTCTCCAGGCAGCCCCCACGCCTCGTTGTGCAGGCGGTACGCCTTCAAAAACTCGTTGCACTACGCCTCACGCGCCCCAACGGCCCCCACCTTCAGCATCTCCTCCTTCTTCGCCATGAACTTCTCGTACCGCTCCTGCCCCACCACACCGTGCTGGTAGCCCCACTCCGTCAGCCGCAGGTCCGCGTTGTCCTACGCCTCACGTCGCCTTCTCTCCCCCACCGCGCGCACGCTCAGTCGGTACTCGCACCGCGACGTGAACATGCGGAATGGCTCACGCGTCAGGTCCGTGCGGTAGCCGCCGCGCGTCAGGTCGTCCGTCAGCACGCCCAGCAGCGCCTGCGACCGCTCGAACACCACGTTGGGCTTCTGCAGCACGTCGAACGCCGCGTTCATGCCGGCGATCACGCCCTGCGCCGCCGCCTCCTCGTAGCCCGTGGTGCCGTTGATCTGCCCGGCCAGGTACAGGTTGTCAATGGCGCGCAGACGGAAGGTGGGCAGGATCGCCGCGGGGTCCACGTAGTCGTACTCCACCGCGTAGCCCGGGCGGATCATGTGCACGTCCTCCAGCCCCTACGCGTCACCGCGCCGCGCCGTTCCCACCTCCATCGTGCGCAGCATCGCCAGCTGCGTGTCCGCGTTGTAGGCGGTGGCCAGCCCGTTGGGGTAGATCACGTTGGTGTTCAGGCCCTCGGGCTCCAGCCAGATCATGTGCCGCTTCTTCTCCGGGAAGCGCAGCACCTTCTTCTCGATCGACGGGCAGTACCGCGGGCCCTGGCCCTTGCCGTGGTTGCCCGTGAAGCTGGGCAGCTCCGCGCGGCGCTCGTTGCAGATCGCGTGCGTGCGCTCGTTGGTGTAGGTCATGTAACAGGTCAGCAGGTGCGCGCGGTTCGGGATGAAGTTGTTGTTGTAGATGTTCATGAAGCTCAGCGGCGTCGGCTGCGCGTCCGACGGCTGCTGCGCCAGCCGCTCCCAGTGGATCGTGCTGCAGTCCAGGCGCGGCGGTGTGCCCGTGGTGAAGCGCTGCATGGGCAGGTTCAGCGAGTGGAGGAACTGCGCCAGGTGCTTCGTGGGCGGGTCGATCTCCAGTGAGTCGCGCTACGGTGGAGGGAGGGGAGAGGCGGTACGTGGAAGCGGCCCGCGGGCACGTGGTACTTGCCGATGTGGCACTCACCGTTCAGGAAGGTGCCCGTGCTCAGCACGACGCTGCGGCATTCGATGTGCTTCCCGCCTCGGGTGATCACGCCCTTGATGGTCTTGTTGCCCTCGCCCATTTCAAACTCCTAGGCGTTAGGCACGCACAGAGAGGCCACGTGAGCGCCATCCTCGATGATCGTGAGGTTGGGGTAGTGGGACACTTCCGCTTGCATGAACTTCTTGTACAGGTCTCTGTCCACCTGGGCGCGCGGTCCATGCACCTACAGCTGAGAGTGCCTCATCACACATACCGCCGGTCCTCTGGAGGCGTTGAGCACGCGGAACTGAATTCCGCCCAGATCCGTCATCCGGCCGATCAAGCCGTCGAGAGCGTCGATTTCGCGAATCAAGTGTCCCTTTCCGATACCTCCCATCGAAGGCTACAGGATAACGATAACTCATTCGCAAAAAGTACGTTGCACGACATTTCTCCAATGGTTCGGAAGTTGGTTGTGAGAAGCGCCGTTTTCACTCCCGCTCTCGCCGCAACAGACGCAGCCTCCAGTCCAGCATGACCTCCCCCGATTACGACAACATCGTACTGCAGTGTTGACGAAAACAGGCGACTGAGCTTGCAGCAATGACTACATCGTCACAACAGGAGCAAAACCGCGTGCCAAGTCCGCACACAAGAAGCAAGCATGTACTAAACGAGTCTTTGAATCGGGGCATCTTTCCAAATGGCGCTGGAAATGTGTGTAACAGAAGCAGACAATTAGATGAGCAGCTGAATGGACGCAATTCCTCATCCATGTGATGAATGGAATTGGGAGATTCCACTCTCTTTTCGCTATATTCTCATGGACTACACTCTACATGAATGGGTTGTACCTAAACAGAAGATGTCATTGTTATTCCCATTTGAAGCCTATTCTGACTGGGTAGAATCAGAATGAGTGTAGATAAGTGCTACTATGCAACGCTCCTATTTGTTTTCCTCTTTGCCATCATACTGGAGTTTTCCTTTGTCCTCAACTCTCCAGCATCGAATATGGTTTTAAAATACGGTAACATCTTGACGAAGCAACATGTTGAGCGTTATCCGGCAAAGCACGCGATGAATACGCCTGTTATTGAGACCGTCTTTCCCACTCCCGCCGTTGAAGATAGCGAGACTGCGGTGATCGAAAGCGAGTCGATGATGATTGTATCAACCCCTTCTCCCGAGCCTACCGCGACTATGACTCCGACCCCATCATTTAGAAGCGAAAAGGCTCCAGTTGTTGAAGAAATGTTCTCAACCCCCCGACCGAAGAGCACTCGCGAGCTGATCTTGGAGAGTGATCGTGTGTGTGCGAAGCGAAGTGAATTCTGAATTATTGTTTGACAACTAGAGAACCCGATGGCCTGCTATGACAGCTTCTACGAGGCTCACTCGCTCTACCAGCAGCAAGCCAAGTTGAGATCCAACCCCTACCTCTACAACGAGAAGCGCATCTACCATGGCATGGTCCCGCCGAAGCCGGTACTCTCCAAGACCTGTCTCAGCGTGAAGAGTCTAGTTAATACTTCGTGCTTATGTTTAGAGATGATGTCCTTCTTCAAACGCAACAAGGAGTGGCTGTTCGTGCCCTGCAGCGACCGTCGACCCTTCTCCCACTGCCAGGAGTTCTTCCTCATGCAGTACTCGGGCCGCAGAGGCCTCTGCTCCAGCTTCGCCGCCAAGCCCTGTGGCTCTACCTAGTGCTTCTGACCTGTAGTCCAGCACGAGCAGAACTTCACCGGCGTGACCCTCGTGAACCAGCTGTCGTAGACGCGCGGTGCGGGCTGGACCGTAGACTGAACCGCGTGGACCGCTTCCCCTACCTGCTGGCGCGCTGGCGCGGACCGATCAGCACGGTGATGTTCGTGAACGAGACAGAGGTGGAGAAGGCGTTCGAGTTCATCTTCCGCCACCGCAAGTACCCGATCACGTTCACGCTGTACATCGTGCACAACATGGGTGTGAACCCCTACTTCTTCGAGGGCACGGAACGCGTGTACTTCGACAAGGGCCTGTACCCCTACAACGTGCTGCGCAACATCGGCATCGAGTCCATCTCCACGACGCACTACCTCCTCGTGGACATCGACGTGTTCCCCTCCACCAACCTGTACGACAGCTTCATGCGCCAGGCCGACCTCCTCAGCGACCCCAGCAACGTCGTCCTCTTCCAGCTCTTCCAGTACACCAACGCTCCCATCAACCGGTGTCCCGATCTGGAGTGCAACTACGAGCTGTAGAGAAGGGATCGAGATCTGAGGGATAGATGGAAGATTATTCCCACTGACAAAGAGGGCCTGATCCCGTTCATCCAGGAAAAGCGGATGATGAAGCACTTCAACGTCTTCCAGGTGGGCGCGTGGCGGGCGTGTGAGGCGTAGGACGTGGTGGATTTGGATGCGTTCGTGAACGACCGCACGACGGAGGTGCGGCCATTGGCCATCTCCAGCGAGAAGGAGCCGTGGGCGTGGAGCGGGGGCATGAGGCGTAGGTACGGCGTGTTCCGACGCAGTGTGATGACGCCCTTCTTCCACCCGTACTACATCAACTATGGATACAACAAGGTGTTCTTCTACCGGCAGCTGGCTCAGGAGAAGCGTGAGTGTGTGTAAGAAGTGTGAGGTGTAGGCTTCCACTTCTACGTGTTGCAGCAGGCTTTCGCCGTGGACATTCCCCACCCGCGCGAGGCGAGGCGCAGTTTCTTCGTACAGAACCAGAGGAATATCATGACCGACTTGTATCACGAAATGACGGACTGCTCTGTTTGTTATTCAGGCGTTGTGGTACTTCAAACAGGAAAGAGTGTATGAAGTGCTTGTTGAAAGGTATATTCGTTTTGGAGATGCGCTTACACGTCTGAAACGTGAGGGAATGGAGATGTACAGTGGTTTGTGTGCCTTGATAGAGATTGTCATGGAAAGAGAGGGTGCTGAAACAAAGAGGATGAGTTAAGAACTCGGGCAGAACTCTGTGAAGAAGTCCTTCAGTGCACCGATGTTGCCTAAAAATGAGAGGGAAGGAGAGGGAAGACAGTCGGTAGTGACATCATCTTGAAGCAGGAAGGAATAGCTCTTCATGAGCGTGACAGTAGTGAGGGAGGGGATGTCTAGTGATTATTGCTGCTGTGAAGAGACACTTTGAAGAGTGATGGAATTGGGATACTGAAGAACAAAGGGATAGCCTTCAACGAGTAATGAAGACAGATTGGGCAAATCTATTCATTACAGTGCTCAATGAGTGTCACCTCGCATGATCAATTCTGTGTCAGAATCATACTCGAAAAAGAAGGCTTTATTTCCAAGTCGAATAGAGGTCAGTTCAGGCAAGTCTACTAATCAATTCACTAACCATTCGATCACTGTCAAAGATGACAACTTCACACTCATAGAACACCGATCCACCAACTGTAAGCGATTTCAATTTGGGTAAATCTATTCGTCATTCACGTTCCATGAAACGTACTCTTCAGTTCAAAACGCCTGGTGGCATAGAAGTCCTGGCTATCCTTCAGCACATTGCCAATTTCAATGACTTCCAAAGAAGGGACGTTTTCAACATCAAATACACTATACGCCACGAATGATCGACTGCCAATTCTCAATTCTCTCAATCTCTCACAATTCTTCACATACAAATGGTTATTATCAGAATAGACACCATCACTATAGTCATCCTCGAAACAGCTATCTCCAATAACCACTCTCTCCAGTTTCGATAAACCATTCAAGTGCACGACTTCCACTTGACGGAAACTGTAGTCGCCCACTTCAAACACTCTCAGATTCACGAAGCGAGTCAGATTCAATACAGTGAAGGATTCGTCATTACAAGCATTGCTGTCCACAATAATCGATTCAACACTCGAATTCAGTGCATTCAACTCATCCACAGAATGCACATTGGCGTTGTGATTGAGAATGAAAGCAGGATGATTGGCTAACGCTCCGATGTCTATTCATCATTTCATTCCAAAATGATCACTGTTGATATGCACTTCTCTTCTACGTTTGAATGCTGTGGGTAAATGCACTGATGATACAGACGGTGTATCTAATCATTACAACACATGCTGAGAATGACCCTCAATCGTGATTATGTGAGCATAAGCAAATGTGCCTTCTGAAGAACCATCGTCATACTCGAATAATACAGCCAACTTCGGCAAATCTATGCGTAACATATAATAAAGAGGATCACTTCGCATGATCAATTCACCCGGACTATATAATTTTTCGAAACTGAATGCAGCAGCATCAAACTGGATGGAAGTCAATTCAGGCAAGTCTATTCATCACTCCCCTTTGAAACCATTCACTCTCAAACACGGCAAGAGTACAATCACTGAATGCCTCCCATCCAAATAGAAGTGACTTCAAACTGGGCAAGTCTATTCATCATTTCCTTCCTTGAAAAACACTCTTCAGCTCCAAGGATGAATAGCGGAAATTGCTACCCCCTTCTTCCAATTCTCCCATTTCAATCACTTCCAAAGAAGGCACATTCTCAATCTCACACTCTGTATAATCAGAGAAGGAATAACAACCAATCTTCAATTCTCTCAGTCTTTCACAATTCTTCAAATAGAAATGACGATCTGGATCATACCTTCCTTTCCACTTAGATAAAGTGAAGCTGTGATCTCCAATCATCACTCTCTCCAGTTTCGATAAACCAATCAAATGCACTTCTTCCACATAACTGAAACTGTAATCCCCCACTTCAAACACTCTCAGATTCACGAAGCGAGTCAGATTCAATTCAGTGAAGGAATCATCATTACAAGCATTGTTATCCACAATAATCGTTTCAACACTCGAATCCAGTGCATTCAACTCTTCGACAGAGTGAACAGTGGCATTGGGATTGAGAATGAAAGCAGGATGATTAGCTAAGGCTCCGATGTCTATCCATCATTTCATTCCAAAATGATCACTGTTGATATGCACTTCTCTCCTGTATTCAAAGGCAATAGGAAGATACACTGTAGTGAGGGATGGCATATCTATTCGTTACAAGATAACGAGATGAACTACTCTCAAGAGTCAGCAGAGTGTAACCGTTGAATGAATAAGAATCACTCACAGTTACAAGTGTGGTGAGATTGAATAGATCTAATCATGATTCTCTTGTCACTGCTACTACTTCGCATGATTAACACTGATGTTTCATATTCATTGTCAAACTGTAACGCTCTACTGCCAAGTCGAATTGACGTAAGCTCCGGTAAGTCTATTCGTTATTCCCTTTGTCTCCCATCTACCCTCAAGTACAACGCGAGGACATTCACTTAACACCCAATCACCTAAGACCAGCGATTTCAGCTTGGGCAGGTCTATTGATCATTTCCATCCTGTGATTACTACTCTTCAATTCCAATGGCGCATCATTGAAATTGTCACTGCTGTAATACAGGTAGCCAATCTCAATCACCTCCAAGGAAGGAACATTCTCTATTTCCACACTTTCCCAATTGTAAAAACCAGGACCAATCTTCAGCTCTCTCAGCTTGGGACAATTCTTCACAGAGAACATGTGAGTACCATCATAATAGGAGAAACTGTTAATACCTATCTTAATGCTCTCAAGTTCTGGGAGACCATAAATAACCAAGTTACTCATATTCCCAAAAGAGTTATCTCCCACAATGAATGATTTGAGACTTGTGAATCGAGACAAGTCCAGGCTGGTGAGATCATCTTCATTAAAGCAATTACTCTCCACAATGATCGACTCAGTGTTATTATCCAATCTTCTCAGATCATCCACAGAATGCACATTCGCAGTCAACACGGAGGAAACGATGTTCGGGTGCGTTTCCAATTCACCAATGTCTACTCCTTAGATCTCGACTGAAAGAACACCGTCGAAGTGCAAATCATCATTGTAGCGGAATGCATTCTCTGAGAGAACAACCGTTGTGAGAGAAGACAAGCCTACTCATCATGAGAACGAAAGACAACTACCATTAAGAATGATGTGACGAGGATTCATCAAAGCCGTAGGATGCTCACCAACAGTCGTGATGCTTGTTAACTCCTCCATATCTACTCTGTGATGAGGAACGGAAAGGTTGACTTTCCAAAGCAAGAAGAGACTGCTCATCGTCATTGTCGAACTGAAGGGCATTCTCACCTAAGGTAATGGACTGTAATTCTTGTAGTTCTAGTGATAACACGCAACAATACAAATCAACCGCTGAAGAGAGCATACTGGCAGTACATGAAGGATTTGTTGCCAATCACAATGGTCTTAAGATACGACAGATCTAGTAGTTACCAAGTAGCTTGTACCAAACAAACTAAGTGCAGCGAGCCGTGAAGGAAATTGTTGCTCTCTTCATTCATGTCACCAATCTCAAGTACTTCCATTGGATTGTTTCCGATATAACACTCATGATAGTTCGTGAAGGAGTTGCGACCAATTCTCAATTCCCTCAGCCTAAAACAATAGTGAACACGCAGCGTGCTGGTCATATCGTAATTACCACCATTGAAACTGTTCATTCCAATCGTAATGGACTCAAGGGAATTCACCTTGAACAGTGCCACAGCACCCAACTTCCCAAAGCAGTTGTTTCCCACAGTGAGAGTCTTCACTTGAGAGAACTGTGACAAATCCAAGGTGTCTTCTTCGCCATTGCACGAGTTGTCGGGAATGATGATTTCTGTAGCATTCAACGGGATTCCAGTACTCCAGCAATCATTGCCTTTTGAAGGGGATTGAGTAGGAATGGAGGTAGGTTCGGCAGTAGGGAGAGTGGGTTCTTCCGTTGGAGCAGTCGTAGGGGTTTCAGTAGTAGGAGCAACAGTGGTAGGAGCAACAGTTGTGGGAGCAACTGTCGTAGGGGAAACAGTAGTGGGAGTTTCAGTCGTCGGGGCAACCGTAGTAGGAGCAACAGTGGTAGGTTTTTCAGTGGTAGGAGGAATAGTAGTAGGAGCAACCGTAGTAGGAGCAACAGTCGTAGGAACCACAGTAGTTGGAGTTTCAGTAGTGGGAGTAACAGTCGTAGGGGCAACAGGAGTAACAGTCGTAGGGGAAACAGTAGTGGGAGCAACAGTCGTCGGGGCAACAGTCGTAGGAGCAACAGTAGTAGGAGCAACCGTAGTGGGAGCAACAGTCGTCGGGGCAACAGTGGTCGGAGGAATGGTAGTGGGAGCCACAGTAGTAGGAGCAACTGTCGTAGGAACGACAGTGGTGGGAATCACCGTTGAAGGCATAGAAGGAGTGGGAGTAATCTCTTCTGTTGGAGCAATCGTAGGAGTTTCAGGGGTGGGAGCAACCGTCGTTGGAACACTGGTAGGCTTTCCCGGAATAATCACATCGATAACTCTATCCAGGATCTTCTTGATCGCCTCGGCAATCTCAATCATTTCCTTCACGTTGTTCACGATGATCTCCTGCAGAGCCTTCAAACACTCCTTCGATAGATCCAACAGCGTCTCCAAATCCTTCGCCTTGATCGCCACATCCACCATCGTCATACTCTCACACACCACCAACGCATTCTTCCCAATACTCAACACACTCAGACTCTCCATGGATGTCATGCTCACTACTTCCACCTTCGGCAGAGCGCCCTCCTCGATGCGCACCTTCTCCACAGCTGACAAGCTCACCATCGACACAACAGTCGCATGTGTGAAGGAACCACCCGGAATCACAACACGACGAAGAGAAGAACAACCCGAAATCCGAATTCCATACCCACTCACTTCAGCCAACCGACGACCCGACGGCTCGCCAGTGAAACAACCCTCAGAGAACTGCAAATCAACCAGCGACGGCAAGTCATCCAACACCAGATTGAACCCATTCGCAAACGCGCCCGCCTCAAAGCGAAGCCTCTCCAACTTGTGCAACCCAACCAACTCCAACGAACCCACGTTCGCAAACGAGTTCGCGCCAAACACCAACTCCTTCAACTCCGTGAAGCGAGAGAAGTCCACCTCACTCACCTCGCTGAAACTGTCGGCAGCAAACACAATCGACTGAGCGAAGGAGGGAATGGCATCCAGACTCGTCAGGCCCTCCGAAGGAACCACGAAGTCTCTCTTCCCATTGAACTCAATGGCGAAGGCATAACCAGCAATACCCGCATAGTCCGAGTTCGTCTCATTGTCGCGCATCGGCACCTTCACGTTCACACTCTCACAAGGCGAAGGCGTTCCTTCCACCACCCAGTACCCATCCACCTCTTCCGTCGTCTTCACATAACCCGTCACCAACCCATACAACGAAGGCTCGTACACAGTGCCACTCAGCGTCACATCCTCCTCGCGCATGTCCTTCACGAAGCGAAGTCGATTCAGGTTGATGGAGAGAAGAGTCAGCACGGGATTGCCTTCGCCGATCAGATTCATCAAACCACCCCGATTCGGTCCTTCCGCCTTCAACACCTTGAAGGTGAAGTGCTTGGATTGGGGAATGGAACACAGATTGCCTCCTTCCTCCAACACACGATTCGCCTCACGCTCAGTCACCAAGCCGATCTTCTTCAAGCCCTCCGCAATATCCGCCATACCCAAGCCGTTGCAAGCATCCCCTTCAGCATAGCACTTCTTCACGAACGCGGCAGACAACTTCTCGCTTCCTCCAATCATCGCCAACGCTCGCTCACCGGCGTTCACAATCATCGTCACCCACGACAGAGAGCAGTTGTTGGGCTTGGCATACTCCCTCAGTTCAGCATCCTCGGAACAGAAGTCGCGATCCATGGTGGTGAATGCAGGCTCCACAGCGTCCTCCTTCGCTTCAATGGGTTCATAGTAGGATCCTCTTCTAGAGTGCTTCTGTTTCACATCCATCACTCCGGTCAGATCCTCCTCAGAGAAATCAGACAGCATGGTGAATTCCATCTGATAGGGGGTGTAGGGTTGCTTGGAAACCATATGCTGGCAACTCTTCTTGAAATCGGGGAAGTGGAGTCTACACCCTCATTCATTCATTTTTACCACTACCTCTTGTACTCATCGCAATCGCCTTCACACTTCACTGGATACACACCAAGATAGGAATCGTAGACATCTGTGGAGCACAGGCTTTCCGCTCCACAGATCGTAATCAGTACGATCATTGAAATCAACAGGAACTTCATTATTCAGAAACACCGCCAAATAGTGGTGGTGCGGTTAAAAACTGGATGTGGGAGTTTCATCCCTGTCATCCAGTTCAGACACGAATCTAGAAGTGAAACGGACCAATCTATCTGACCATTCATTGTTGCATACTCTCACTTTGCGATGGACTGACTAAGAAAGCACTACGCCGATCTTATCAAATCAACTCCCGAGGAAATGAACAATAGAACAATCTATTTGGTATCTGCTATTACCATAGAATAGAGTCAGCATGCGAATGCCTAGTATATCCATTCTCCCCACTGTACGACGATACTGTACAATTCATAATGCATGCATCCCATAAGGACTGATGCAGATGATTTCACATGACTGCAGATGGATAAACACAGTAGGTATAAAGAGTGACTACTCCCTTGACAATCCATTGCATACCACGATTATTGAGTATGCAAGACTATATTGAACACAATAACACTCCTATACACCTCCTTCAAAGAGTCTCCAATCCCATTCCCGTTCATATGCTCACATCACACTACACTTGCTTCCAACAACACCCCTAAACATCCTAACAGAAAGCAGTCGACTGTATCAAGAATTGTGTTGTACAGTGGTGCGAAACCCTTGAACAGGAAGAGAGTGGTTATGGAAGAGAAAACAACCCCATTCGCTCTGAGAACTATTTCAGTGATTCAAACAAACACACAACTCAAGCATTTCTCGCACCTACTCATCACAACCAACAATCAACACTCACAAATAAGACGGGCATTGTCTCCAATTCCAGCGTCTGCAACGCTCTTCTGCTTATCCAGCACCACTCCGTTGCTCTTCAGCCCCATGAGATGGACGAAGCTCTTATACTGGTTTCCGTACAGCCGCTACGCCTCAGCCCCTCTTCTCAACCCCACTCCCAAATACGTCTCCATCACCCACTCCACAGTGCGCGTGCTGTCCACCTTCATCGTCACCGGATGGTCCTTCTCGTTCTGGAAGGTGACCGTAATCGTCACTTCTCCGCCCGCGGGCTTCACCGAGAGCTCCTTCGCCTTGCACACCAGACTCACGGCTCCCGAGAGACCCGCCGCCTGCAGCGTGACCTCCGGCTTGAGCTCCTCGTCCCCATGGAACAGCGCGAACACGGAGCAGAGCACGGGATCGAACAGCTCTCCGAATAGCGCCGTCAGGTACTCCGTGGCGAGCGCCTTCACCGTGATCGAGTTCGCCTTCGTCAGCGTCGTCTTCTTGCTGGTCGCGTCGCGGTAGGTGATCGTCGCCTCCACGTTCTCCACCTTCGTGAACGCCTTGCACACCAGCGCGCACTCCGTCGGCAGCTTGCACTCGCTCAGCTTCTTGCCGCTGTCCAGCGGCACGTCGTTGAAGTAGAAGCACAGGCCCTTCAGGAAGCTGGGGTTGTACTGGCTCTGGTACACCTGCTACGCCTCAGCCCGCGCTCCCACGCCCACCTTCAAGTAGTCCTCCAGCAGCTGCTCCACCTTCATGTCGCCCGTGCCGGTCAGCGCCTTCTTGTAGCTCGTGGCGTTGTTGTAGGTGGCGGACACGGTGTAGGTCGCCGTCGCAGGGTTGTCGGCGTTGATCCAGCGCAGAATCACCTTGGAGTTGCCGTCCTTCTGAATCCGGTCCACGCAGGACTTCACGAAGGGGTGCTATGCGTCACCGCGCCGCGCCGAGCCAACTTCCATCAGCTGCTTCGCAGAGGGACGCTCCTCCACCTCCTTCGTAAGGCACTTGTCCACGAAGTCCACGAAGTCCTTCGACCAATCGTCGCTGCTGAGCTTGGGCGGCTCCATCATGCAGGTCAGGTGCGTGATCTGAGACTGAGAAGGACACACAAAAAAGGACTTCGTACTGGTTCTTCCCCTCATACGGATGCTTACCGTTGGCCATTTCAATGGCGCTCATTCCCAGGGCCCAGATGTCGCTCTTGAGACCCGTTTTATCGTCGTACTGCTCCGGAGCGAGATACGACGGCGTTCCAGAGCTGTCGGTGATCGTGGCGTTGGGAGACTCCAGTCGAATTGCCAAACCCAGATCACCCAGCTTAATGTATCCCTTTTCAGAAATCAGCATGTTATCGGGCTTCACGTCCTACGGATGAGGTCGATCCACGAGCACACTACGCGGTGAACAATATTCTGCTCGTGCAAATAATAGAGGCCGAATAGGCAGCACGCCACAATCTCTCGGATGATCTCCTCTTTGAGTGCTCCTTTCTCTTTGAGCTTGCTTCCGATGGACCCAGAATGGCAGTACTCCATGATAATCTATCCCATTTACACTGAGCCAAAGAGGCTACCCAAACTTCGCTTTCTGTGATGTAGCAATCTAACACACTGACGATAAAGTCGGATCTGCACTCCCTTAGCAAATCGCCTTCCTTCTCCACATCATGAGAGATGAAGTCTCTTTTGAGCTTCTTGATAGCCACAATGCTGTTGGTATTCTTGCTCTTGGCGGAAAACACGTCCCCAAACGCTCTAGGTTCAACACGGCATGAGTTCGTCCTACCCCTGTCCGAGCTTTTCCTGGATTTCGTACAATGATTCCGGGTTCTCTCCCATAGTTTCGTGCCTTTGAGGTGAAAAATCTGTGCAGTTAAGAACAAACTGTTTCGGTTTACCTATTCTGTTAATCCTGCTTTCCCTCCTAGATTGTCCTGTGGGAATTGTATCTACATACTCTGTACACGATTTGGAACCGTGTTTCAGAAACTATGGATCTTGCTGATTGAAGTATCTCTCCCTTCCTCATTGCTATCCCAGAACGAATCATACAACAAGCAGGGTATCAAATAGTGTTACATTATGCGTTCTGTTTCTTCGACTCCATATCGGCTTCCTCCGCGGGTCTCTTGACGCTCGTCTTCTCTGGCTTCAGCACCCAAGTCGCTCTCTTCCGCTGAAGATGCTTCTTCGCCAACGCCCTCAAATCACGGTCGTCACACTTCAGTTCCTCCTTCGTCGCCTGCGAGAACAGCACGCTGTGCGCAATGCTGCCGCTCTCGATGATCCTCTGCATCACCTTCTCCCAAGCGCCATTCAGCCGCTCCTCCTCCTTCCTGTTCGTTTCTCTCAAATCCATCATCTCTCCCGCCGGCTCCTTGCTCGCCTTCTCGCACTCTTCCCGCACCCGGGCACTCACCTCCATCTCCTTGCTCAGATCCACGCACCCCTTCTCCCTGTCCACCAGCTCCGATCGCAGCCCCACCGTGCCCTTCGCCGTGTTCTTCAGCGTCACCAGCGTCACCGCATCCCGCACCACCGCGCGCGGCAGGTCTGGCAGCAGGCGCAGCGCGTACGTGTGCACGTCGCCCAGCCGTCCCCGCACGGAGCGGCGCAGCTGCTCCAGCAGCGGCACCAGCTTCAGCACGGCCTCCTCGGGCAGCTGCAGCCCGCGCAGCGTCATCTCCTTCGCCTCCGCCTTCTGCTTCTGCTTCTGCTCCAGCTGTGCCAGCTTCTCGGCCTGCTTCTGCTCCAGCACGGCTTGTCTCTCTGCCCGCTTCGCCTGCCTCTCCGCTTGTCTCTCTGCCAGCTTCGCCTGCTTCTGCGCCAGCTTCGCGGTCTTCTGCTGCTCCGTCTTCGCCTCGCGCAGACTCGCCTGCAGCGCAGCCACCTCCCCGCGCGCCTCCTCCAGCGCCTTCCCCAGCCTCTCGCTCTCCGTCAGCACGTTGCCCAGCTCCTTCAGCAGCGTCGCCCGCTCCTTCTCCAGCTCCTTCTTCACCGCCTCTCGCTTCGCGCTCTGCTCGCCCCGCTCCTTCTTCAGCGCCTTCATCAGCGTCTCGCACCGCCGCATCAGCTCCTCCTCCGACCGCGTCCGTAGATACATGTCGTACATCAGGTGCGGCGCCTCCGCGATCGCCCGCCGCACGCGCGCCCACTGCCCCCAGCCGAACCGCGCGATCTACGCCTCACGCCGCCTCGCCACACGCACGCAGCACACCAGGAACACGTCGCCGTCGTACGAGAACAGCTGCGGCCGCCAGCCCGCCAGCTCCATCGCGAAGGGGTTCGCGTAGGAGCACACCTTCTGCGCCGCCAGCTCGCGGTAGCTCTGGATCTCCGCGCGCCGCGTCCGGCTCTTCTCCATTCGCTCCAGAATCTTCTCGAACCCCGGCAGCTCCGCCCTACGCCTCACGCCCGCCGCGCACCCCCACGGCCCGCGCTTCCAGAACACGTCGGCGTACGCCCGCACGTCCGCCTCGCTCATGCCCACCACCGCCGCGATCTGGCCGTACGCCGTCGGGCCGAAGTCCACGCTGGCCTGCACGAACGCGTGCATGTCCGACTTGCGCCACTGGTAGAAGCCCTCGTGCAGCAGGCGCCGCAGCTCCGCGTCCTCCTCGTCCGTCAGCCACTTCCCGTTGCCGCGGGGGTAGGCCGGGTCCTTCGCGTTCTTCTCCGCCAGCGCCGCCAGCTCCTCGATGCGCGCCTTGTTGAAGAACTACGCCTCACGCCCACAGACCACCGCCACTTGGAAGGGCTGCATGAACGGGAGCCTCACTACGTGCATGGGCTTGTGCTGCGGCGCCTCCTCCTTCGCGAGCTCCGCGTAGTTCATGGTCTTGCGCTTGCGGCGCGTCTGCTCCACCTCCATCTCCTGCAGCATCAGCTGCTTCAGCTGCTGCTCCTTCTCCTTCTTCTTCGCCTGGTAGTCCACGCCGTCGAACACGCGGATGGACGTATGGTCCACCTTGAAGTTCAGCAGCCTGCGCGTCACCCCACTCCCATACCCTCACTGCTCGTCGCTTGGCAGCGCCTTGTCGATGCTCTTCGCCAGCGCCGCCGTCCGTTCCTTGCCCTTCGCCAGGATCTCGTCGATCGCCTCGTCCTCGATGCCGTTCTCCGTCGACACGAACACCTCGTTCGCGCCGTGCCGAATCATCTCCAGCATGTCCTCCTTGCTCAGGTTCGCCTTCTCGCGCAGCCGGCCCTGCTGGATGATCAGCGTGTCCAGGCGCAGCTTCATCTGCGCGCGCTCCACGATCATCTCCTCCACCGTGCCCTGCGTCACCAGCCGGTACACGTTCACCGTCTTCTTCTGCCCGATGCGGTGGGCGCGGTCCTCCGCCTGCAGGTCCATCTACGCCTCGCCACTTCACATAGCTCGTACCTGCGGGTTCCAGTCGCTGTCGTAGAGGATCACCGTGTCCGCCGTCGCCAGGTTGATGCCCAGGCCGCCCGCGCGCGTGCTGAGGAGGAAGACGAACTTGGAGGAGCCCTCGCGGTTGAACTCCTCGATGCTCGCCTCGCGCTCCTCGCCGTCCGTCTGCCCGTCGATGCGGCAGTACTCAAACCCGCGGATCACGCAGTAGTCCTACGCTCAAGGAGATGCGACGAACCCACCTCCAGAATGTCCAGAATGCGCGTCATCTGACTGAACAGCAGCACGCGGCTGCCCTTCTCCTTTAGCCGCTTCAGCAGCTTGTCCAGCAGCACCATCTTGCCACAGTTCTATTCCTCATGTCACCACCCCACGCCAACGGTGATCACGTGCTCGCCCATGGGGTCCAGACTGCGGTCCTCCACGCCGTCGAACAGGTACGGGTGCCCCGCCACCTTTCGCAGCTGCACCAGCAGATTCATCAGAGCCGACCGCTCCCCGCGCGAATTCACCAGCTACGGTCCAGCCGCCCGCCCTGCGCTACGGTATCGAAGTCGTTCACCAGCACCTTCTTGTACAGCTCCTTCTGCAGCGCGGACATGCCCACGTACAGAATCGTCTCGATTTTGGGCTAGGCGTGAGAGAGGAGAATGGGAGGCACGGGCAGCGAGCGCTCCACGTCAGCCTTGAGGCGCCGCAGCATGAAGGGCGTGAGGACCTGGTGGAGCTGTCGGATCATCTTCTCCTTGTCGGCGACGGAGGCCTCGTCCTCGAGGTTGAAGAGCGAGTGGAAGGTGTCGGAGGAGCCGAAGACCTCGGGCATCAGGAAGTTGAGCAGCGACCACAGCTCGTGCAGGTTGTTCTACGGGTCAGGACCGCTGCGAAGACGCACCTGCAGCGGCGTGCCGGTGAGGAGGAGGCGATTCTCGACGGAGAAGCGACGCAGCACCGTGCTGAGCTTGCTGTTCTCGTTCTTCACGCGGTGCGCCTCGTCCACGATCACGTACCTTCGCCTCACGCACACCTCCCACGCCCACTTCCACGCGATGCGGCCCAGCGGCCCCTTCTCGATCACGGCCATCTCGTAGGTGGTCAGCAGCACATTCCAATCGCGGGGCTCCTGCCGCAGCCGGCGCACCAGCTCCACGCGCTCCTCCTTGGTGCCGTAGAAGCGGAAGCACTTCAACGAGGGGCAGAAGCGCGCCATCTCGTTCATCCAGTTGCCCAGCGTGGACTTGGGGACCAGGATGAGGTGCGGACCTCTACGGCTGAGGAGGAGGGAGAGATGTTACTCATTGTGCATGTACTGCTTGAGGAAGCCGAGCAGAGAGATGGTCTCCAGCGTCTTTCCAAGACCTTCGCGTAAGGACACACCACGTGACGAAACCCATTTCATCTGCCAAAATGCTGTTCAAGCCGAGCTGATGCTGGTTCAGGAGCCAGTTCAGCGCAGCCAGCTGGTAGTCGCGCATCGTGCCCTGAATGCAGGAGGGTTGGGACTGGAGGTGGATCATGTTCACCTCAGACTCCTGGCTCAGCGCCAGTTCGTCTTCCATGCTGTTGTCCATGCTCATGCGTCGTCTACGGTAAAAGCAGGAATCAAACAGCACTTTCCCTGTGATCTCACAGAAGGCGTCTTCTTCTGGCTAGAATCGATGAACTGGGAGAAGACCGTTCCTTGCTGGGAGAGGAATCGCAGCATTGCACGGCGCTTGGCAGCGGTCGTCATTTCCACAAGCGAAGGAGGGAGCTATGAATGAATGGAGATGTTCTATGGTACGTCGATGGGATTCGATTCGTCCGGCTCCTCTTCCTCCGACTACTGATAAAACCACGCCTTTTCACCGACCGCATCGGCTGCCGATTGTGGCTTACTGCTCTCGTCCAGTTCCATTTCACTGCTTTCTGCAACGGGGGACTGCGACTCCGTTTGCGACTAAACAAGGAGGGAGAGCTGAAAGCATGTACCTGTGTTTCTTCTACATCCATTGCTTCTGATGAAGTGTTCTGTTGCTCCTAGATGTGAGCACATCAGGAAGTGGTAATCACTCTAGAAATAAGACTCACCACTCTTTCTGCATACTGATTTTCGTTATTCTCGGCCATTGACACGCAAAATCAATCAGAAGGAAGAACAGAATGCGGCAAAGCACTGGTTCTCGCGGGATGAAACGCCCGTCTTCCCGCCATTTCCCTCCTCCTTTGATTCTACTTCCTTTGTTTCACTCCAGTGTTACAGATTCGAAAGCAAGATGATGAAGGGACTCTATGTTTTTCGCGGATGCGATTCCCAATCCTCCTCTAATACTGCGTGAAAAGAGTATGTAGTAAACGACTATCGCAATCGATACAACAAACAAGAAAGAGAACACACATTAGCGGCGAATTGAAAAGGAGTCGAACTCCACCTTGTCAACGCTTCTTTCATTGGTAAATGTAGCACGTTCAATGTGGGAAAGAGGAGAGCCCGTGTGCTGAAGCCACTCCTTCATCTCATTGATTCTATCCACGCTTCCCTGCATCCTAGTACATCACAACACTCCAGTCTATTCTACACGCCCTGTACCGTACCGTGGGGGGTATTCATGCACCAGCCAACGAGCGTCAGTTTCGTTGCCTGTTCCTGAGTGTACTTGCGGAACCACACACCTACGCGTTATGAGACACAAACACACTCACCCTGCACCTTTCCAAACACTTCAAAGTCCACACTGATCAACTTTCGCAACGCTTCCATATTGCAGAAGGAAATGAATCACTCTATCTTCTTTTGAGCCTTCCAGAAGGACTCCACGATTCGGGGCTATTTCCGCTCTTCCAATTCAATTCTCTCTTTGAATGATCACTATCCTTCAATGGAACTCAGTATTCATTGGGTGGAGTATCTATCCTCTTTGTGATGCCTAGGATGAGGAGGACGAGGATGCTCGTTTATTCCAGTTGACCGTGCTACTTGAATCCATTGAAGGGTGTGAGGTGAATGGAAGGCAGATTCCGCCCCATTTGGTGTCCGAGCTGGTTCATCATTGCTGGTGCAATTCCTCATCATCTAAGGTGGAAATGCATCTCTGCCAGTCAATCCTTCTTGCTGTCCTCCGCCAGAGTGAATTCCCTGTAGAGAGCCTTATTCACACTCTGCTCTCTTCTGGAGATATTACGAGTTTTTCTATACGAACATTACATAACGCATAGAGCGATGGGATCGTCATTTCCTAGTTCGTGTTTTTGCAACGTTGAAGCAAACGGAATGCTTGCTGAGCATTCCCCTTGTCTCTTGGTGCATCATTACCGTAGTATCGACTTCTGTTGAGATGGGCTGCGTGTGCCATTTGCTGGAGAGAATCCTTCGCGTAGCATATGTGACAGAGGAGGTCATTCCTACTGACACAGTGCAACGCCTTCTCTCCTTCTTGTCATCGCATTCTACACAGCCTTCCTGCTACTATAAGTACAAGGTCATATACTACAGCATTCAATTCACGGATGTCGCGATGCGTAAACGACTTGTATCTATTCTAGCCTCTGATGGAGTTCAGCAGAATCCCTATTCTATTCTTTCTTGTTATCAACTGGCGCTGCTGTTGAAGGATGATGAAGTGCTGCGAACACTCCATGTTCGCATTCCACAGAACCTATCCTGTGAAGCGCTTTTCCGATGCATGGGAGAGAAGGACACTGCGTTCATATCGTTCATGAACACTCATTCCGCATTGTCTCTCCAGAGCGGGAATGCCGCGTCCTTCTATGCTATCTTCTCAGCCTTTATCACTCATTATGAGTATGACGCTGGCTTAATCCTAGCCTTCTTGAGCGAATCATCGGATACTCTTTCCTTCCTGTTGAATACGTGTAAACTGATGCAAAGAAGCAGGGAGAATGGATATCACAGCAAAGACGTGGAGGTGATCGAGGAATACATGAAGCGTGTGTGTACTGTTCTGGAGGATGGCGAACGCAGAGGTGTTTTTCTGTACTCCGTTCAACCCCTGATTAGGCGAATCAGGTGTTCTTTCTCTATTTCCTGTGTTTCTTCTCATATGAGCAGTTTTTCATGTGCTATAGCGACACAAAGCATGCGGGCTTCATAAACACGCATACTTGTTCATAGTCAAATACTGCACTTTCGTGCTTCACTGGGCCGTTTCAAATAAACTGCTCGTTCCATAGGAATTAGCCTGTGGGCTGTGGCCGTGAAAAGGGCAAGTTCGGGAATAAAAGGCATGCCACAGAAATTCGTGCAGCCAATGAAATGGCGAGAACTGGCATTTCTCAGCAACTATCAAGCAGGAGGCAAGAAAACAATTCGATACCCTCCTGAATACTAGTGAATGGAATCACACTATATCCCTGAATATTGTGATGCTTGGCGAATCATCCAGTCACACAGGAGATATTGATCACGCACTACAATGGCCACATTTGTATTGATGTCTAGAAATAATGGCGAAACTTTCCATCCCAATCCGTGTCTATTGGCCTCATTTGGCAAGCACCGACATTTGGATGCAGTGATGTTCGCCCATCGAAATGGAGTGTTTTTGTGAGCATCGGCATTCCAGTTTCGTTCTCCACAGGCAGCCTCTGACTTATTCGAGTCGTCACCAGAATGCCTCTGCAGTCCTTCCTTCTTGTAATTCCATTATTCCGTGGAGTTGTGCAGGCAACTCGAACCGACGGGTCGAAAAGAATAGTATTCCGGTCGAAATACCCCTACGGACCAATCAGCAACTCGCTCGTTGCCGTTTATTCTCGCTATTTCTCTCCATAATGAAACCCCTGCATGCTTCCACCATGAATCTCAAAAATACCTAATTGTGAGGATGAGATCCTTCTTGCTCTCTGTTCTCTTGTGTAGGCCTTTCTAGAACTCGTTATTACTAGTTGCGGCCACGCTTGGCCTGACCTGCAGTGGTAATCAGGTCTATGTGAAGCTGATAAAGAAGTGTACTAGCTATGGTAACGAAGAGTCCTTCAAGATTCTTTCGGGTTCTACCATTCTGAAGAGCAGCCCTTCCTTCACCAACAATGAGCAGCGCACTCTTGAGTACTGCCTGACGGCGAGCACCAACAGCCAGTACACCGTGAGACTTATCGACAGCTACGGCGACTCCTGGTCGTCTGGAGCCTGGCTTGCTGCTTACGGTCTTTACGGAAATGCCGTGTTCAAGAACTTCCTGACCGAGCCCAGACAGGAGGAGTATACCCTCTCCCTCTACTACGCCGTCACCAAGGCCGATTCCTGGAAGATGCTCGCCGGACCCGCTTCGATCGATCCCTCCTGGAACACGCTGAACTTCTCCGATGGAAGCTGGCAGCAGGTCACTCTCGGCTCTGCTCCTGCTACCACCAGCGGCACGCAGTACTTCCGCAAGCAGTTCACCGGTATCCCGAACATGGCTGCCTACGAGCTGCAGCTGAAGTACCGCTTTGGTATCATTGCCTACGTGAACGGCAAGGAAGTGTACCGTGACTACATGCCCGAGGGTCCCGTCACTCCCTCAACGCCGTCCACCGGATCCTCCACCAGCCTCGCCTTCCACGGTGTGCTGCGCCCCAGCGGCGAGTTCACCACCTCCACGAACATCCTCGCCGTGGAGCTGCACTTCTCCCAGACTCAGACCGAGGTGGACTTCGACGCCTACATGTCCATGGTCGCCTCCTCCGTTCCGGATAGCCAGTGCTTCATCTATGCGGCCACCACTACCACGACGTTCCGTGGCATCTTCGACTTCGCGAAGTGGGGTTCCTACAACACGGCCACCTCTGCGCTTCCCAAGACGGGAACCTTCACCTTCAAGGGTCCTCGCCCTTACATCAACGCGATCCGCATCTTCCCCTACACCTCGCCTCATGCGGCTCCTGCTTCTTTCGACTGGGAGGGCCGCCTGACGGCCACCTCCGCGTGGACCAACATCTTCAGCATCCGCAATGCCTTCTACAGAACGAATACCTACAGCGTGTACCGTAGCTACTTCAACGCCAAGGCGTACTCCTCCTACCAGATGAAGCTCAACGCGGCCGTGGATTCCACCACGATGTACGTGTACGAGGCTCAGCCTCTGGTCTGCGCCGAAGTGCTGCCCACTGGCATTCACTTTGCCGAGTCCTCCTACTCCTTCTACGCCAACTACGAGAGCGCCAGTATCCTTCCTCTGGAGGCTGATATGAGCGGTTGCACGATTACCCCTGCGCTGCCTGCTGGCTTGACTCTGAGCAGCAGCTGCGCCATTACGGGCGTCCCCACTATCATTAATCCCGCGACGTCCTACACTGTCCAGTCTGTCATCGGCGGTCAGACCTACACCGGCACTGTTTCGATCGAGACCAAGGGATGCACCGGCACCGTGGCGAAGATTGTCCGCACCTACAAGACCGGCGCGACCAACGAAAGATTCGTGGTGACTGACGCCGCCACCCAGCAGCCCGTGCTGACCGTGACGAGTGGCCAGATCCCCTCCGAGACGAAGGAGTACGTCATTTGCCTCACCGGCAACAAGTACACCGTGTCCGTGAGCTCCACCACCAACTACTGGGCTTCGGGCTCCTACCTCTACGTGCGTCTCATGCTCTCGGTGACGGAGTACGATACGGCCGCCCGCATGCGCTATGATGCCAACCTGTCTCTGAACCACGCGCGTTCCTTCATCGGCCAGTTCAGTGTCGCTCCTAGCCAGGCCTGGCAGTACAAGATGGGCCAGGTGCCCGCCAACTGGCAGACGGAGGCTGGCTGGACGACCGCTTCGATCGGCTCCTTCCCCGCGTCGACCAACCAGATCCAGCTGTACAAGAATACCTTCAACGTGGCGTCTCTGGACGACGTGGCGGGCTTCGTGATCTCGCTGCGCTACATCTACGGCTGCATCATCTACATGAACAACGTGGAAGTGTTCCGCAACGGCGTGGAGGGCGATCTGACCGCCTCCTCCATTTCCACCAACAACTACAACAACATCCTCTATCGCCAGATCTCGCTGCCCGCGAAGACCATGGCCATCGGCGACCAGCCCTCCGTGAGCTACCTGCAGCAGGGCTCCAACACCATCGCCATCGCCATCGTGTCCCAGACCGCCTCGCAGACGACCTCCTATTTCGACTGCGCCGTGCGTCTGATGGGCTCGGCTGAGGAGTCTCGCTCCTACGACTTCACCTCTGTGGGCACCACCATGAGCGGCAGCCCCCGCTCTTTCGGCAGCCAGTACTACAGCAACTCCATCTACTCCGAGAAGTGCGCGGACAACGCCGTGGTGGTCACCTTCGCCAACGACCGCCGCGAGTGGATCTCCTCCGTGAACCTCATGCTCTACTACACCCAGAACAGCGAGCAAGCCGTGCAATTCAACGTGAAGGCCCGTAACACCAACCTGGATGACTGGACGTCGCTGAAGAACGTGACCGGCCTCGCCTGGTCGCTGCTGGGCCAGCACAAGAAGGTGTGGCTGGAGAACAACAAGCCCTGGAACCAGTACCGCTTCGAGAACTTTGGCTCGGGCAACCCTCAGGCCTGCAAGTGGAAGCTGGGCAACATCGACTTCCTGGCCGACGCCATTCCCGCCACGGTGCCCGATCTGACCTTCACCGCCACCACGATCAGCCTGTACAAGGACATCGAGATGGGCGAGGTGTACGCCAACGCCAACTACTACCGTGACTTCACCGTGCAGCCCGCGCTGCCCGCCGGCGTCAAGCTCGATGCCCAGACCGGTACCTTCTGCGGCACGGCTAGCGCCGAGTCTGCTGCGCAGACCTACACCATCACCGCCACCAAGGTGAGCGGAGGCTCCACCACCGCCGTCGTCACCCTCTCCGTGTCCATCTGCACGGGCGGCAAGTCGCTGATCACGCTCGTGGCCCGCACTGACGCATACCCCACCCAGTGCTCTTACAAGCTGTATTCCGGCAAGGGAACCTCCGGCGAGGTCCTGGCTTCCGTGCCGAGCCTCCGAGGCGCCAACTCGCTGAACTACGGAGACTTCTGTCTGCCGCACCAGATCTACACCATCGAGCTCATCGATGCGAACAGCAACGGCTGGAACAACCCCGCCGGCTACTACCTGACGGTGGATATGGGCACGATGATCTTCGAGACGGGCCAGGTCCCGAACAAGGTGGCCTCCGTGTCCACCATGTTCTCCTCGCTGCTGCCCTTCCAGATCGAGTACGACGACTGGAAGCTGCAGAACGACGGCACGCAGGCGCCCGACAACTGGAAGGCCGTGGACTTCGACGACTCGCAGTGGCCCGCCATGAAGGCCGCGCTGTTCGGCGAGCACATGGGCACCACCGCCTACGTGCGCCGCGAGGTGCAGATTCCTTCCATCGAGGACTACCACGTGCTGAACGTGCGCATGACGTACACCGGTGGTATTGCCGCCTACTTCAACGGCAGACTCGTGGCGCGCTTCAACCTGCCTGAGAGCTTCGCCTACGACACGGTCGGACTGGACGCGCACGACGCCTCCGCCTTCTCCAAGTTCCACATCATCCTGCCCACCTCCGGCGCCGTGACCGGCAAGAACGTCTTCGCCGTCGAGATCCACCGCTCCACGCAGTCCGCGCTGATCTTCGACGCCACCGGTGTCTTCGGCGTGAACGACTGCTCCGTCGTCGTGGACTCCTTCGCTCTCATCGACGGCACAAGCGTCAGCATCACCGACTTTGAGGGTCTCATGGATTTGAGCCCCGTCACCTACGGCTACCAGGCCAACACGGTGGGCTCCCACCTGCACTGGATCGTCGAGAACCTGGAGGGCTCCAAGTTCAACAGCTTCGGCATGCAGACCGTGTACAAGCGCGCCTCCTACGGCTTCTCCGTGTACGTGCGCTTCAACGAGGAGGAGGAGTACACGTCCGCTCTGGCTCTGCTGAACCAGGAGACCAAGGAGAGAGACCGCTCCACGTGGCCCATTCCTCTGGCCATCGCCGGCTTCAGGGAGTTCAAGTTCCAGGTGGACGACACTGCCCCCTCCTTCGTGTACGTCGGCTCCTACGTGATGGAGTACTGCCAGAGAAGCGGCGCCAACGTGTGCCCCGGCATTGGTGACTTCCCTCCTGTGACGGAGGGCGAGATCTCTCCCAGCGCCTGCGAGGACGGCTTCCGCGGCTACGCCTACAGAGAGTGCTCCAACGGCCAGCTGAGCGAGATCAAGACGGACATGTGCGAGTACAAGCTGCCCGACCACCTGGCCTACCCCAAATCGCTCTACACGTTCGTGATCGACCTGGACCTCCAGACCGACGTGCCCACGTACCAGAACAGAATCACGGAGTTCTACATGCAGGAGGACACGCCTCTTCCCTCCGGCCTCAGCCTGGACCCCATAACGGGTGTCATCTCCGGCAGAACGATCTCCGTGTTCGATTCGATGTCCTTCACTGTGAGAGGCAAGAATCCCAAGGGAGAGACCCTCACTGTCATCAACATCTCATCCAGAAAGGGTTACTGCGCTCCCGATGGCGTGTTTGAGAGAACGGATGTGGGCAAGATCGCCGAGTACGATTGCGCTATGAAGGGCAGCTACGTGGGCACTCAGAAGAGAGCCTGCGTGCTGGGCAAGGTGGACGGCGAGTGGCAGAAGGCCTCCGGCTTCTGCATGCCCGTGATGGTGATCGTGCTGCTGGTGATTATCGTCATTGTGGTTATTGTCGTTGTGGTGATGATGTTGATGAGATCGATGCGCAAGACGAAGAGTGTGGGTGGCGTGAAGGCCAAGTCCGCCAAGTCCACCAAGTCTTCCAAGAGTGCGAAGAAGACCACTTCGAAGAGTGTGAAGGTTTAAACGTTGCCTTGTGTTTCTTTCATACAATCCTTATCAATTGTGACAGTCCTTCTCTCACATTGCGAGGATGCACGTGCTAAACACTCTTTCTTTGACTGCAGACTCTTCACCCATATTGCAAGCATGTATTGGAACAAACAGAGCCAGTTACCACCATCCCTCATCACAACTCAGCTTAGTTACGCTCCTAACCCATCATGCACCTCTCCACACTCCCTACACCCTTGAACTGGGGGCGGACGTACTCGCGGATGCGTCTCTCCTCAGCCTTGCGACCACGGACAATACGGCCGTGCACGGCGCACGACACGCAGTACTGCTGCTTGATGTACAGCTTGGGGAGGGTGTACTCTACGAGTCAGCCCCGCATTGCAAAACGGACGCTCGTAAACGGAAGCGTCGCGGATATCTCTCTGGGAAGACGCGTCCACGATGTTTCTCACCTGGAAACGCTTCACGGCCTTATCCTACGCGCTCACGCCCATTTCCCCAGCCTCTACCTTGCCGACGCAACGACCGCAGTGGGTGCAGCGGACGGGGTTCACGTGACCTCTTCCCTTCTTGGAACGACCATGGTTTCTTCAAACGCGTTAATCCCAATGCTCAACAGGGCACACACCACACCACCACCAACGCACAGAACGGACACCTACCTGCGCTTGAAAGGCATGCTTGCTGATTATGGATGAATGTGGTAGACACAGTTCTGAGCGAAAAGGAATGACCCAAACCAAATGCAGAATAGGGGCGCTTCCAGTTATAAGGTCCCATCCTCCCCGCCCTTTGCCCGTTGCATCCGGTCCTCTTCGATTCTATCTTCTATTCGTGCAAATCGGATGACAGAACAAACAACACTCACCAGAAGTGCATAGTACAGTCGTTACCTTCGAATGGAGGTCCTTGAATGAATGGAAGAGATCGTCTACTCATCACTCTCCTCCCACACTCTTACGCTCCGCGGCTTGTAGGCCTCCTCTTCCTCCTTCAGCATCCGCAAGTAGGGCTCTCCATTCACGACGATCTCTCCATTGTGTAGCTCGTAGTCGCCAATCAGCGGAATGAGTTGCTTGTCCACCAGCGGGATGCGCTTCACCTCCCTCTCCAGCGCGCGCTGCCGGTTCAGTCTATCCCTCACCATCCCCCATCACCCCCACATTTTGTTGCTGTTGCGCCGGTCCGTGTAGCGCGAGGGGTCCTTCATGATGCACTCCAGCTCCTTCTGCAGCTCCAGCAGGTGCTCGCGCTCGTTCACCAGCGCCACGATGGGGTCCAGCTGCGCCTTGGCCTGTCGCAGCTGCTCGAACAGCTGGTTGTGCTGCTCGAACACCTCCATGGAGAACAGCTCCGGCGGCACCACCAGCACGCCCAGGTCCCACGCCTGCAGCGTGGTGCAGTAGGTGTTCATGTACTCGCACACCTCTACGCTTCACGCCCGCGCACCGCTCGCACGGCCGATCTCCTCGCGCAGCGCTGGGATCAGGGACTGTAGCTTCATCTTCACCTCCTCCTGCAGCTGTGCGATGTACTCCTCCTGCTACGACTCAAATCGTGGGGGCGCCCCCACCTTGGCAAGGGCCTCGTTCGAGAGCAGTGTGCAGTAGGTCTGCGTGTACTGGTCCTGCTCCTCCTTCGGAGTGTGAAGGATGTGCCACAACATCTCGATCGTCCCACGGTAATGCTCCATCGCATGTTGACGCTCCTCCTACGGATAATACCTAATTCTTGGGAACACGATCAGGTCGTGAAGCGCAGTAATTCGCGGAACGTACGAATCGATGAACACACGGGTCACGGGCGGATTCTAATCGTGACCGTGGAGCAGAGTAATCACTTCAGGGTGACTGAGAATCGTCTTGTCAAAGCTGTCCGCTGCGTTGTCCGCCGTGATTCCCAGGATCCTGTAGAGAGGAAGCAAATCCTCCACAAAGGAATGCGCCGCAGTAATTCGGCTCTCCTATGAATCACTGCACGCATGAAGAACGACCTTGCACTGCTTCGCTTCTTCGATGCGGTTTGACAAGTCCATCATTCCCACCTCCGTCAAATGATCCTCAGGGTTTGCAAGCTCATCCTCCAGCTTTTCTCCCAGCTCGTCATATAGCTGCTTCAGCGTCTCCCACAGGCGAGTGCATTCGGTTAGCTGCTGCGAGTATTTCTATAATTGAATTTTCATTTCCTATCACTACCCGATTGATTTCATCCAAAATGCTGTTGGTAATCACTTCCTTCTGACGGAGAGTTCGGTTTTCCCGGCGATCATGCCCATTCACATCGAGCCACACCTACACATGAGAATTTCACAATTTCAGTTTGAACGTACATCCGATGCGTCATATCCAAGAAGTGTGCATAACCGAACAATCTGCTGCTCCTTCTCCTCCAGCGAATGCAATGTACTCTGTCTGACCTATGTTCTCACTTCAAACACCCACGTCTACAGCATCTTCCTCTCGGAACAGATTATCTGTGTGAATTTTCAGCGCCTCCTTACAACTGTCAATGTATTTCTTCTTCAAATCATTTCGGTTGCATTCTGTGTGAAGGCCTAGATCATCCCAGATGGAGCAGAGTTGCTTGAAGGAATCGTCCACCAACCTCCATATCTCCATGCAGTCTTCGCTATACCCCGGTTCCTCACTCATAGAAGAATTGTCTGTTCCTTCAAAAGCCCTCCCCATTCACTGGATGCAAAGCAATTCGGTTGCTTGTGTGATATTCTGTGCGCAATTTGAATACACCGTTGTCCATCATTCAAACACAAAAGGCTGTCGTGATTGCTGCTATAGTTTGTTTATCACTTGCTTCACATTCTCATCCTGTTCAAATCAGTTAGAAGAGACACATGATCATCTCGATTCACCCAATCACCTTCCTTTCGCTTTCACATAGATGCCAACTTCCGACAACTACATATCCACAACATAAATGCCCTTCTCATGAAGGCATTCCCCATTTCCCCTTTTCCTAATCGCCTTTTTCTCCCTCCACACAGCACATTTCCATTCCGTTCCTCGCCCAAAGATGAACAACACTATCTCTACGTACAATAGTGGTAGGGGAGAGCAAGCGACGCACGAGCCGTAGATTGGATCGACGTCTTCAGCCACATCAATCCCCATGCGCTCGGCTTCATCGGTATTGCGTGTGGTCTCGCTCTGTCTGTCGTCGGCGCTGCTTGGTAGAGGGCCTGGTGGAGTCGTGAGCGCCTAGGGGTATCTGGACGGCCGCTTCGACGCTGATGGGAGGCTGCGTCAAGGCACCCAGAATTCGCTCGAAGAATCTCATCAGGTAGGCTTCCGTGGTTTTCGCCCGTGATCACGCGTAGTATCATTTTCTGCGAAGCAAACGCCATTTACGGCATTATCATTGCCGTTATTCTCATCAACAAAATGACTCTCGGTGGTTATGTGAATGGGCATCTGAAACCCGACTTCAACTACGCCATGTGGTACTACGCCGGCTACGCCATCTTCAGCGCTGGTCTGAGCGTGGGCATCTCCAACGTTGTGAGTGGGTAAGGGAATGAGCGCCTGTTCACCGTAGTCTCTCTGTCGGTATCTGTGGATCGAGTTGCGCATTGAGTGATGCTCAGAACGGCGCTCTGTTCGCGAAGATGTTGATTTCCCCGATTTTTCGCTTCTGCCCTCGGCATTTACGGAATCATCATTGGCATCATTATCAGCAACCTCGGCCAGTTCCCCAATTAGTACTCTTGTTTATTTCCCGTGTTTCCACAAACACACAACACATTCGCTCCTTTCGTCCGCGCCTGCTGTTGCCGCTGGTTGTTCGTCTGGTGGGACGCCGGGAGGGCCTGCATCTCGGTCCACGAGCAGCACATCGCGTGTTCCTACCCTCATCCTCTCCCCCTTCCCCTGCGGATCAGCTCCTCCGTTATATAGTTCTGTGCTCGCATGATGATGGACAGCGCGTCGCTCTCGTTGAAGGCCGTCCAGTACATCGCCTCAGGAGGCAACTCCGGCTTCGGCATCGAGTCATCAGCGTGGAGTGAAGGAAGCAGTCATTGGGTTAAAAGGATATAGTTGGTACATGTACTCCGTCGGGTCGTTAAACACGAACTCGTCGTAGTACTCATTCACCACCGGCTAGCTCTCACTCCCCCTTCACTGCTCTCACCACGTTCTCTCGACTCGGCTCGCCGTTGAACGGATGCAGCTTCAAGAAGTGGGTGAAGGTCACCCGGCAGCTCCGCGTCGTTCTTGAACTCCACCTTCAACCTCCACCTCGAACTCTCCCCAGCCCTGCTCACGCACCTCGAACGGGAAGTGATCGATCACTCCCCCACTCACTCCCCTTCGATTCTATCCACCTCGCTGGTTTTGTCTAAAGCTCGCGTGCAGTGTGAACGTCGCGCTCTTGATGAATGTCGACATATCCTCCCCATTCACGCCGCGGATGTAAACTACCTCTGACTCTTGCATAAATCCGACTACCCTTCAATCGTACATGTTGCTTTGCTCGTTGCTGTTTCCCATCCACCACGCGATCGAGCCGTGCACAAAGGGTATCACAACCTATTCTTCACTCATTGCTCCTCGCCTACGTGCGTGTCGGCCTTCCTTTGCTGTTGATTTGAAAACTGAGCTCGCTGCAACAACACTATACATGCGTTCGAATCGATATAGCGGTAGAAGCACATGTATGCGGAGTGCGCCTCGCTGCCGCCCTTCAGTTGCTTGATCGTCTGCTTCGTCACTGCAGTCACCTTCGCATCGTCGCACTTGTACCACTTGCCCTTGTGCTTTATCCAGCCCACGTAGTGGCGCCGCCCTTCACCGAATCGCCCTAGCCCATCACCGCTCTCCTCTATTCCCACCATGTGAGACACAATTCCCATCAGCTCGTAGAATCCAGCGAATCCGACCGGCATCTCCGAGCTGGCCTGAATCCGCACATCATCGTCCAGCAGCGACTGCAGAATGCCGTCCTTGAGCTCGGGACTGTCCCCGCACTCCTTCACGCACTCGCGGTACTCCTCTCCCTCCAGCACGTTGCGCACCATGTTCATCGCCTGCTGCTCCTCCGCCGTGCACTCGTCGCGCAGGTCGAACTTGAACGGGAACTCCACCGCGCGCATGATCTTGCACGCAATGCCCTCCCGCCTCGCCCGGCAGCTGCTTCCAGTAGAACCGCATGAACTACGCCTCACGCCCACTCCCACCTCCCACCTCCACACAGGTACTTCGGGCACACTACTGACGCGCATTGTCTTCGTCCACTGCGCCGACCGGCCCAGCACCTCGCTGTGCTTCTCCACCTCGCCCTCCAGCCCCAGCTTGATGCCCTGCGCCTCACGCCCGCCGCCTCACCCCACCTGGTACATGAAGTTCACCTTGTTCTCCTCGCTCGCGCCGCCGCGGATGTTACAGTACAGCTTGGTCGCCTCCTCCTCCGTCGTGTAGCTCTCGCCCGACTCCGCGCACGTGTACCTACCTCTCACTCGCTATCGTCAGACTCACGTGCACTGGAACTTGATCTGGAAGAGGTCCTTCACCAGGTCCGATGCGCGTCCGCGATGCGATGTGGGAAGGGTCGCCGCCATTGCGTTCAGCAGGAAGGAGTAAAACTCTTCTGCGTCCTGAACGTCAGTATGTGTAGTCGCACGTACCTGCTGCTGGTAGATGCCACGCTCGCGATGGCCGAACACGTCGCTGCGACGCAACTCCTGTTCGTTACGCTCTCATTCAGCAAGCACGTTGATGAAACCAAATGGACGAATGGCGGTTCGAGAAGAATCCATCTGCACGAAGGTGTCCTTCAGCTTGTTCACCAAGGCTCCCGGCGTTCCGCTCTCGCTGTTCACCAGGTTCGATCCTTCCACAGCATCCACCACTTCGGGAATCTTGTGAATCACCTGGATCACCGAGTTCGCATAGCAGGTGTTCATCAAATTCTCCAGACCCGCGGGAGGCAGAACCCTGCTCGATAGCAGACACCTCCGACAGAGTCTCGGCGAAGTCCTTCCCTGAGTGTCAGGGTTAACGTATTCACTCTACCCGATACGTTGGCAGTCACCTCCACTGCAGAGGCCAGGAGGACGAAGGTACAGTAATCAGGGGCTTTCGCGGGCTCGAACATGTACGAGTCGGTCAGGAATCCCTTCAGAGAGAGTTGCAGATGATGTTCTGGCGTTTCGGGGGATGTCTTCACTGTCATCCTTTCCTCACAATACCCCACGCGTCAACTTCTCCACACGCTCCTTAAACTGAAGGCCGTTTTCGAAGGCGATATCGATGTCGTAGAGGTTTCTTCCCCATTCAGCACGCACTGCGAATCAATGATCCTGTTCGTGATCCCACCGTCTTTCCACTTCCATCCTGTATTCTTGCCTGTTCTTCCCAAATAGAATGAGCGAAGAGTGAATCGATACACAGCCCGATGAGCGGTTCTTAGGGAACAGAAGAGGAGGAGGGTGGTGAATGAATGTGTTTTCAGTTCAGTCGATTCTTCTGTTCTCGGACAAAATGCAAAAAGCATCTTCAAATCATGCGTCAAATCGAATGGAGATGGGTGAGCGTTGTGGAACAAGGCGTGCGCGAATTCGCCCAAGGGTGCTTCTTTATTCGCGATTTTGCCTTCAACGAAAGCAGCGTTGATTGAATTCTCTCAAAGAGATTGGCGCAGTCTCGTGCTTCACTTTGAAAGGGATTCACGTCTGTCAACAAAGAGAACGTCACATTCTTATTATTCAGCGCTATGCATTTCGTATCATTTCTTCTAGTGCTCGCAATTGGTGGTGCTAGTTGTGATCGATCATCCCTAGTCAACACCCAACTCCCTTCCAGCAACGGAGACGCGTGCAAGGACGGTTTTATGGAAGTTAGTATGACCAGAAGACGAGGAGAAGCCGTGTGTCAGCTTCGGGTGAGTGATGTATCCATGAAGAGGGATGGGATTCTGCTGGTCGAAGCGTTCACCCGCACCGTCAAGTACTGTCTGAACCCCGGTTACTACTACATTGGCTGCAACGGTGCTGCCACCGTGAACGTCAACTACCTCACCTACAACGAAGACCATGAACTGACGGCTGAAACGCCCTACAAGGTGCTGAAGCTGGACTGAGTGACGGAGCAGTGGACCAGCGTTCCTTCTGGTCACAAGACGCGTGACTTTGACAAGAGCAAGCCCATCACTGGCAAGCCCGCTTACCCTGCTGACCCCACCAAGCAAGGGCTCTGACTTCACCTGCGACCAGGCTGGTTATCTGAGTTACCTGCGCAAGTGGACTCCCGAGATGAAGTGCACGTCCCGTGATGTGAACTCCGAGGAGTTCCAGAAGCGTCTGGAGTACTTCATCGACTCGTGCGAGAAGATCCACGACTGGAACCGCTACGACCGCTACAGAATGGAGTTCACCTTCTACGCCGACTGGCATCCCGAGGAGTTCGAGGAGATCACCACCTCCAAGCAGAAGTACTCGGGCATCAGAACGCCTATGCCTTCTACCATCCCCGTGTACAACAACTCCAACCTGCGTTACCTGATGCCTTCGCTTGGACCCTTGCGACGACGTCTTCGAGGACCGCCGTCTGGCTGAGAACACACTCCGCTCGACCATCTGCAAGCCTCAGAACTGCTCTGTGACCTGGGCCTTCGCCGTCACCACCTCCATCGAGTACGCCATCAAGAAGCTGTACCTGGAGGAGTACGACCAGATCGTGGAGGTGGCTCTGTCCGCTCAGGAGCTGATCGACTGCGTGGGCAAGGAGCACGGCGTGACTGGCAAGGTCTGCGATGGTCTGCCTCTGGCTTGGGGCTTCGATTATGTGTTCGAGAACGGTATTGCCTACAGAGAGTTCTACCTCACACGAACGTGGAGGCTGATAGCTGCACCATTGTGGACGACGAGAAGAAGTACCACATTGCTGGTTACGAGAAGCCGACCACCTACAACAAGCTGGGTCTGTTCGATCTGGTGATGCGTGGTCCGACTGCCGTGACGCTGGGTCTGGACCCCGAGTTCTTCCAGTACTACCGCAATGACCGCGAGGAGGGTCCTTACTTCGACACTGCCTTCTGGAGACCTTCGGTCTACGGTGTGGTGGTGGAGTACCTGCAATACGCCGTGGAGGGTGAGCCCGAAGTACGCCGAGTGGCCATTCTTCGCCATTGAGTCGAGACTGCGTGCTTGCTACTCTTTCGTGTTCAGACTGCCCATCCGTGAGACCACTGCTGATGCGAACATCGCTGGTATTGCTGGTTTCGCCATTCGTCCCATCGTGAGTGAGCTGCTGCCCACTCCCGAGCCTCCTGCCACACCTACTCCCACGTCCACTCCCACGCCGGAACCCTGGTTCCCCATCTACGATCCCTTCATCTTCGGCGACAACTGCAACTTTCGAGAGCCAGAGTACCTGCTACTGGGACGTGATCGGGGACGATAATGTGACTCGTCTATACCTGTGTGCGTGACGCCTATCCCACCAAGGCACTGGCTCACACTCGTGTGCTGGCTCTGCCGGTATGACTGCCATGTCTCTGGATCTGTGGCACGAGTCCCTGTCAAGCAGGTGAAGAACGAGGCGCCTATCGGCACCTACATCTACTCGGATGTGTTGCTGAGCCGAGGCATCGACCTTCCATGGCCGAGGGCCTCGTCGCCCTCACGCAGTACACGCGTCCTTCTCGTCTGGTCTTCGCGGGAGGGGGACCTTCAAGCGCGATGGCTTCAACACCATTCTCCAGTGGATGGTGGTGCACCGCGCCGAGGGCCACTTCCTGAACCTGAAGTACTTCCAGGTGTCCAAGCACGACATCCAGTCCACTCTCCCCGATTCCGATCCGAGGCGCTGGAGGACGCGGTGGTGGCTGCTCTGACCCTCATCTGCTCGGACAAGATGCACTTCCCGCTGCTGGAGACGATCAACCTGGACGACAACGGCTACAACGAGGAGCGCCAGTCTGTGTTTGCGCAGCGCATGGTGAGCGCATGCTCGCCCCCACAACGTCTCCTCTCTGCCCTGCAGTACGCCGCCACCTTCACCACCATGTGCAAGGACGCAGACAGCTACACGTACTACGACCTGAATGACCCCGCCGAGCTTGCGCAGTGCTTAGTTTCACGTGGAACTGGGAGTATCTAGCCCAGACGCGGTACTGTCAGAACGGTTGCCCCTTCCCCAACAAGCAGAATCCTCGCTGTGGAAGAGATCCCTTAGATGCGTCTTGTGTTTGTTGTGATTCACGTTCTGTTTGATGGGAGTGCAAATGGAGTGAATGGGGTTGAATAATCATAGTAGAAAGTGGAAATGGTGTCAGCACCACTTAGGCATACCAAGGAAGAGGACAAACACTCTTTCCATGAGCCACTTCCATTCTCTCCAAAAAAATCATCCCGTGAGACACATATCCGTATTTAAACACAATCCACGCCCAAACACAAACAAATAACCAAAGACTCGATGATCGGATGGGAAGCGAGGACCGCGGGGAATGGGCGCAAAGCGTCAGGGGAGACCCGAATTGGCCAGAAAGGAACAATTAACCAAGCTATACGGAAATGGCTGGAGGTAGGAGAGCGAAACGAGGGAGAGTGTAATGGCGTAGAGAAAGAGCAAGGAACAGTCTGCATCTTAGCAGCCAAAGAGTACGTTATCAAGCCGGAGGCGAAGGCACGAAGTGGACACGAGCCAGTGGCCTCTCCTTCTCAAGAACTACGACAAATTGAACGTGCGCTCCTACCACTATCTCCCATTCCCATGGGCAATTCGCCCTGAATCGCCCCATCAAGGAGTACATTTCGTGGGCATTCCGGTGAGGGGGACGCGTAGCTATGGATGCATCAATCTCGACAAACCTGCCAATCCCTCTTCCCACGAAGTTGTCGCCTGGGTGAAGAAGATCCTCCGCTGCGAGAGAACGGGCCACAGCGGTACGCTGGACCCCAAGGTCACGGGCTGCCTGATTATCTGCATCGACCGCGCGACCCGCCTGGTGAAGAGCCAGCAGGGCGCGGGTAAGGAGTACGTGTCGATCATCCGCCTGCACAACGCCATCGAGAATGAGAGCGAGCTGAAGCAGGCGCTGGAGAAGCTGACGGGCGCGCGTGTTCCAGCGTCCGCCCTGATTGCCGCCGTGAAGCGCCAGCTGCGCATCCGCAGCATCTGCGACGCAAGATGATCGAGTACGACCCGGGGAACCAGCTGGGCGTGTTCTGGTGAACTGCCCAGGCGGGCACTTACATCCGCACGCTGTGCGTGCACCTGAGCCTGCTGCTGGGCACGGGCGGGCATGCAGGAACTGCGTCGCGTGCGTTCGGGCAACATCACGGAGAACGACGGCAAGGTGACGATGCACGACGTGCTGGACACGCAGTGGTGCTACGAGAACGGCAAGGTGGGCGCGGGCGCGGCGCGTGGGCGTAGGGCGAGCAGTACCTGCGGAGAGTGGTGCGCCCGCTGGAGGTGCTGCTGATCAAGCACAAGAAGATCGTGGTGAAGGACTCCGCGGTGAACGCCATCTGCTACGGCGCGAAGCTGATGATCCCGGACTGCTGCGCTTCTCGGACGGCATCGAGGTGGGCGAGGAGGTGGTCCTGATGACCACCAAGGGTGAGGCCATCGCGGTGGGCATCGCGCAGGTGGGAGAGGCGAGGGCGGGTGAGGCGCAGATGACGACGGCGGTGATGGCGTCGTGCGACCACGGCATCGTGTGAAAGCTGAAGCGTGTGATCGTGGAGAGAGACACGTACCCGCCGCTGGGGCCTGGGCCCTGTGGCGCAGAAGAAGAAGGCGCTGATCGCGGCGGGCCAGCTGGAGAAGGTGGGAGAGTGGCAGGGAGCGTGAGGCGTAGAACGGCAAGCCGAACGAGAAGACGCCGGTGGAGTGGTACAAGATCCAGCCCGTGGTGGAGGAGAAGAAGGAGAAGAAGGAAGAGAAGGAAGAGAAGAAGGACAAGAAGGACAAGAAGGAGAAGAAAGACAAGGAGAAGAAGAAGGACAAGGAGGAAAAGAAGAAGGAAAAGAAAGAGAAGAAGGAGAAGGATTAGTGTACTTGTTGCTTTATGTCACGTGTTTCGTCGAAGAAAGAGAGAAACATGATATCATTCATTATACACCGTCTAGTTCTGGTCCACATCGGTCGTCCACAGAGTCAGATTGTCGCGAAGAAGCTGAAGAATAAAGAGTGGCATCCTTATAGTCATTCTCTTGCAGAGTCGAGATCCGCGACAGCGCTGTCAAAAGCTACGCTTAGCGAGCTCACAAGCCTGAACATGAGAAACGATGACAACAAAGAACCTTATCGGGGTTGTTCAGAATCTCGTATTAGAAAACCGAGATGGTTAAGAGCAAGACCAAGAAGAACGGGGATGGTGGGGGAAAGATTAGCATCCTGGCTCTTGCATCGCCTCCTGGTAGCTACGAGTCACCTCCGCCGACAGAGAATCACGCCTCATCCGCCTTCTGCTTTGACTGGGCCAGGGCATCTCCGGTCTGGAACTCGGCGAGATAACGATAGTAGTCGCCCACCATCTTCAGATAGAACACCTGGTCCTCCGTTCTCCTTTCCGTCAAAGATAATGTAATTCTTGGGAGGCCGTATGATTTCCATGCGAATGTCAGTCAGTTCCTTCTCGATCTTTTCGCGGAGAGCAACGATCATGGGAAGGACAGTGCTATCAGGGTGGGCGCTCTCTTTCTGCTCAGAAGACTTCACCGATCTCAGGATCCTCTTCTTCCGCTGACGACATTCTGGTAAGCAATGGACAGAGACTCCGCTCGTCCTTCGTCAGGACAACGTGATCTTGTCCACTCCTTGGGGTGCGATGCTACATATTTGATATGCTCGACCATCTCCTGGTATC
>JANPWL010000081.1:0-306407 GCA_027406405.1 Blastocystis sp. subtype 1 | reverse complement strand
ACCCTCACTGTCATCAACATCTCATCCAGAAAGGGTTACTGCGCTCCCGATGGCGTGTTTGAGAAGAAGACGGATGTGGGCAAGATCGCCGAGTACGATTGTTGCGCTATGAAGGGCGGCTACGTGGGCACTCAGAAGAGAGCGTGCCGTGCTGGGCAAAAAGATTGGACGGCGAGTGGCAGAAGGCCTCCGGCTTCTGCATGCCCGTGATGGTGATCGTGCTGCTGGGTGATTATCGTCGTGTGGTTATTGTCGTTGTGGTGATGATGTTGATGAGATCGATGCGCAAGACGAAGAGTGTGGGTAGCGTGAAGGCCAAGTCCGCCAAGTCCGCAAGTCTTCAAGGTGCGAGAAGACCACTTCGAAGAGTGTGAAGTTTAAACGTTGCCTTGTGTTTCTTTCATACAATCCTTATCAGTGACAGTCCTTCTCTCACATGCGAGGATGCACGTGGTAAACACTCTTTCTTTGACTGCAGACTCTTCACCCATATTGCAAGCATGTATTCACCCAGGAACAAACAGAGCCAGTTACCACCATCCTCATCACTGCTCAGCTTAGTTACGCTCCTAACCCATCATGCACCTCTCCACACTCCCTACACCCTTGAACTGGGGGCGGACGTACTCGCGGATGCGTCTCCTCAGCCTTGCGACCACGGACAATACGGCCGTGCACGGCGCCCGACACACCAGTACTGCTGCTTGATGTACAGCTTGGGGAGGGGTGTACTCTACGAGTCAGCCCCGCGTGTCAAAACGGACGCTCGTAAACGGAAGCGTCGCGGATATCTCTCTGGAAGACGCGTCCCGATGTTTCTCACCTGAAACGCTTCACGGCCTTATCCTACGCGCTCCCGCCTACCCCAGCCTCTACCTTGCCGACGCAACGACCGCAGTGGGTGCAGCGGACGGGGTTCACGTGACCTCTTCCCTTCTTGGAACGACCATGGTTTCTTCAAACGCGTTAATCCCAATGCTCCAACAGGGCACACACCACACCACCACCAGCGCACAGAACGGACACCTACCTGCGCTTGAAGGCATGCTTGCTGATTATGGATGAATGTGGTAGACACAGTTCTGAGCGAAAAGGAATGACCCAAACCAAATGCAGAATAGGGGCGCTTCCAGTTATAAGGTCCCATCCTCCCCGCCCTTTGCCCGTTGCATCCGGTCCTCTTCGATTCTATCTTCTATTCGTTGCAAATCGGATGACAGAACAAACAACACTCACCAGAAGTGCATAGTACAGTCGTTACCTTCGAATGGAGGTCCTTGAATGAATGGAAGAGATCGTCTACTCATCACTCTTCTCCCCACACTCTTACGCTCCGCGGCTTGTAGGCCTCCTCTTCCTCCTTCAGCATCCGCAAGTAGGGCTCTCCATTTTCGACGATCTCTCCATTATTTAGCTCGTAGTCGCCAATCAGCGGAATGAGTTGCTTGTCCACCAGCGGGATGCGCTTCACCTCCCTCTCCAGCGCGCTGCCGGTTCCAGTCTATCCCTCACCATCCCCCATCACCCCCACATTTTGTTGCTGTTGCGCCGGTCCGTGTAGCGCGGGGGTCCTTCATGATGCACTCCAGCTCCTTCTGCAGCTCCAGCAGGTGCTCGCGCTCGTTCACCAGCGCCACGATGGGGTCCAGCTGCGCCTTGGCCTGTCGCAGCTGCTCGAACAGCTGGTTGTGCTGCTCGAACACCTCCATGGAGAACAGCTCCGGCGGCACCACCAGCACGCCCAGGTCCCACGCCTGCAGCGTGGTGCAGTAGGTGTTCATGTACTCGCACACCTCTACGCTTCACGCCCGCGCACCGCTCGCACGGCCGATCTCCTCGCGCAGCGCTGGGATCAGGGACTGTAGCTTCATCTTCACCTCCTCCTGCAGCTGTGCGATGTACTCCTCCTGCTACGACTCAAATCGTGGGGGCGCCCCACCTTGGCAAGGGCCTCGTTCGAGCAGTGTGCAGTAGGTCTGCGTGTACTGGTCCTGCTCCTCCTTCGGAGTGTGAAGGATGTGCCACAACATCTCGATCGTCCCACGGTAATGCTCCATCGCATGTTGACGCTCCTCCTACGGATAATACCTAATTCTTGGGAACACGATCAGGTCGTGAAGCGCAGTAATTCGCGGAACGTACGAATCGATGAACACACGGGTCACGGGCGGATTCTAATCGTGACCGTGGAGCAGAGTAATCACTTCAGGGTGACTGAGAATCGTCTTGTCAAAGCTGTCCGCTGCGTTGTCCGCCGTGATTCCCAGGATCCTGTAGAGAGGAAGCAAATCCTCCACAAAGGAATGCGCCGCAGTAATTCGGCTCTCCTATGAATCACTGCACGCATGAAGAACGACCTTGCACTGCTTCGCTTCTTCGATGCGGTTTGACAAGTCCATCATTCCCACCTCCGTCAAATGATCCTCAGGGTTTGCAAGCTCATCCTCCAGCTTTTCTCCCAGCTCGTCATATAGCTGCTTCAGCGTCTCCACAGGCGAGTGCATTCGGTTAGCTGCTGCGAGTATTTCTATAATTGAATTTTCATTTCCTATCACTACCCGATTGATTTCATCCAAAATGCTGTTGGTAATCACTTCCTTCTGACGGAGAGTTCGGTTTTCCCGGCGATCATGCCCATTCACATCGAGCCACACCTACACATGAGAATTTCACAATTTCAGTTTGAACGTACATCCGATGCGTCATATCCAAGAAGTGTGCATAACCGAACAATCTGCTGCTCCTTCTCCTCCAGCGAATGCAATGTACTCTGTCTGACCTATGTTCTCACTTCAAACACCCACGTCTACAGCATCTTCCTCTCGGAACAGATTATCTGTGTGAATTTTCAGCGCCTCCTTACAACTGTCAATGTATTTCTTCTTCAAATCATTTCGGTTGCATTCTGTGTGAAGGCCTAGATCATCCCAGATGGAGCAGAGTTGCTTGAAGGAATCGTCCACCAACCTCCATATCTCCATGCAGTCTTCGCTATACCCCGGTTCCTCACTCATAGAAGAATTGTCTGTTCCTTCAAAAGCCCTCCCCATTCACTGGATGCAAAGCAATTCGGTTGCTTGTGTGATATTCTGTGCGCAATTTGAATACACCGTTGTCCATCATTCAAACACAAAAGGCTGTCGTGATTGCTGCTATAGTTTGTTTATCACTTGCTTCACATTCTCATCCTGTTCAAATCAGTTAGAAGAGACACATGATCATCTCGATTCACCCAATCACCTTCCTTTCGCTTTCACATAGATGCCAACTTCCGACAACTACATATCCACAACACTAAATGCCCTTCTCATGAAGGCATTCCCCATTTCCCCTTTTTCCTAATCGCCTTTTTCTCCCTCCACACAGCACATTTCCATTCCGTTCCTCGCCCAAAGATGAACAACACTATCTCTACGTACAATAGTGGTAGGGGAGAGCAAGCGACGCACGAGCCGTAGATTGGATCGACGTCTTCAGCCACATCAATCCCCATGCGCTCGGCTTCATCGGTATTGCGTGTGGTCTCGCTCTGTCTGTCGTCGGCGCTGCTTGGTAGAGGGCCTGGTGGAGTCGTGAGCGCCTAGGGGTATCTGGACGGCCGCTTCGACGCTGATGGGAGGCTGCGTCAAGGCACCCAGAATTCGCTCGAAGAATCTCATCAGGTAGGCTTCCGTGGTTTTCGCCCGTGATCACGCGTAGTATCATTTTCTGCGAAGCAAACGCCATTTACGGCATTATCATTGCCGTTATTCTCATCAACAAAATGACTCTCGGTGGTTATGTGAATGGGCATCTGAAACCCGACTTCAACTACGCCATGTGGTACTACGCCGGCTACGCCATCTTCAGCGCTGGTCTGAGCGTGGGCATCTCCAACGTTGTGAGTGGGTAAGGGAATGAGCGCCTGTTCACCGTAGTCTCTCTGTCGGTATCTGTGGATCGAGTTGCGCATTGAGTGATGCTCAGAACGGCGCTCTGTTCGCGAAGATGTTGATTTCCCAGATTTTCGCTTCTGCCCTCGGCATTTACGGAATCATCATTGGCATCATTATCAGCAACCTCGGCCAGTTCCCCAATTAGTACTCTTGTTTATTTCCCGTGTTTCCACAAACACACAACACATTCGCTCCTTTCGTCCGCGCCTGCTGTTGCCGCTGGTTGTTCGTCTGGTGGGACGCCGGGAGGGCCTGCATCTCGTCCACGAGCAGCACATCGCGTGTTCCTACCCCTCATCCTCTCCCCCTTCCCCTGCGGATCAGCTCCTCCGTTATATAGTTCTGTGCTCGCATGATGATGGACAGCGCGTCGCTCTCGTTGAAGGCCGTCCAGTACATCGCCTCAGGAGGCAACTCCGGCTTCGGCATCGGAGTCATCAGCGTGGAGTGAAGGAAGCAGTCATTGGGTTAAAAGGATATAGTTGGTACATGTACTCCGTCGGGTCGTTAAACACGAACTCGTCGTAGTACTCATTCACCACCGGCTAGCTCTCACTCCCCCTTCACTGCTCTCACCACGTTCTCTCGACTCGGCTCGCCGTTGAACGGATGCAGCTTCAAGAAGTGGGTGAAGGTCACCGGCAGCTCCGCGTCGTTCTTGAACTCCACCTTCACCTCCACCTCGAACTCTCCCCAGCCCTGCTCACGCACCTCGAACGGGAAGTGATCGATCACTACCCACTCACTCCCCTTCGATTCTATCCACCTCGCTGGTTTTGTCTAAAGCTCGCGTGCAGTGTGAACGTCGCGCTCTTGATGAATGTCGACATGTCCTCCCCATTCACGCCGCGGATGTAAACTACCTCTGACTCTTGCATAAATCCGACTACCCTTCCAATCGTACATGTTGCTTTGCTCGTTGCTGTTTCCCATCCACCACGCGATCGAGCCGTGCACAAAGGGTATCACAACCTATTCTTCACTCATTGCTCCTCGCCTACGTGCGTGTCGGCCTTCCTTTGCATTGTTGATTTGAAAACTGAGCTCGCTGCAACAAACACAGTATGCGTTCGAATCGATATAGCGGTAGAAGCACATGTATGCGGAGTGCGCCTCGCTGCCGCCCTTCAGTTGCTTGATCGTCTGCTTCGTCACTGCAGTCACCTTCGCATCGTCGCACTTGTACCACTTGCCCTTGTGCTTTATCCAGCCCACGTAGTGGCCGCCCTTCACCGAATCGCCCTAGCCCATCACCGCTCTCCTCTATTCCCACCATGTGAGACACAATTCCCATCAGCTCGTAGAATCCAGCGAATCCGACCGGCATCTCCGAGCTGGCCTGAATCCGCACATCATCGTCCAGCAGCGACTGCAGAATGCCGTCCTTGAGCTCGGGACTGTCCCCGCACTCCTTCACGCACTCGCGGTACTCCTCTCCCTCCAGCACGTTGCGCACCATGTTCATCGCCTGCTGCTCCTCCGCCGTGCACTCGTCGCGCAGGTCGAACTTGAACGGGAACTCCACCGCGCGCATGATCTTGCACGCAATGCCCTCCGCCTCGCCCGGCAGCTGCTTCCAGTAGAACCGCATGAACTACGCCTCACGCCCACTCCCACCTCCCACCTCCACACACAGGTACTTCGGCACACTACTGACGCGCATTGTCTTCGTCCACTGCGCCGACCGGCCCAGCACCTCGCTGTGCTTCTCCACCTCGCCCTCCAGCCCCAGCTTGATGCCCTGCGCCTCACGCCCGCCGCCTCACCCCACCTGGTACATGAAGTTCACCTTGTTCTCCTCGCTCGCGCCGCCGCGGATGTTACAGTACAGCTTGGTCGCCTCCTCCTCCGTCGTGTAGCTCTCGCCCGACTCCGCGCACGTGTACCTACCTCTCACTCGCTATCGTCAGACTCACGTGCACTGGAACTTGATCTGGAAGAGGTCCTTCACCAGGTCCGATGCGCGTCCGCGATGCGATGTGGGAAGGGTCGCCGCCATTGCGTTCAGCAGGAAGGAGTAAAACTCTTCTGCGTCCTGAACGTCAGTATGTGTAGTCGCACGTACCTGCTGCTGGTAGATGCCACGCTCGCGATGGCCGAACACGTCGCTGCGACGCAACTCCTGTTCGTTACGCTCTCATTCAGCAAGCACGTTGATGAAACCAAATGGACGAATGGCGGTTCGAGAAGAATCCATCTGCACGAAGGTGTCCTTCAGCTTGTTCACCAAGGCTCCCGGCGTTCCGCTCTCGCTGTTCACCAGGTTCGATCCTTCCACAGCATCCACCACTTCGGGAATCTTGTGAATCACCTGGATCACCGAGTTCGCATAGCAGGTGTTCATCAAATTCTCCAGACCCGCGGGAGGAAGCAGACCCTGCTCGATAGCAGACACCTCCGACAGAGTCTCGGCGAAGTCCTTCCCTGAGTGTCAGGGTTAACGTATTCACTCTACCCGATACGTTGGCAGTCACCTCCACTGCAGAGGCCAGGAGGACGAAGGTACAGTAATCAGGGGCTTTCGCGGGCTCGAACATGTACGAGTCGGTCAGGAATCCCTTCCAGAGAGAGTTGCAGATGATGTTCTGGCGTTTCGGGGGAATGTCTTCACTGTCATCCTTTCCTCACAATACCCCACGCGTCAACTTCTCCACACGCTCCTTAAACTGAAGGCCGTTTTCGAAGGCGATATCGATGTCGTAGAGGTTTCTTCCCCATTTCAGCACGCACTGCGAATCAATGATCCTGTTCGTGATCCCACCGTCTTTTCCACTTCCATCCTGTATTCTTGCCTGTTCTTCCCAAATAGAATGAGCGAAGAGTGAATCGATACACAGCCCGATGAGCGGTTCTTAGGGAACAGAAGAGGAGGAGGGTGGTGAATGAATGTGTTTTCAGTTCAGTCGATTCTTCTGTTCTCGGACAAAATGCAAAAAGCATCTTCAAATCATGCGTCAAATCGAATGGAGATGGGTGAGCGTTGTGGAACAAGGCGTGCGCGAATTCGCCCAAGGGTGCTTCTTTATTCGCGATTTTGCCTTCAACGAAAGCAGCGTTGATTGAATTCTCTCAAAGAGATTGGCGCAGTCTCGTGCTTCACTTTGAAAGGGATTCACGTCTGTCAACAAAGAGAACGTCACATTCTTATTATTCAGCGCTATGCATTTCGTATCATTTCTTCTAGTGCTCGCAATTGGTGGTGCTAGTTGTGATCGATCATCCCTAGTCAACACCCAACTCCCTTCCAGCAACGGAGACGCGTGCAAGGACGGTTTTATGGAAGTTAGTATGACCAGAAGACGAGGAGAAGCCGTGTGTCAGCTTCGGGTGAGTGATGTATCCATGAAGAGGGATGGGATTCTGCTGGTCGAAGCGTTCACCCGCACCGTCAAGTACTGTCTGAACCCCGGTTACTACTACATTGGCTGCAACGGTGCTGCCACCGTGAACGTCAACTACCTCACCTACAACGAAGACCATGAACTGACGGCTGAAACGCCCTACAAGGTGCTGAAGCTGGACCGAGTGACGGAGCAGTGGACCAGCGTTCCTTCTGGTCACAAGACGCGTGACTTTGACAAGAGCAAGCCCATCACTGGCAAGCCCGCTTACCCTGCTGACCCCACCAACAAGGGCTCTGACTTCACCTGCGACCAGGCTGGTTATCTGAGTTACCTGCGCAAGTGGACTCCCGAGATGAAGTGCACGTCCCGTGATGTGAACTCCGAGGAGTTCCAGAAGCGTCTGGAGTACTTCATCGACTCGTGCGAGAAGATCCACGACTGGAACCGCTACGACCGCTACAGAATGGAGTTCACCTTCTACGCCGACTGGCATCCCGAGGAGTTCGAGGAGATCACCACCTCCAAGCAGAAGTACTCGGGCATCAGAACGCCTATGCCTTCTACCATCCCCGTGTACAACAACTCCAACCTGCGTTACCTGATGCCTTCGCTGGACCCTTGCGACGACGTCTTCGAGGACCGCCGTCTGGCTGAGAACACACTCCGCTCGACCATCTGCAAGCCTCAGAACTGCTCTGTGACCTGGGCCTTCGCCGTCACCACCTCCATCGAGTACGCCATCAAGAAGCTGTACCTGGAGGAGTACGACCAGATCGTGGAGGTGGCTCTGTCCGCTCAGGAGCTGATCGACTGCGTGGGCAAGGAGCACGGCGTGACTGGCAAGGTCTGCGATGGTCTGCCTCTGGCTTGGGGCTTCGATTATGTGTTCGAGAACGGTATTGCCTACAGAGAGTTCTACCCTCACACGAACGTGGAGGCTGATAGCTGCACCATTGTGGACGACGAGAAGAAGTACCACATTGCTGGTTACGAGAAGCCGACCACCTACAACAAGCTGGGTCTGTTCGATCTGGTGATGCGTGGTCCGACTGCCGTGACGCTGGGTCTGGACCCCGAGTTCTTCCAGTACTACCGCAATGACCGCGAGGAGGGTCCTTACTTCGACACTGCCTTCTGGAGACCTTCGGTCTACGGTGTGGTGGTGGAGTACCTGCAGTACGCCGTGGAGGGTGAGCCCGAGTACGCCGAGTGGCCATTCTTCGCCATTGAGTCGAGACTGCGTGCTTGCTACTCTTTCGTGTTCAGACTGCCCATCCGTGAGACCACTGCTGATGCGAACATCGCTGGTATTGCTGGTTTCGCCATTCGTCCCATCGTGAGTGAGCTGCTGCCCACTCCCGAGCCTCCTGCCACACCTACTCCCACGTCCACTCCCACGCCGGAACCCTGGTTCCCCATCTACGATCCCTTCATCTTCGGCGACAACTGCAACTTCGAGAGCCAGAGTACCTGCTACTGGGACGTGATCAAGGACGATAATGTGACTCGTCTATACCTGGCTGTGCGTGACGCCTATCCCACCAAGGCACTGGCTCACACTCGTGTGCTGGCTCTGTCCGGTATGACTGCCATGTCTCTGGATCTGTGGCACGAGTCCCTGTCCAAGCAGGTGAAGAACGAGGCGCCTATCGACACCTACATCTACTCGGATGTGTTGCTGAGCCGAGGCATCGACGCTTCCATGGCCGAGGGCCTCGTCGCCCTCACGCAGTACACGCGTCCTTCTCGTCTGGTCTTCGCGGAGGGGACCTTCAAGCGCGATGGCTTCAACACCATTCTCCAGTGGATGGTGGTGCACCGCGCCGAGGGCCACTTCCTGAACCTGAAGTACTTCCAGGTGTCCAAGCACGACATCCAGTCCACTCTCCCCGATTCCGATCCAGAGGCGCTGGAGGACGCGGTGGTGGCTGCTCTGACCCTCATCTGCTCGGACAAGATGCACTTCCCGCTGCTGGAGACGATCAACCTGGACGACAACGGCTACAACGAGGAGCGCCAGTCTGTGTTTGCGCAGCGCATGGTGAGCGCATGCTCGCCCCACAACGTCTCCCTCTCTGCCCTGCAGTACGCCGCCACCTTCACCACCATGTGCAAGGACGCAGACAGCTACACGTACTACGACCTGAATGACCCCGCCGAGCTTGCGCAGTGCCGTTTCACGTGGAACTGGGAGTATCTAGCCCAGACGCGGTACTGTCAGAACGGTTGCCCCTTCCCCAACAAGCAGAATCCTCGCTGTGGAAGAGAGATTCCCTTAGATGCGTCTTGTGTTTGTTGTGATTCACGTTCTGTTTGATGGGAGTGCAAAGAATGGAGTGAAATGGGGTTGAATAATCATAGTAGAAAGTGGAAATGGTGTCAGCACCACTTAGGCATACCAAGGAAGAGGACAAACACTCTTTCCATGAGCCACTTCCATTCTCTCCAAAAATCATCCCGTGAGACACATATCCGTATTTAAACACAATCCACGCCCAAACACAAACAAATAACCAAAGACTCGATGATCGGATGGGAAGCGAGGACCGCGGGAATGGGCGCAAAGCGTCAGGGAGACCCGAATTGGCCAGAAAGGAACAATTAACCAAGCTATACGGAAATGGCTGGAGGTAGGAGAGCGAAACGAGGGGAGAGTGTAATGGCGTAGAGAAAAAGAGCAAGGAACAGTCTGCATCTGCCGAAAGCGAGTACGTTATCAAGCCGGAGGCGAAGACGCCCGAATTGGACACGAGCCAGTGGCCTCTCCTTCTCAAGAACTACGACAAATTGAACGTGCGCTCCTACCACTATACTCCCATTCCCATGGGCAATTCGCCCCTGAATCGCCCCATCAAGGAGTACATTTCGTGGGCATTCCGGTGAGGGGTGACGCGTAGCTATGGATGCATCAATCTCGACAAACCTGCCAATCCCTCTTCCCACGAAGTTGTCGCCTGGGTGAAGAAGATCCTCCGCTGCGAGAGAACGGGCCACAGCGGTACGCTGGACCCCAAGGTCACGGGCTGCCTGATTATCTGCATCGACCGCGCGACCCGCCTGGTGAAGAGCCAGCAGGGCGCGGGTAAGGAGTACGTGTCGATCATCCGCCTGCACAACGCCATCGAGAATGAGAGCGAGCTGAAGCAGGCGCTGGAGAAGCTGACGGGCGCGCTGTTCCAGCGTCCGCCCCTGATTGCCGCCGTGAAGCGCCAGCTGCGCATCCGCAGCATCTACGACAGCAAGATGATCGAGTACGACCCGAAGAACCAGCTGGGCGTGTTCTGGGTGAGCTGCCAGGCGGGCACGTACATCCGCACGCTGTGCGTGCACCTGGGCCTGCTGCTGGGCACGGGCGGGCACATGCAGGAACTGCGTCGCGTGCGTTCGGGCAACATCACGGAGAACGACGGCATGGTGACGATGCACGACGTGCTGGACGCGCAGTGGTGCTACGAGAACGGCAAGGTGGGCGCGGGCGCGGCGCGTGAGGCGTAGGGCGAGCAGTACCTGCGGAGAGTGGTGCGCCCGCTGGAGGTGCTGCTGATCAAGCACAAGAAGATCGTGGTGAAGGACTCCGCGGTGAACGCCATCTGCTACGGCGCGAAGCTGATGATCCCCGGACTGCTGCGCTTCTCGGACGGCATCGAGGTGGGCGAGGAGGTGGTCCTGATGACCACCAAGGGTGAGGCCATCGCGGTGGGCATCGCGCAGGTGGGAGAGGCGAGGGCGGGTGAGGCGTAGATGACGACGGCGGTGATGGCGTCGTGCGACCACGGCATCGTGTGCAAGCTGAAGCGTGTGATCATGGAGAGAGACACGTACCCGCGCCGCTGGGGCCTGGGCCCTGTGGCGCAGAAGAAGAAGGCGCTGATCGCGGCGGGCCAGCTGGAGAAGGTGGGAGAGGGCAGGGAGCGTGAGGCGTAGAACGGCAAGCCGAACGAGAAGACGCCGGTGGAGTGGTACAAGATCCAGCCCGTGGTGGAGGAGAAGAAGGAGAAGAAGGAAGAGAAGGAAGAGAAGAAGGACAAGAAGGACAAGAAGGAGAAGAAAGACAAGGAGAAGAAGAAGGACAAGGAGGAAAAGAAGAAGGAAAAGAAAGAGAAGAAGGAGAAGGATTAGTGTACTTGTTGCTTTATGTCACGTGTTTCGTCGAAGAAAGAGAGAAACATGATATACATTCATTATACACCGTCCTAGTTCTGGTCCACATCGGTCGTCCACAGAGTCAGATTGTCGCGAAGAAGCTGAAGAATAAGAGTGGCATCCTTATAGTCATTCTCTTGCAGAGAGTCGAGATCCGCGACAGCGCTGTCAAAAGCACGCTTAGCGAGCTCGCAAGCCTGAACATGAGAAACGATGACAGCAAAGAACCTTATCGGGGTTGTTCAGAATCTCGTAGTAGAAAACCGAGTAGTTAAGAGCAAGACCAAGAAGAACGGGGATGGTGGGGGAAAGATTGGCATCCTGGCCTCTCTGCATCGCCTCCTGGTAGCTACGAGTCACCTCCGCCGACAGAGAATCACGCCTCATCCGCCTTCTGCTTTGACTGGGCCAGGGCATCTCCGGTCTGGAACTCGGCGAGATAACGATAGTAGTCGCCCACCATCTTCAGATAGAACACCTGGTCCTCCACGTTCTCCTTTCCGTCAAAGATAAGGTAATTCTTGAGGAGGCCGATGATTTCCATGCAAATGTCAGTCAGTTCCTTCTCGATCTTTTCGCGGAGAGCAACGATCATGGGAAGGACAGTGCTATCGGGGTGGGCGCTCTCTTTCTGCTCAGAAGACTTCACCGATCTCCAGGATCCTCTTCTTCCGCTGACGACATTCTTGTAAGCAATGGACAGCAGACTCCGCTCGTCCTTCGTCAGGACAACGTGATCTTGTCCCTCCTTGGGGTGCGATGCTACATATTTGATATGCTCGACCATCTCCTGGTATCTCTCCACTTGCTCGGAGATTCTGGCCATATATGCGTGCTTAGCAATTGCGTCCATTCTTCACTGTACACGAGCAATATACACAAATCTATCACAATAAGAATTGGGAAGCGTACGGTACTTAATCCTGAAACGAGGTTAAAGCCTTGCTCTAACGGTTTTTTAGGAAACCTTCAATCGGGAGAAGGCTCCATTTTCGGGTATGATTCTCCGGAATGACCCAATTATCCAGGGGCTTCTTTCCCATTATCTCTTCACTTCTCTGCTCCTTCTGTATTTCACCCCTACAGTTATTCATAATCCCTTTTATTCTTGTCTTCATAACCGCAATGCCTTTCCGGGAAATCCGAGTGCCTTTCCATTGCAGGAGGAGACCAGAGAAGGATCCTTCAAACAAACACAGAATAGAAGAATACTGTCAACAGGGAATAACGAGGGCCTAGTTAGCGGAGTTGGAGATGTATCCACGAAGTCTGTCGAACACGATGAAGCAATCGTCGCAAACACGCTACAGATCACCAAAGACAAGGACGCCGACTTCGGGCTGCTCCATGCCGGGGAAGGTCACGAACTTGTTCGAGCACTTGGAACAGAACGCGTTTCCGCAGCGTCTGCAGTGACTACGGCTTAGTCCCTGCCCGCTTCCCGTACTGCTTTCTGTTGATGAAACTGAACTGCGAGTGGCAGTTATGGCAGGAGGAGATATCATCGTCCTTCTTCCACTCTCCCTTCATGACTCCGTTGGAGATCAGGCCGAGAATCGTGACCACTCTGTCGAGCAGGAGGCCCTGGATCTGCTTCAAGTTCTCTTCGTCGATCTCTACACATCATTGTTCATTTCCACACGTACGCTTCTCCAGGTCCACCGTCGACAGCACTCCCCTACAAATCACCCCCGCACTCCATCGCCCACTCGGAGAGGATGGACTCCGAGAACTCCAGGAATGATCTCAGCGTGAACGCCGCGGCGTCCACCTGCGTGGACACGGTCGGCACCGTCACGCGCTTCTCCTCGTTCTCCGTCTGCAGCCGCTTGATGAGCTACGCCTCACGGCCGCCACCCGCGCGTACGTCGTCCGCCAGCTGCTCCTTGGTCTCCTTCATGTCTCGCTTCAGCGACTCGTTCTCGCGCGCCAAGTCCTCGTTGCTCTTCAGCACCTGCTCGTACCGCGCCTGCAGCGCCGCCTGCTCCTCCTTGAACTGCTTCAGCTCCTCCTGCACGCTCTTCATCACGCCCTGCAACATAATCTACGCTTCACCCGCCCGCGCCGCGCCCACGTGCTCCTCCGTCGTCTCCGCCAGGATCTTCTCCTTCTCGCCCATCTCCGCGCGCACGCCCGCCGTCTCCGCCGCCGCCGCCGCCAGCGCCGCCTTCATCTTCTCCAGCTCCGCGCCCTGCGCCGTGCGGCTTTCTTCACCGCCCGCCACCTCCGCCGTCAGCGCCGCCACCTTCTCGTTCAGCGCGCCGTTCTGCTCGCTACGCCTCACGCCCGTCGCCCGTCGCCACCTCAGCGCCTCCAGCGCCTGCTGCTTGTCGGCCAGCTGCGCGGCGAACTGCGCCTGCTGCTGCTCGGCCTGCTTCTGCTGTGCGATGCTCTGCACCTCCAGCGCCTCGTTGCGCTGCATCACCTCCTTCAAGTGCTACGCTTCACGCCCGCGTGCAGTCGCCACCTCGCTCAGCGCCGCCTCCTCCGGGCTCTCGCGGGCCTGCTCTCTGCTCTTCTCCAGCTCGTGCTGCAGGCGCGTGCGCTCCAGCGTCAGCTCGGAGTTGCTCTGGTCCAGCGCGTCGCGCTCCTTCGTCACCTCCTCCACCGCCTTCTTCAGCGTCTGGATCTCCGCCGCCGCCAGACTGTCGTACAGCTTCTTCTTCGCCGCCAGCTTCTGGCTCGCCTCTTCCTTCTCCTTCTGCATCTCGTCCTTCTCTCTCTTCACATTCTCACACTCCTTCTTCATTTCTTCCTTCTCTCTCTTCATTTCCTCGCACTCCTTCTTCATTTCTTCGCATTCTTTCTTCACACTCTCACATTCCTTCTTCATCTCTTCCTTCTCTCTCTTCACATTCTCACACTCCTTCTTCATCTCCTCATCGCCCTTCTCTCCCTCAGGCTTCTTCGTAGCGGCCAGCTCCGCCTTCAGCGCCTTCACCTCCTTCTCTCTCTCCAGCACCCTCACCGCCAGCTCCGTCTTCGCCTTCTTCGCCGCACTCAGCTGCTCCTGCAGTGCCTGCATCTCCGCACTGTTCTGCTCCGCCTCCACAGCGGACGATTTCGCGGCCAGCTCCTCCTGCAGTTGGTGGATCATCTCCTCCTTGGATTCCAACGTGCTGTGCAGCTTCTCCACTTCCAGCGACTGCTTGTCGTAGGAGGACTGAATCACGTCGCGAGAAGAAGACAGCTCCGCAATGTGATCCTGAAGCGATGCCATCTTCGTGACACTACACTTCAAGCACCCGTAGAGAGCATACGTCTCCTTGCGCTCGGCGTCCAGCGTGAGCTCCAGCTCCTCGAGACGCTGGCAGTTCTCATCGAGCTGATGCTGGTAATGCTTGATTTCCTCATCCTTCTGAGAAATGATCTTCTCACTGCCCTCGATCTTGTGCTAAACGTAACACTCGTTTGAATGCTCTGCCTTCAATCCCTCGACTTCCTTTGTAACGCTCTCAATCAGTTTGTCTCTGGTGGCAACGGGAGCAGGTTCCTTCGGTTCCTCATGGCGACTCGGATTCTGGACAGGAGCGGATCCTTCATGAGACGGCTGCTTTCTAGGCCAGGGATCCTCTCCATATCTGTGCAGTGGGTGAGAACAGAAGCGAGAGTGGAACCACTTACATTTTCAGCAGCTTGTTGAAGAGCACGTACTCCTTTCCGGCATACTTCTTCAAAATAGCGGGAATCTAGTCCGTTAACCCATTAAAGATAGGGAAAACGTTCGTCTCCTTGTCAGGGTTCACCCTCTTGTAAAAGGCGTCCAGCGCCTGTTCCAGGTCCTTCGGGATGTACACGTCACTTCCCACACTATGTGTCATCCACTGGTACAAGTAGAAAACGGAATCGGTCCTTGTTGATTATTCTGCATGAGCGCCTATGGCATGTTAGATATCATTTACACCATCATCCAAAGAGTTCATACGCAAGAAACACAGAAGAATGGAAGTTGTTTTGTGTTCTTGGATTGGGACACTTCGTTTTGGCACTCCAAGTATTCCTATCAGTGTGCATCCATTGAGATTTGCTTCGCTACATAAAGGATACGATAAAAAACAGAAAAGACAGAAGCTGTCACACGCCCATGAAAAAGATTGAAATGAGTTCAGAACAGTCCGTGAATTCGCTACCGATGTGTTTCGGAAGGTCATTACTGAAACAGCCATTCTGACTCAAACCGTGATTCTCCCTCTGAACGTGTTCTATGAAGAGAGACAGAGGGGATGAGGGTAGAGGAACGGGAAAAGAGAAGAGAAAGCGAACTATAGTTTCAACGTCATACGATGGCTGGATTGTGAATGGAAAGCGTGAAGGACTCTACCGAGTTCGCTTTTCGGGGGATTGCGACCCGGTTTGTATGATCGTGCCCTATGAGAAGGGAAAGAAGTGCGGTACTTCCTACTCTTACGTAGAGAGTACGGGAAAACTGTTGAACTTTGTTGTTTTCGAGAACGACTTCATTGTCGATGTTCGTGATGTGTCTTCCGCTCCTGTTGAGCAGAGCATCATCAGTTTCGATAATGGTGCGAGATGGGAGGGTCAGATGTGTCTGGATTATTCAAGTGGCCAAGGGGAGGAGTACAACGAGGATAACGAGTTAGTTTTTAAAGGGATGGAAGTGAACTACCTGTTTGAGGGTACCGGCACGTCGTACTACACCGATCTTGAAGCGAGGGGAAAACGCGCGAAGGAGTATGTTGGAGAGTGGAAATGTGGACTAAAACACGGGTTCGGGACCCTGTACAATCGGCGAGGTGAAAAGGTGTGGCACGGGCGATGGTGCAATGGCGAGCGATTGGACAGCACAACCGTCATTCACGGTGAGCCCTCTCCCCTCTCCCTGTACTCCCTCACAGAGGATCTCACCATCGGCGATAGCTCCCTCAACACGCTCGAGCAGCTGGATCTGTGCAAGCTGGAGCGCGTGCAGAGCATTCACATCGGCGCGAAGTGCTGCGTGAACATGAAGTCCTTCTCCTTGGTGGGTCTCCGTGCCCTGCAGACGCTCCACGTTGGCAAGAGTTCCTTCACCACCACCGATCCGGCCTGGAAGGCGAAGCGCCTCCACGCGTCCACCACCAAAGAGAAGGGGTGTAGTTTGCAGATCAGTAAGAACCCCTGTCTGCGTTCCGTCGTGTTGGAGGAGAACGCGTTCTCCGACTTTGTCGTGTTTGAGCTGACCTGTTTGTTCTCTTCCGTGGACTCACGCATAGTGTGTCCCGCGCTGGAGATCCTGCAAATCGGCAGGGCGGGCGCCACGGAGAAGGAGGAGGAGGCCTCCTTCTCCTTCTTCTACGCGTCGTCTCTCGTGTTGGAGGAGCTGCCTCGCCTGCGCGAGGTGGAGCTGGGCTGCGCCTCCTTCTTCACCGTCAGGCATGTGGTGTTTAGGAGTGACAGCGCGTGGGGACGGTGAGAGATAGATTTGGCGTCCTTGCATTCCTTGCGCTTTGGGTCCTGGTGCTGCCATGGCGACGACTCGGACTCTCCCACAGTGAATCGGGTGGAGTTTTGGAGTGAGGTCATTGATGGAGTGTGAGGAGTAGACTTGCCGGAGCTGCGATCCATTACGGCGTATGTCAAGTCCTTTTACACTTTCATCGAGCTGGTCCTCGCGGGTGGTGTGTGGAGGAGAGAGTGAGGAGTAGAAGTGCCGAAGCTCAACGACCCCAGTCGCATCGTGCTGAAGAGAACCTCTTTCAACTTCATCAACACGATCCAACGAGGGTCGAGTGGTGTCGTTGTTGTCCCTTCACCGTAGACTTTTCCAAGGCGTTCATCGCCGCCCTTCATCGCACCTATTCTAAAGAATAGCCCTCTGTTTGTTGAACAAACCCCGCGCTAAAACGATTATTGAACACTACTCCTCCCTGTACTTGGCGTACTTCTCCTTCAGCATCGCCTCAATCTCCTTGTTCTTGCACCGCTTCCGCAGCTTCGCGATCGTCTTGATCTCCGCCCTGCAGTACCCCTCGTTCTCCAGCAGCACTTCTGCGCCTCACGCCCTCCACTCTCTCCCACTCACCAACTCCACGTACCCCCACCGCACCGCGCACCCCAGCGGCGTCTCCACGCTCTTCTCGTCCACCACGCACCCGATGCGCGGGTCCGCGTTGCGCTCGATCAAGAACTTCACCACGCGCAGGTTGCAATCCACGCACGCCAGGTACAGCGCCGTCCGCCCGTGGTTGTCCACTGCGCCTCACCCACACTCTCGTCGCTCACCGCAATTGATCAGCTTCCTCGGGTCCCAGTCCTGGTAGAATCGGTTCGGGTCGTCGTAGATCAGATTCGTCATCGTCTCCACGTCCGCCTCCGTCCCGCTCTGCACCGCCTTGAACCACGCCTGTTCCCGCTGCATCACCTCCAGCGTCTCGTTCCACACCTCCTGGTTCCGCATGTCCTCTTGCTTCTTCTTTGCGTACGCTGTGACTACGCCTCACACACTCTCCTCTCACACACTGCCCAGCGTCTCCGTGAACGTCATGGCGGGCGGCTGGTACTCCATCACCTGCCGTTAAGCACCCACTCCACAAATCGAGGATATTTCCTTCTCTGCCATCGCCGGGTCATCGATGGCATGCACGTCTTCTTCGCCCGCCAGCCGGTAAATCGCGCGGCTCTGCCTTGTCAATCTTCGCCTTCTTCATTACCACCATTTCCACTTGCCGCCAGTGCAGGACGGCCTCTTCTCGCTCCTGCGCGGTCAGGTCGTGGAAATCTCGCACGGGCTCCGGGAACAGCAAAGCCATTTCGCCGCTTTGGAGGGAGGACAAATCCATGTTGGGGAAACGCTTCTTGAAGCCAGCGACGGCGACGAGCTGTGGGTAAACGACGTGGAGATTCGTACGATGAGCTTGATGGTGCGACACTCCAGAGAGCATAGGACGATGATGTTGACATTCTTCTTTGGGTGAAGAGAGAAAAGAAATCAAACGGTGGAGTGCTGAGTCGTTCCGATTTTGAGCGAGTCGAATATCCCGTAGTAGACGCACTTGTCGATAAAGGAAAGGCAGCTCTCGATGAACTGCAAGATGAGTTTCCGCTCGTCGGATTCCGTTTTGCACGCCTCGAACATCCTGATGAGAAGCTCACTCCACTCATCTACAAGGAATCGACTCTCCCAAATGCACACCCTCTCGCACATACTTCCGAACCACAGGCTCGTACAGCACCGAATCCAGCCCCAGAATCTCAAGAATATGGCACACATCGTCGAGGTGATTCTGGTACGACAAGATGACCTACGAACAAGACTAGCCCTCACACGTACATTCTCAATGAACGCCTTCTTCTCACTGTTGAAGGAGGGAGGAGCGTCCGGACGCATTGTCGAATCACAAATGAAATCGATGACTTCTTCTCTTGCGAGTGTGTCCAAATCCACGTCAGGAGACATGTAACCTATTGATTAGGCCCGACGGAGCATGATGACTGGCGGAGTCGGACAGATCCCCAAACTGATTGTCGTTGATGTCTGACAGGATACTTAACGCAGCTCCGAGTTGTTGCGAGGAATACTTCCGGACTCCCGGAGAAACGGTACTATCTCTTTCTTCCGCATGTGGAATGCTTGGCTCACTGTGGAGATTCATACCCTCTACGAATCACGCAAAAGGAAGCAACCCGTCACGTGCTTGAATGGATGAAGCGCCTGGAGAGACCTGACGTGGAGACGGACTGCACTTCCTATGGAGTGTAAGAACACGACAACAGAACGATAATGCCACCTACTCCTCTGTTGGAGTGGAATCGACAACCTCTTTCACTACGAAGTGATTATGCGCTCCATGAAAACGCGTACGAGGACTGGACGCACAAGATCCCATAGCGAATGAAAGATACAGTGGCTGCTAACAAACAGACGCAAACAAGATAAAGGACAGCATAAAAGACACGCCACTTGTCCCGCTTGCGATCGCATCTCACTTGAGGAACTTCTTCACCTTCTTCGTTACATACTGCAAGCTGTTCAGCACACCGAAGGACACGTTTCCTCTCAGCGCCTGGTCCACGCTGCTGCGGAAAACGGCATGGCGAATGCCATCCTCAATTCCCTTGGCGATCGCGCTCTTGGCCTGCAGGACGTTCTCGTTCAGCTTGTTCTGGTCATACAAACTCGTCAACCGGTTGTAGTACATGTTGCGAAGAACATCCTGTCGGATGGAAGACACGTTCACCTCCCTCGAAGGGTATCCAAGATACGAGCGGACGAACGGATGCAGAGACGCGGGCAGCGCGGCGGTAATCGCAGCCAGATTGCGCATCGACAAGTCCTATCCATCAATCGCACATCAATTCCGTGCCTGCGAGAACACGCCCTTCTCCAAATCCACGGGATGGATGAGCGGGCAGGAGGCAATGACGCTCTTGTACAGCGACTTGAAATTGTCGTAGTTGCCGTTCACAATGTTCTCCACCTTGTGCGGATTCTCGGCAAACCACGTGCGGATATCACCGTTGTAGCTCAGACCGGTGATGGCCTACGCATGACGGAACGCGCACACCCGAACTAGGAACAGCTGACGGTCAGAAAACTGGGCCGGGAGCAGGGGCAGAACCGCGTTCACGGCATTCTTGAGGTTCAGATTCATGTCCTCAATCGTGGAGGCATCCGCACGCAGCACCCTTACCTACTCCCTCATGCAGCACTCCAATCGATTACAGGCTTCTGGAGACGTCCTGCGACGTACAGGGAGTCCCACTCCCTCAAGTCCCTCTTCAGCTGGTCCATGCTGATCACTCCATACTTGATGACTCGCTCCTTTCCCTGGGGACCCATCACCTAACCCTCATTCCCAGTTGGCTTCCCCTACACAGCGATTGTAGTAGACATGGCCGTAACCCCAGTCCTAGTGTTGACGCAATGATAAAAATGACAAACCTCGATTTTTGACACGCACTTTGCGTTGCAATGGCGAATAAAGGAGTAGTGCTGCGGATTCAGCTGAATGTTCGTCCGATGCCACGAAACGGGGTCATCCACACCGATGATCACATCCAGCATGGCATTCTTGTGGTCCTTGGCGGAATAGCCCACTTGGCGGAATACACCGGAACCGTACGTGATGGCGAATGCGTAGTCCGGGAGCTTACTTAGGTACGGGTCGAACTCCATAGCAGAGCGATGGGGAGAAGAAGAGTGAAAGAAACAGACGAAAAATACTATAAAATCAATTGTCCTTCTTCTGCGTCTGCTCCTCCTTCCATTTCCTCCACTCCTCCATCTTGGAACAAATCGCCTGTCTCAGCCCCTTCAGGTCGTCCGGCACCTCGCCCTTCTCGTCCACCACCAGCATACACATCGCCTCATACAGGGCGAACACTTCGCGCGCCAGCATCGCATCGGGCTCGCGATCCTCCAGAATCACCAGCGACACGTTCACCGTCGACCGCACGACCATCAGCAGCTCCTCCCGCAGGCTGCGGAACCGGCCGACGCTCTCCACCACCGTCAGGACGAGTCTGAAGGCGGCGCGCAGCAGCAGGCGCAGCGCGTTGCGTTGCGAAGGTGCCAGCTTGCCGGGGTACACGGCGTAGTTGGGCGGGTTGCCGAGCAGCAGCAGCGGGCAGTGCGCCAGCGTGTGGAACAGGGAGAGATCGAGCAGGGCCAGGGCGCCGGTGGAGGAGGACGCGATCACGGTGAGCAGCGCCACTGTGCGGAGGACACTACGGGTGACTGGCTTGCGCGACGACATACACCTCGCGTTGCTGCCGACCCACGGCGTCGTCGGCGAGGACGGGCATGTCGACGACCTCCGCCACGCGGATCAGACACTTGAGCACGTCCTCGCGCGCCAGCACCAGCTTCTCCACCTCCGGCCCCACCTCGCTCTCGTACAGCAGCGTCAGCAGCGCCAGCGCCGCGGCGCGGCCCTGCAGGTCGTTCAGCCCCGTGTCCTCCAGCAGCGAGGGCACCAGCAGCGGCAGCACAGCCATCACGGGCTGCACCAGGAAGGCCTGGAAGTCGCGCTGCGTCACGAAGGTCAGGAACGCTAGCAGCGCCAGGTACAGCAGGCTGCGCAGCTCGCAGGCGGCCTGGTCGAAGCGCTGCTGCACGTGCGGCGAGAGCAGCAGCTGCGCCAGCTGCGTGAACAGCGTCTCCAGCGTGAAGGGCGGGATCACCGCGCCGGGGGTCCGCGCCAGCAGCGCCAGCACGTCGACCACCAGCCGCGCGAGCGCCTGCAGGTAGGAGCGGCCCGCGGTCTGCGAGTGCGCCATGAGCGTCAGCAGCGCCTGCAGCAGCGCCACGTGCAGCTCGCAGGGCGCGGCGGCGAAGCGCGGCAGGCGCGCGATGACTTCCTTGTTCTCGATGAGGATCAGGTGCAACAGCCCGCACGCCGCCTCGAACACGAAGCACTTCGTCGCCTCGATCTCCATCGTCTCGTTCCACTACGCCTCACCATCCGCCGTCTCGCCCACCGCGCGCGTCCACGCCGTGCCCTCCAGCACCACGCCCGCGCACTGCTCGTACGTGCCGCCGTTGGCACTCGCCAGCCGCTCGATCGACCGCGCCAGCTTCAGCAGGTCCACCTGCACGAACGGCGTCGCGCCGAGCGCGCGCTGCACCCAGCAGCCCTCCGTGCAGTCCTACGCCTCACGCCCCCAACCACCCCCAACATTCAAGTACGCGGGCATGTTCGCCGGCTCGCCGTAGCTCTGGTCGAGGAGCGCCAGCGCGTCCAGCAGCGGCGACGTACTCGGCTTGGGCGAGGACGTGTCGAAATACCGCCGGATTCCGTCATTGTACTCGAGAATGTCTTGTAGCTCGTCGGTGAGGAGCTGGAGGGCCAGCGCGAGGCGCTTCTGGTGGAAGAGGACGAGCGTGAGCGTTTTGAGGGCGAAGGCGACGAGCTGGTAAAAGCCGAGGCTGTCGGTGCGGCGCTGGGGGCTGGTGCGCGCGAGGAAGAAGGGCATGGCGGTGAGGAGGTGCGTGAGCGTCTGGCGCGTGACGAGTGTGAGGCAAAGCTCGGGGAGGACGAGGCTCTAGCGATGAGGGGAGCAGCCCATACGCACCTCGCGGTGGAAGCAGAGGAGGAAGAGCAGGCGGGCGATCTTGGCGGCCAGCACGGGGTGGTCGCACACCAGCGCGGGGTAGGCGAGGAAGGTGAGGCAGGAGCCCAGCAGCGACTGCAGCGAGTTCTCCTGCCGCGCCGCCGCCAGCGACTGCGGCAGCGCCAGCAGCGTGGAGGTCACCGAGGGGAACTCCGCGGCGGCGTGCGCCACCAGCAGGTCCAGCAGCACGCGGCATGTCTCCGCGCGCAGTCGCGAGCCGTCCACCTCCTCCAATGCGTCGATCTGCGCGTCGATCTGTGCGTCGGACTGCATGTCGGACTGCGCGTCAAACTGCGTGTCGGACTGCGCGGCGCCGGGCGGGAAGGTGTCGGGGCGGGCGGCGAAGAGGGTGGCGACGGCGAGGTCGTTGCAGGCGTGGCGGATGGCAGCGGCTTCCGCGGGGAAGGAGTCGAAGACGGCGAGGAAGAGCGAGGTCTGGAGCTGGTCGGCGAGCAGGCGGAGGATGCGCGCGGCGAGCAGCTGTAGGAAGGGCTCGCTCGCGTCGGCGAGGTGCAGGAGCAGCGCGACGGTGGCGGCGCTGTCGGTCAGGAGGTGCGAGGCCAGCGCGCTCACCAGCGAGGAGGCGGCAGCGGCTTGGTAGCGCAGACCCACGCGGCTGATGGTCTCGGAGGTGACGGTGAGCAGGTGGGACAGGAGGACCATGGCCTGTCGCAGCAGCGCCACCTGGCAGGGGTAGGCGTCGACGAGCCCGAAGTCCACCAGCACGGAGGCGTCGCTGATGCAGTCCGACAGCAGGTGCTTCATCGACAGCACCGTGTGGCTCAGTTCCAGCTGCGGGATCGCCAGCAGGCGCCGCAGCAGCTCGCCCCCGCGCAGCAGCTCCGCCGTCACCAGCCACGCGCGCTCCTCCACCAGCGCGTCCTCGCCCGCCTCGTTCATCATCTTCACTGCGGCCGTCATCAGCTCGCAGCACAGGCGCTCGGCGTACCAGCGCTCGCCGCTGCGGATCGTCAGGTAGCTCCGCTCGCCGCTCCTCAGGAACACGTTGTGGATGGCGAAGCGCATCACGGAGGGGAACACGGCGCTGCGCAGCAGGCGCTTGCTGCCCAGCGTGCGGAACAGCGCCAGCACCAGCTCCAGAAAACTGGTCGACAACGGGTACGCCTGCGCGCCCGCCTCCACCGCCTCCAGCTCCCACGCAATGCCTCCCGTGCACGCCCCACTCACACTCCCAGCAGTGCCAGCAGTGCCAGTAGTATTGTCAGGGTTGTTAGCACTGCCAGTGGCATACGCACCCACGCCGGGCATGGCAGAAGCAATGCCAACGGCAGGGTCGATGTTGAGGATGCGGCCGTACTCGAGCTGCTTGAGAATCAGCTCGGCGTAGCACTCCTCGCGTGCGATGGCGGCCAGCACCTGGCACAGCCGCGCCTTCAGCGCCACGTGCAGCGGCTGGTGCAGCAGCTTCAGACACACCTCGATGGTGTTCGCCTGCAGCGAGGAGCGGATGGTCGGACAGGCCGTGCTTCGCCGGATGATGTTCGCCAGCAGCGTCAGGATCGCGATGAAGCCCGTCAGGTCCGGGTCCAGCAGCCCGCGCTGCGCGCCCTCGCTCTGCAGCAGGCGCTCCGCCTCGTTGAGCGCGTTCACCATGATGGGCCAGCTGACGTGCTCCGAGGGCGCCTTCTCGATGAACTCGTACACCGCGTCGGCGGAGGCGCTGGAGGTGCCGGCGATAGCCGCCAGCAGGTAGATGTAGGTGTTGAAGAGGTAGGGCTCCGCGCGCAGACGATCGCTCAGCATGGTGCAGAAGTAGGCCAGGATGTTCTCCTCCACGGAGTTGCCCGACAGCGTCACCTGCAGGCCCGGGAGGTGGAAGAGCACGAACTGGACGAAGTAGACGAGCGTCTCCAGCCCGTCGGCCTTGTCGCTGGGCTCCTTGCCCGTCTGCTCGTACAGCACGAATTGCTTGGAGACGATGGTGTGCCACTGGGCGGCTTGAACCTGCAGGTACTGCAGCGCCAGCTCGTACAGCAGCAGGAACAGGATGCGCTGGTACGCCTTGTCGTTGCTGTGCATCGCCAGCAGCAGCGCGTCGCGGTACAGCTTCGAGAACACGCCGCGCTTCATGCACTACGCCTCACGCTCTCCACACACGCGCACGTGTCGAAGCATCCCGCGGCACTCGCGCGCGTCCTCGCGCTTGAGCTGCTCGCAGCGCAGCGCGAACACCGCCAACACGAAGCTCATCACCACCGAGCACACGCTCTCGCGCGCATCCTTCAGCTGCCGCACGAATCGCAGCGCCTCCGCCGGGTCCCACACCGCGCCGCCCGCCACCACTGGCTGGCGCAGCAGCGCCGCGACGACGACGACGTGCGAGTGCGCCTCCAGCGTGGCGATAGCGTCGATGCGGAACAGCTCCTCCTTGCGGGTGCGGTACACCGTCTGGTACTGCGCCGACGCCTTCTCGCTGAAGCCGAGCACCGCGGCGAACTCTGTGGGAGTGATCTAGGCGTGAGGGAGGAAAAGGAGCGCCACGATCGAGAAGGAGAACAGGAAAAGGAGGGAACGCAGCAGCATTTGCGCCTCGTCGACGACGACCTTCACCGTTTGGTAGGCGCACGCGGAGAGGGCGGTCACGTCCGCTTCCAGCAGCGAAATGATGCTCTTCACGACGGCGTTCTGCCGGAGATGGGGAACGATGGACAATATGAATTTATCGCGCGCGGAAGGCGCCGGAGAGGAGGGGTCCACATGGCTGTACAACTAGGCATCAGCGCGTAGAACAGCCACCACTTCAAACACATTCGATATGGAAGCGACGAGGTAGTAGCGCTCCAAATAGTACAGGGACACAGCCGCCTCCACAAAGGAACGCCTCAACGCCTTGTCCACTTTGGAAATGTAGCACGGAAGCTTCGCACACACCAGGAAGTATACCAATTCGTTTGTATTGATGTGCATTTTCGTTGCCACCTGCTCGATTTCCTCCATTTCCTTGTCTAACACTCCGAATGTTGTTCGTTCGGTTGATCTACGCGTTAGAATGCACTCGCAACATCATCTTACTGCAAAGGCTTGCAATCCGTATTCGGACTGTTTATCTTGTTCAAGGAAACGCACAGATCGCGACACTGCGCATCGAGCTTTTGAATTTCGTCATCCGCTAGCGTGCCTGCTTCAAGAGCATGAACACAGGAGTACAGCTCCTCGTAGCGGTTGCAGTATTTCTCAATTTCCAATTTTGATGCCATTCTAATTCCGCGAAATGGCACAAAATGGTTCAGAATCGCCTCTCTTGTGAAAGCGGAGGGGTCAAATACGAAATAGGCTTGCCCTCCTTGCTCATCCCATTCACCCAGCCCTCTTTCTCTCATTCCTTTTCCTCTTGTTTGTTCATTTTGTCCAAGACATCAAGTTCGTTCGACATGGCTCCTCCTGCTCCTGCTGGTCCTGCTACCATTAGTATGTTTTTCTCTGAGTGAAGTGCTTCTGTGGCGATTTCGACCACACGAGGGAGAATTCGATCACTAACTTGCATTTAGTTTATCTGCGTGCTGTTGGTGGTGAGAGCGCTTCCCCCGCTACTCTTGCCCCTAAGGTTGGTCCTCTCGGTATGGTGCGTTCCTTCGTCTCTGCCGGTAATTGGATAGGCCCCCAAGAAGGTCGGTGACGACATTCAGAAGGCCACCATGGACTGGAAGGGTCTGAAGATCACCGTCAAGCTGACCGTCGTGAACCGTCAGGCTACTGTTTGTCCTCTCTTCTCTCTCTCATCGGCTAGGTGGAGGTTGTCCCCAGCGCTTCTTCTCTCATCATCCGTGAGCTGAACGAGCCTCCCAGAGACAGAAAGAAGGACAAGAACAGTTGCCTGTTAATCCGCTTAATAATGACTAGTCAAGCACAGCGGCAACCTCACCCTCGATCAGGTGATCAAGATCGCCAAGATCCTCCGTGAGCGCTCCTACGCGAACAAGCTCGCCGGAACCGTGAAGGAGGTCCTCGGCACTTGCCAGTAGTTTTAGTCATGTCCCCTAAGCCATAGCTCTGTCGGTTGCACTGTGAACGGTCAGCACCCCACTGCCGTGATGGAGCAGATCGACAACGGCGAGATTGAGGTTCCTGAGGAATAAGTGCGGGTTAGTTCTTGGACATTCGTTGTTGTGTTTGCCGAAAACAGACGATAAAGGACTAAATGAACCGCTCTTCTGCGCCTTCTTCTCCTTCTTGCGCAGGTTCCTCTTCCTCGAGAACAGGGAGCTCAAATCGGAGTGGACTCCCAGTCCCTAGCAATCAGCTCCGCACACAAGCATCACCAGAATCTGCTTGTACAGGAGCGCGTTTTCCGGCGTCACGAAGCACATGACTACGGATGATTCTCCATCGCTTCTCTCACCTCTTCCCTCTCTCCCATTTCGGCCCGTCCTCCCACAGCGGTGCAGGAACGACGACACATCCCTCGCGAAGTCGTACTGCACCACCATCTCCACTCGCGATGTGTCCAGCCCGCGGCCCACGATGTCCGTGCACACCGTGCACATCGCCTCCTCGCCCAGCACGCGCTTCACCGCCAGCTCCCGCTCCCGGTCCGTCATGTCCTACTCCTCACGCCCTCGCACCGCACCCACCTGGCACAGCAGCTGCGCCTTCACGTTGGCGGCCGCCAGCGCCTCCACCACCGCCTTGCCGCGCAGCGCGTTCTGCACGAATACCACGTTCGAACCGCTCCGCAAGGACGGGGCCAGCTTCTGTTTCTTATACCCGCACATCACGCCCACTTGGAGAGCTGCTGCTTTTGCCGCGTCGTCCGCCGTTTCCTCGAACTCCACCTGAATGGAGGGCGGGACGGTGTTGGGGTTCTGACCCTCGCACCACGTGATGGATGGGTACTTGCGGTCCAGCACGCCTCCCGGAGTGCATTTGCCTGGACGTGAGAGCCATGATGCGGAGATACCGTTGCGAGGGATGGTAGCTCCTGCAACAATGAGCTTTACGTCGCGGTTGATCTTCGTGAGAACGCGGATGCACTCCAGCACCTCTCTCTGGAAGGGATCGTTGAGAATCACGTCGGCCTCGTCCAGCACAATCGTAGAAATGGCGCGCTTCTCAGCGACAAGCTTCTCCACATTGCACTTGGCGAACACGCTTCGAACGAGCTAGATGGGACGGGCCAGCGAAACCAATACAGTGTACACGGGCTTCGGGGTCCCTATAATCACGTTGGGATAGACGCCACGTCCAATTTCCCCCGTTTTGGTGATCGCAAGATGGGACTGGATATCGGGGACCAGCTTATGCAGAACCGTGTCCAGCTGATATGCAAGTTCCTTTCGGGGAAGAATCACCAGCAGACGCTGAGTGGGGTCCGTGCAATAGCCGTTCAGGAAGGGAATCAGATAGGAGAGCGTCTTCCCACTCCCCGTTTCGGACGAGATTGCCAGCGGCGACACTCCCTTCAGTCCCAGCGGAATTGCCTGACACTAAGGAACGATCCCAATCCCCACCTTCTCCTGTATAGCAGTAGCGTCTGTGATGTTCATATTTGTTAACCGATGAACGAGGGTTGGATTCACTCCCAACTGGGAAAAGGACACCCACCGGACTTGCATCCACCTTCTCGCGATTCTTCCTGTAGAAAGCATGAGCGATACCGAGTTCCGAAAGAAGAAATGGTCATTGGGTTGATTTAGGATGACATTGTGTGAATGGCACTACACAGCCATGTAGCTTCGTTAAGCTTGTTTTGGGACGAATAGAGTGTGATGCAGAAATAGAAGGTGGTTTGGGAGTGCGGAAATCGCCCTCCATTTGTCGGTGGGATCCCCCGAAATGGAGTGGCGACTCGGCGGAGGAGAACTCGCCCAATTATCGTTCTTTCTGCGTGCTGAATATGTCGGGTACAGGAAGACTGCTGGAGCGAAACGGAGGACGTGTGTGGCATGTCGTAGATGCCAAGGGACAAGTTCTTACTACAGGCGCGCGATAACGCGTAGGTTCTGGGACGCTTGGCGACCCAGGTGTCTGCTGTGCTGATGGGCAAGCACAAGCCCACGTACAACCCCAGCGATCCTGAATGCGGAGACTATGTCGTCGTTGTGAATGCGGGTGATATCGTGTACTCTAAAAAGACATATGAAAAGAAAGTATATCGCTGGTACACCGGCTGGCCGGGTGGCTTGAAAGAACGCACGCTGAAGGTTTTCGCCACGCGTTTTGTGTGAGTTCTAGGAAATGGAGAAGAGGGATCCTGAGAAGATTCTCTGGAAGGCCGTGTACGGCATGCTTCCCAAGAACAAGGTGGTGGCGACACATGGCTCTCATTTCTAGCTGCGGGAGGAAAGAATCAAAAGACTGCGCATTTATATGGACGGCGAACATAAGCATGCTCCCCAGGTTCGTGACGTGGACTGGAAGATCTGGGATTTGCAGATCGCCAAGGAGCCCCGAAGCGACGACGCCCTTCTGTCCGCGCCCGTCCGTGAGATTCCCGAGGATTGGGGTCGTGTGCTGCTGGACTGGAACAACTACGAGAAGGACTACAAGGACCCCTACCCGATCGATTTCAACAAGCTCCACGACCTGTATCTTCAGGTGGGAATACGAATCGTCAGTGACGGCTAGGCTCATCCCGAGGAGAAGAAGAAGGAAGACGCTCTCTTCACGGAGCTGGAGAAGCTGAAGCTCGAAACGGACAAGGCGATGGAGGCGGATCCGGTGCGGAAAGCGAAGGCGGTGCTGGAGATGGAGAAGAGCGAGAAGAACGCGATCGATGTGGAGAAGCTGGTCAGGAAAGAATAAGTCGATTTACGATGCTGATTGTCGCAACAAACAGATGAAAACAGGTTGATCACGGCGTAGATGGGGATAAAGAACAGAAGCACGAGGGCCAGCAGCTGCGGGTGCGACTTCTTGTGAACGTTCCTCACCTCCTTGTCAAACTGATCGCTGAATGTGGCGAAGGAGAACATCTCCTCCACACGCTTGCTTCCCGCAGCGCCGAGCTTGTCTCCCAGCTCCTTCTTCTCCACCAGCTCTCCCATCGCAATTCCGTAGTCCTCCCAGTGATCACACAGGAATCCGTTCAATCCCGGAACGATCGACTCCTTCGGGCCGCCGCTGTTGTCCGCGATCACGGGTCTGCCCAGCGCCATCCCTTCCAATGGAACGATTCCGAAATGCTCATTCTTGGGCGTGTAGATCAGGGCGATGCTGTTCTTGATAATCGCAGCCTTCTCCTCCTGCGAGCAGTTGCGGATGAAGAGCACGTAGTCCGTCACACCCTCCTTCTACGCCTCACTGAAAGACACGAGAATCACCATGGCAAGCTCGTTCAGCTCGCGGAAATAGTCCACATTCTCGGAAAGACGAGGGTCGTAGCCTCCGACAATCACCAGACGCAGCTTCTGCTTCTGCAGAGCATCTTCGCCATACTTGTTGCGCAGATGAGAGAATCCAAGGATCGCCTTCTCCACCTCCTTCTTGTGCTCGTAACGGTTGACGGAGACGAAATAGCGGCAGCCCTTCAGCTCCGTCGGAATCCGGCCCTTGCTACGCATTACGGATAGTATAATAAACTCACTCCGCAAGCTGGCGGATGGTGGTGTAATCGACGCAAGGATACAGCACGGAGGGCAACACAGAGGAGAAGTAGGAAATCACGCGGAAGGAGCGCTTGTACACACTCTGGGTGTAGTACGAGTTAACCAAAATGGAGTCCGCCATCGAAACGCAGTACTCCTCGAAGAGATCGAAGGGGAGACGATATCTTCCTGTGACATTTCAAGGAAAGGATTACAGAATCTTCAACAACGAGTTGTGCGGGGTCTGTACATAGTCCGGATGATGGCAGTAGAACACCACCTTCGATTTGCTCAGGAGTCGAAGAATCGGAATGTAAGCGGCATTCTGGTCACAAACAATCACGTCGAAGCCAGGATACTTCAGGGCAACCACAAAAGCCAGGTACATCGCTCTAATAATGGCAAAGAATATATAGAATCGGTTGAACACCGTTCGGGGCAAAAAGTCCCCATGTGTAATGACCTTCAGCGTGCCTAGTTGTGAATAACGGCAGCGGAAGCAACCATCCTTCGTTTCGTCGAATGCCTTTACTCCGTGATGGGACGTAAAACTAGGGCTCAGTGCAATCCGGAGGCATTACACTGTCACATCATGGCCCTTCTGCTGCAAGCCCACGGCAGCATCCACGATGAGTCGCTCAGCGCCACCGATTCCCAGATCAGGGTGCAGGAATGCAATCTTCAGTCCGTTCATTCTCTGAACTGTAATCCTTGATGACTGCTTATCCTTAAGAAGTCAACTCGGAGAACTGAAATGATAGGGGGTGTAGCTCAGATGGTAGAGCGCTCGCTTAGCATGCGAGAGGTAAGGGGATCGATACCCCTCTCCTCCAGTTTTTTCTTTTCTCCTTTTCTATTTCTCTGCATTATCACTATATGTCCTATTCTCTCACTTCTTGCAATGTAAAACAAACACAACATCACTTCTTGCCGCCTTCGATCAGCGTGATGGCCTCCCGAGCCTGTCTCTTGATGTCGTCCATCCTCGACTCTCCGATGATCCGCATGAGTGTGTCCGTGTCCTTCAGCTTCGTCGCGCACTGAATCGCCACGGCGTACAGCTGCCACTTCAGCGCGCAGTGCAGTCTCTCCTCCGTGTCGCTAATCTTCAGCGCGAAGTGCTCCGCCTCGTGGGTGTTGTGATTCACCATGCACGCCTCCACGAACGGCGAGTATCCAATGGGGCTCTTCTTGTCGCCGAAGTCCTCCAGCACCTCCCAGTTGCCCGACTCCGCCAGCGCGCTCACCTTCACCCGCCACAGCCGCTTGTCCTGCACCTTGAAGGCCTTCGCCATGCTGTCGGCGACCGACACGCAGTTCACGCTGATGGCGTAGCGCATGCACGCGATCACCGACAGGTTCGCGCACTCCATCGACTTGGTGGCCGCGATCAGCTTCACCTTGAAGTCGATCAGCGCCAGCTCGTGCTTCACCTGCTACGCCTCACGCGCCTCTCCCGCCCTCACCTCCGCGTAGAATTGCATGTCCTTACGACCCGCCGACACAGCCGTCGCGATCACGCGCTGCACGTTCTGGAGCGCCGCCTTGCGCTTGGGCAGCTCCAGCTCGTTGTAGGCGTCGCGCAGCAGGAGGTGCACCACCTCGTCGCACTTGCCCATGGCGTTCATCACCTGGAGCAGCCGGTTCGGGTCCGTCTGCTCCAGGTAGAACAGCCACGAGTTGAACACCAGCGGGAAGTGGCTCATCAAATCCAGCAGCGAGCTCGGCACCTCCGGCGCGTCTCTACGCCTCACGCCCTCACGCCGCGCGCACTTGTCGTACAGCGCCAACGCCGCCATCATGATCAAGTCGCTGTTGTTACTCTTCGTCGCCGTGCGTAGCGCCAGCTGGATCGCGCCCATCTTCAACAGCAGCGGGATCTACGCCTCACGCCGCCGCCACACGCCCACGCGGTCCGCCGGCCGCGGCTCGAACTCCAACAGCATGGTGGCCAGCTTAGTGCGGCCCATGTCGTACGCCACGGCGGCGATGTCGCGGTAGGAGATGGTGGCGTACGCCTTCAGGTTGTCGCGGATCTGGTCGCGCACCGCCTCGTCCGATAGCTCGCCCGCGTGGCGCACCTTTTGGCAGGCCCAGTGGACGAGGACAAAGTCGGGAGAGAGCGAGAGATACTGGCAGATCTTGATGGCCATGTAGTAGTTGCGACGACACAGCAGCCGCTCGATCACCGCGTGGGGGCCCAAGAACTTGAACTCGCTGCTGGTGAGGAACATGGCGATCTAGGCGTGAGGCCGTGCGTTGAGGGGCACCGAGGGGTCTCGCAGCATGTTCAGCACGCGCAGCGTGTGACACACCTCCTGGAACCGCGTCACGATGCTCGGCGCGTCCTCTCCCGCCTTCTCCGCCTCCGCACTCGGCGCAGCAGGTGCAGGTGCAGTAGTCGTAGCAGACGTAGCACCAGGCGCAGCAGGTGCAGCAGACGCAGTGGACACGGCAGGCTCGGCAGTGGCGTCGGCAGCTTCGGCAGCCTCAGGCACGGGGTCCATGCCGTCGAGGAAGCACTTGCCGAACTGGGCGCTGCGCAGGAGCTTCTCCTGCTGGATGGTGGAGAGCTCGTCCTCCGCGGCGTCCAGACACTCCAGCACGCCGTCCAGCAGTGCCGCGCGCTCCTCGGCCGTCTCGCCCTGCAGCAAGTCCACATTGCCCACGTGGCGCGAGAACTGGTCGAAGGCGCCGCGCAGCATGGCTCCGTAGCTCTTCGACTCGGGCAGCAGCGTGGAGCTGATCGCGACCGGCACCTATGCCTCACGCCTCCCGCGCGCGCCGACGCAGCGGATGATCTCGTGCTTGAGCGAGGAGTACACGCGCAAACAGTCCATCTCCGGCACCAGGAACAGCGAGTCGTCCTTGTCGTAGGTGTACTTCAGCCAGTCCGCGAACGGGTTCACCACCAGCAGGCCCACCATACGCCAGTAGAGCACCACGCTGTCGTCGCCGCACCAGCAGAACCCGCGCGGCGCCACGCGGCAGTCCGTGTTCTTCCCCACGATGTGGTCCTCGAAGTGCCGGTCGAACACGTCCAGCCAGCCCTGGTCCGAGAAGCACGCCACGTACGCGTTGGATGGGCTCGGCGCGAATGCCGTGATCTGTCCCTGGATGCGGCCCTAGGGTTCAGGACGGACCGGACGCCTACGGCAATGTTGATTTCCGTGATGGAATCCTCGGCGATGAAGTACATGCTCTGATCCATGCAGGACACGATGAACTCCACCTTTCCGGACTCGTTGTTGCGCGCCTCGAACACGCAGGAGCACTCGACGCGATTGCCCGCGACGATGGGCAGTTCGGGATAGACAGTCGTAACGGGCGTCTCGCCGCTGCAGTCCACGTAGATCCTACGGGTCACGGCGCGCAGCGGCACGGACACCTTGTTATTCTTGGTGAACGCAACGAAGCCATCATCGCTGCTGTTCGCGCTGAGGACGATATCGGACAGAGACTCCGTAAAGATCTTGTTCTGTGATAGAATCTCGCCGGTGTTGGAAAACACAACGTACTTCCCATCCTCGAAGAGAATGAACAACTTCTCCGTGGACGTCCATCCCATCACTTCCACGCGTGTGTACTGCCAATCTTTCCCAGGGATCTGCGCGATCTACGCGTAAAACCGCAATTCCCTCCCCAACCTTCTTGCCGCACGAATCATATATCAAGATATCTGTCGTAAGTTCAATATCACAGTTCATGGGCAGCGTCTCGTCCGAATTCCACTTTAACGCGATGGGTCCTAGATCGTTAGAAAACGGCACGCTCAAAAGAATCCTACCACTGAACTTCCCGCACGCAGCGCGGTAACAGTCCAAGGAGAGACCCGACCAGCCCATTGGCTCCTGAACAGTGACTTGTTGATACAGGACAGATCGGTCTTCGTCTCCCAAGACCTGCCACTCGGAATAATCATTTCCAGGAATGAAGTCCATTTCTTTACAGAAAACAACGAACAGAAACACAGAAAAAAGCCCGGATTCCAGGAAGAGGGAGGGATCACAATCACTTGATCTCCTCCCCGCCAAATTTCATCCTGGTGTGGCTGCTCACCAGCTCCCGAACCTCATCGAAGAAGGGATGCGCCATTGCCTCCTTTGCAGTGGGACGGAGCTACTCGATGAACAAACTGGCACGCTCCCACCTGGTGGTCATACTGCAGCAAGCGCGATAGCAGGTCCAGCGCCTCAGGAGTGCATTTCTCCCGATTCTTGTCGTTGATGAACGAGCTCCATGGCACCTGCGGGTACTCCTTCAGCACTCCGTTGTACACCTTCGGCAGCTCCAGTCCGTACTTGTCCAAGTACTGATGCAATTCCTCCGTCCCCAGCACCTTCTCTTCATCCCGTCCAACGCCCCTACTTTGCAGATCTTGATGAGCTGGTCGTTGTTGTCCGTGCCCTTGAACAGCGGCTCCTTCCCGAACAGCTACGCCTCACGCTCCCACGCCTCCTCCACCAGCGAGCCTGTCAGACACCCCACGGAGAACAGGTCCAGCGAGTAGTCGTAGTCCTGCAGCGAGATCAGCAGCTCCGGCGCCTTGTAGTACCGCGACGCCACGCGCACGTTGTACTCCTTGCCGGGATGGTAGAACTCCGCCAGGCCCCAATCGATCAACCACAGCTCGGGGTAGCGCCGCTCGCCGCGCTCCTGCTCGCGGTCGTCCTTGAGAGAGGCGTCCTCGGACTTGCTGGCGGTGGACGGGTACTGCAGGATGATGTTCTGTGGCTTCACATCGCGATGAATGATGCCGTTCTGGTGCGCGTACTCCAGCGCCTAGAGTAAAGAATAGCAACTGTAGCTACTTCGAGAAGCTGGAACAAGATGCACTTGATTTCAAAAAGGGAAAAGCTCCGAAATGACTCCTTTGCCGTCACTCATGCATACCGTTCGTACAATGTAATCGAGCCCGTCGATGAACGGGAAAACAAATGCCGGAATGCCCGTCTCTTCGTTCATGATTGCGTCCAGCAACTACCCGTCACCGTCTGTTTCCATCACCCACGGGAATGATGTGCGGTCCCCCGGTGAGATCCTGCAGGATCTTCACCTCTCTACGCGGTCACCTCTTTTCTCATGGAATACCGCTTGATCTTCTTCATCCGCACCGGCTTCAGAATCTTGATACAGCACTCGCGACCGTTGTTGAGGCAGAGTCCGCGATAACAGTCGCTGTACTTTCCGCGGCCAACCTTCTTCATCACCACATAGCTGGACGTTTTTCTATCGCGAATGTCTCTTCAGAAGCGACGCCTACCCCCAGGGAATCTCAACACTGCTATAGTCCCAGTAGGATACCGGACGGATCAGGTTCACGTCGCGGTATACTTTTGCTAAACTCATAGCGTTTGGATACGAGTGATTTGTTTGAGAACACAGACGCGTGGGATGTCCCCAATATTCCAATCCACGTAATCACGAAAGGAACGAAAACGATGGTTCTGCCACGCGTTTCAGCCATACCCACTCTGTACATATCCACCGCCACCCTACAAACGGCTCGCTGGAAACCCAGTCATTTGCTCTTTTTCAGTGGTCCTCTCTGTCACGCATTGAGATGGCCACTTCTCCCTTTATCCGAGTGCTTTTTCCGGTGGTGTTTTTCCTATCTTTCGTGTTCCTGCTACACACGCCAAAGAACAACGACACTTGTTCTAGGGATCTGAACGACTGCACCAAGTCTGTTTATCATGACGTGATTGCTGCAAGAGGAAGCTCTCTCGATTCCCCTTCGGAAGCAAAAACGGAGGACCGTTCTCTCTCTTCTGCTGGTGCAAAGCCAAGTGATGCGTTGCCGTCGACGCAGCAGCCCGGGAAGCTCTATTCGCCTTCTCCCCTTCGTGAAAAGCTGCTTCGTACCGAGGACGACGTGAAGCCCAGTGAGTCAACGGAGGCGCCAACCGTTCCAGTGAAAACAACGGCTGCTCCGACTCCGGTCCCCTCCAGACCGATGACCACGCACGAGCTTCTTTTGGAGAGTGACCGTCTGTGCCAGAATGCGAGTAGCTCCTTTACTACTATCTGACGATTAGAGAACCCGACGGCTTGCTATGACGACTTCTACGAGGCGCACTCGCTCTACCAGCAGCAGGCCAAGCAGAAGCCGCGCGCCTACCTCTACAACGAGAAGCGCATCTACCATGGCATGGTCCCGCCGAAGCCGGTTGTGTCCGGTGCGTGCGACAGCGTGAAGGGTGCAATCAACGCTTCGTGCTTATGTTTAGAGATGATGTCCTTCTTCAAGCAGAAGAAGGAGCAGCTGTTCGTGCCCTGCAGCGACAGTCGACCCTTCTCCCACTGCCAGGAGTTCTTCCTCATGCAGTACTCGGGCCGCAGAGGCCTCTGCTCCAGCTTCGCCGCCAAGCCCTGTGGCTCTACCTAGTGCTTCTGACCTGTAGTCCAGCACGAACAGAACTTCACCGGCGTGACCCTCGTGAACCAGCTGTCGTAGACGCGCGGTGCGAGCTGGACCGTAGACTGAACCGCGTTGACCGCTTCCCCTACCTGCTGGCGCGCTGGCACGGACCGATCAGCACGGTGATGTTCGTGAACGAGACGGAGGTGGAGAAGGCGTTCGAGTTCATCTTCCGCCACCGCAAGTACCCGATCACCTTCACGCTGTACATCGTGCACAACATGGGTGTGAATCCCTACTTCTTCGCGGGCACCAAGCGCGTGTACTTCAACAAGGGCCTGTATCCCTACAACGTGCTGCGCAACATCGGCATCGAGTCCATCTCCACCACGCACTACCTCCTCGTGGACATCGACGTGTTCCCCTCCACCAACCTGTACGACAGCTTCATGCGCCAGGCCGACCTCCTCAGCGACCCCAGCAACGTCGTCCTCTTCCAGCTCTTCCAGTACACCAACGCTCCCATCAACCAGTGCAAGACGTACAAGTGCAACTACCAGCTGTGCGTGTGGGCCGGGCGGATCACCCGTAGTTGGAACATCATTCCCACCGACAAGGCAGGTCTGATCCCGTTCATCCAGAACAAGCGCATGATGAAGCACTTCAACGTCTTCCAGGTGGGCGCGTGGCGGGCGTGTGAGGCGTAGGACGTGGTGGATTTGCAGGTGTTCGTGAACGACCGCACGACGGAGGTGCGGCCATTGGCCATCTCCAGCGAGAAGGAGCCGTGAATCGTGGAGCATGTGCGTGAGGCGTAGGTACGGCGTGTTCCGGCGCAGTGTGATGACGCCCTTCTTCCACCCGTACTACATCAACTATGGATACAACAAGGTGTTCTTCTACCGGCAGCTGGCGCAGGAGAAGCGTGAGTGTGTGTAAGAAGTGTGAGGTGTAGGCTTCCACTTCTACGTGTTGCAGCAGGCTTTCGCCGTGGACATTCCCCACCCGCGCGAGGCGAGGCGCAGTTTCTTCGTACAGAACAAGAGGAATATCATGACAGATCTGTACCACGCTATGACGAAGTGCTCTGTTTGTTGTTGACTGCTCAGTTAGATACTGCCACATTTCCGTCGTATTTCTGCAATGACTCCAGTCTTCATAATCTTATTGAATTCTAAGAGGAAATGTCTTCTCTTGGTGTGGAAATCGGATCCATGTACTTCATGGGCGCCTACATGAATGGGAACAGTTGCATGGCTTTGACTCTGGACGACGGCTCTTACTTGTTTGCTGCCCATGGTTTGAGTCAGGGACGCAACACATCCCTTGGAACCAGAACGCTTGGGTTTGCTTTCAACCAGGGTTCGTTCGTATTCACGAACATGTGCATGTTTTACCTCATACCGGCGGGAAAATTCGAGCAATCTGCCATTGATTATTACTCTCCGATCCCTCTGAAGGTAGATTCAGAGGGATACTATCAGTATGATTACCAATACAAAACAGGATCCTACATGACAGTGGAAGACTCGATCATGACAATACTCAGACAGATGAAGTCCCAATATGAGAAAACGTTTGGCACGTTGAATTGTATGACTTGCACGCTTCCGGATGCATACTACTATTCGGTATTCCAAGGAAGAGCAGAGTCTCTGAAGAGGGCGCTGAATGGTATTGGCATTCCTAGACTGGAGCTCATAAGTGAGCGGGATGCTGTATTGGAGTATCTGAAGAAAGCCAATGAGCCTATAAGGCAAAAGACACTTATCATCTCCTGTGGAGAGGCTTTCAACAGCTACACATTTGTGGCGCCTGGAAGACAGCCCATAACGCGTCCTACTCCGCATTGCACTGGATGTTCCCTGCTTACTGATCTTATGAAGACAGTTGTGGAGTTGTTCAACAAGCAATATGCCGGCGTCTGTGATCCCATGTTCTATAAGGACGAGAGGGCGTTCAAGAGGTGCGTGTTCTTCTCCGCGCGTGTATCGATGTTCAAGTATTTGACGGGCAATCATCCCATTGAAGTGAATATCATCCAGAACCAGAAGAATTGCAACGTGAAGATTGACAGTAAGACATGCAATAGCCTGTTTACCGCATATGCCAAGAATCTGGCACAACATGCCTATTCCTCCATAGTGAAGTATCTTACCGGCGAACAAGATCTTTCGCGTTACAGGGTGTATTTGTGCGGTGACTACTCTCAGCTTTCTCAACTGGAGGATGAGATCATTGCGCAGTTCCACATCAGTGATCCGGACCTGGTTTCTTCGTTGCGGCCATCTGCATTCGCTGAGGGTGCGCTGTACTCCATCCCTCCAAATGTGAAGGTGGAAAAGAAGAGTAATGTACCTGTTTCCGTATATCCTATGTCGACTTGCAATTACTGATGGACGTTGTGCCTTTGTTTGAACAAGCAAGTAGTTATTTGAAAACAACTACGCAACTGTATCCTTCAGCTGTTCAAGTGCATGGATTGCCTAGGATCAACCACAAACACAGACGCATACGGAGTAATAGTGCTGCTTCACTCTTTCAACATCTTCATTCTTCCTCACAAGATCACTACAATTCACCTCACGATCATGAACGTACGCATGTAACTGTGCCAGTTTCTTTTCGATAAAGGCAAGAGCCTCGTCCAAAGTGAATTCCACAAAGAACCCCAATCCAATGTTAACAAATATATGGTTTCGATCTTGAGCTTTTGCTTGTGCATACACTTCGGAGCCGAGGTTGACTAGCGAACTCACAGAGGATTTCGAGTCCCTCTTCATAACTTCGATGTTTGTTTTAAGCACCTCGTATTGCTCCACAGATGAGGACAATTCGCGGAGCTGCTCCACCTCTTGGGCGAGTGTAGGCTACATATCAGCAGGAGTGGCAGTTCCCCAAACCTTTATGCGGTTTTCTATCAAATCTTCGTACTTCCTAATCTGGGCTTTCGACACTTTAACCTCCTCCATTGGAAAGCAAATGTGGTGTGTTGGCTACTCTCAATGCGCTCGTGTCTTTTCTTCCACTTGGTCAACTCACTCCATGCAAGAATCAAGTCAGTTGTCTTAACGGACGAACCACTGAGTTTAGACTGGCTCTCATTGTTTCTTTGCAATGATCATTTCGCCGATCGTTATTGATTACGGAGGATCAAAGATCGAGATCGCAGCCATTAAAGATGGCAAGCCCACCGTGATGTGGGTTCATGGCTGCTCCGTGATTCCCAATGCCATTTACGTGAAGGGTGATACGTTTTGTATTGGAGAAGAAGCCCTTAAGCGCGGAGTCCACGATCCTGAGAATCTCTTCACCCAGTTGAAGAAACTCCTTGGGAGAAACATCAAGGATAACGCGATCAAGGAGTTCGTTTCAACAGTGAAGTATCGCGTGGACAGTGATGAGAATGGCGCCTGTATGGTTGTTGTGAATACCAGTAAGGGGGATGAGAAGGTGTACCCCTCGGATCTTGTTGCCAAGCAGCTGAGCTGCATCCTGAAGGAAGCCTTAAAGGGGGTTGGAAACCCAGAAGCCTACGGAGTGATGATATCCTATCCTCCTTCCTATGGCGAACTCCAGAAGAGAGACCTCGTGAATGCAATTCGCCTGGCTGGGGTTCCTCACTACGATATGATCTCGGAGACAGCTGCTGCCTGTATTGCGAGTGATGTGAAGGATGAAGGGAAGGAGATCATCGCGATCGTGATTGACGGTGGATCGACGACGTTTGACGTGTCCGTTGTGAAGATCAAGGATGGTCACTACGATATTCTAATTGTGGATGGTCTTCGCGATGTGGGAGGAGAGAATTTCACTTCCGCGATTTATGAGCGGATGATTCAGCTCATGCGTGAGAAGGGTGTGGATGTCGATAAGTACACCCCTTCTCAAATGAATGAGATCCGGAATGCTGTGGAGAGCATGAAGAAGGAGCTGTCGACAGAGAAGACGGTCTCGTTTAGCATCATGAACGACCCATCCAAGCCCGCCATTCCCGTCACCCAGGAGAGGATTAACACTTTCTGCCATGACCTCCGCAGGAAATGTGGTAGTGTGGTAAAGAGCGTCATGAAGAAGGCGGAGAAAGAGAATATCGTTATCACGCACTGCATCATTACGGGTGGCGCGATGAAGATGGGAAGCCTCCGTAAGGAAGTGATTAAGCAGACGGGCTTGAATAAGGCGTATGTGAACCACGAGGACGATGTTGTGATGGGTGCTGCCATGTACTCTCTCCACACCATGAACAGCCATTATGAGGGTGATGGTTGCTGCCCTGACCAGACATATCTGGGCGCGTCTATTGCCGATTTGACAGAGGAAAGGGAATCGCCTCAGATCATCGACGATGCGTCGTTCCCTGTGCTGAGTGCATCGCAGGACTTGGACGATATTCTTCCTCCCTATGTGGATATAATCGATTCTGTGGTTGAGAAGAAGCATGCTGTGCGCGTTGCCGATTCTCAGGATCCTCAGGATCCTCAGAAGAGTGGCGATTCTTCTGTTGTCACGCCTAACCTGGTGCCTGCGAATCTGTCTGCCCCAGTTCATCAGCCGCCACTTCCTGTTAACGAGCCTCCTCCACCTCCACTTCCTGCCGTCAATCCTCCACCACTTCCTTCTGTGAATGAGCCTCCTCCACCTCCACTTCCTTCTGTGAATGAGCCTCCTCCACCTCCACTTCCTGTTAACGAGCCTCCTCCACCACCACTTCCTGTTAACGAGCCTCCTCCACCACCACTTCCTGTTAACGAGCCTCCTCCACCTCCACTTCCTGTTAACGAGCCTCCTCCACCACCACTTCCTGTTAACGAGCCTCCTCCACCTCCACTTCCTTCTGTGAATGAGCCTCCTCCACCACCACTTCCTGTTAACGAGCCTCCTCCACCTCCACTTCCTGTTAACGAGCCTCCTCCACCACCACTTCCTGTTAACGAGCCTCCTCCACCTCCACTTCCTGTTAACGAGCCTCCTCCACCACCACTTCCTGTTAACGAGCCTCCTCCACCTCCACTTCCTTCTGTGAATGAGCCTCTTCCTCCACCACTTCCTCCTGTTAACGAGCCTCCTCCACCACCACTTCCTGTTAACGAACCTCCTCCACCTCCACTTCCTCCTGTGAATGAGCCTCCTCCACCGCCACTTCCCCCTGTTAACGAGCCTCCTCCTCCACCACTTCCTGTTAACGAACCTCCTCCACCGCCACTTCCCCCTGTGAATGAGCCTCCTCCACCTCCACTTCCTGTCAACGAACCTTCTCCACCGCTCCCTTCGGCCAACATTCAATCCTTCCTTCACCCCTCTGTGAATATCGAGAGGATTCCGGAAGTACCTGACATGGAAAGCTCTCAGGAGTCGGATGATGACATTGCCGACAATAAGATCATCATCATAAACCAGAGTGCTATTCCTACCAACCCAGGTCTGTTCCGCGTTGTGAGTGTAAACGAGTTGCAGAAAACGATTTCGTACAAGACAGCGTACAGGAATGGAAGAGATCTTCGCGTTCTTATCAAGGGAGGAACAAAACTTCCGGCTGATGTCTTTGGTACCTTTGTTGCACGAGACGGATGCGCTATTAAGTTCATTGTCTATGAAGGAAATGACCCGCTTTCTAACAATTGTGAGCCAATTCGCGAACTGGAGTTGGATCGTGGAGATAGGAAGGGACATCAGAAGATTAGATACAAGCTGCATGAAGATACGAACGGAATGATTGATGTGGAGTTTGAGTGGGCCGACACGAAGGAAAAGGTGAACATTAAGAGCAACATGTCTGTGTCCAGACCGCTGTCCACTCGTCCTCAGCCTATGCCCGCCGCTCGTCGCCAAGAGCCAGTCCCTAGTATCCCTATCAACATGCCTCCTCCTCCGCCACTCCCCGACAACAACTCTCCTCTGCCACTTCCCAACAACAATCCTCCTCCGCCACTCCCCGACAACAACTCTCCTCTACCACTCCCCAACAACAATCCTCCTCCGCCACTCCCTAACAACAACTCCCCATCTGCCTTCCCCAGCATTCCTCCTCCACTCCCCAACAACAATCCTCTTCCTAACATGCCTCCTCCCCCTCCGCTTCCCAACAATCCTCTTCCGAACATTCCTCCGTCACTTCCTCGCAACAACTCTCCTTCTGCCTTCCCCAACATTCCTCCTCCATTCCCTATCAACAACCCTCCTCCAGAGACACCTTCCATCCTGCTCCCTTCTGTCCCCACTGCCAAGCCCTTCATGGCAGATGATTTGTTCGTGCCACGCTACAGGAGCGAGCAGGAGTATATCGAAGCGTGTCTAGAGAAGAGTGCTGCGATCAAGAATCGTATCAAGAATAACAAAACCCTAAAGGGGCAGTATATAGGGAGAGTGAAGAATATCGAGCGCAGAGTCCGGCAGTCTTCCATGGACGAACTCATGGCCCTGTTCCGCGATTTGTGCTCCATCGAGAACGAAGTGACGGCTGAAAGAGAAGCCACTCCCCAGTACGAGTGACGTGTTTGTTACAAACAATGGCAGCTAGCCAGAACACTAGAAGCAAAAGCAACGATTCATCTTCTTCACACTCTCGATCTTCCCCGTATCCACATGGACGCGCTTGTCTCCCTGCGTGCACACATTGTCCACAAACTCTCCCTCCACCACCAGCAAGCCCTCTTCGTTGTTGAACTTCCCGTTGCCGTTCGCCTTGTCGTTCAGCCAGTCGCCCTCGTACATCAGCACACGGCTCATATAGTAACTGCAACCGTGCCCAGAGCGCTGGCCGTTCTTGAACTCTCCATTGTACACCATCACGCCATCTCGGAACAACCGGCCCTTACCGTGAGGCGGGAAGCCCAGCTCCGGACTGTTCTTGTACTCGCCCTCGTACACCTTCTTATTGTTCTCATCGTAGAGAATGATCGTGTTGTTCTTGAACTCCTTGATTCTGCGCTCGACGATGCCTTCATTATAGATGCACGTGCTAACGGGGTTTCCTTCGCTATCGTACTCCACGCCCTCGCCATCACGAATGACAGTGCCTTCCTTGTAGCCGCCAGTGTACTTGACCTTACCGTCCTCGCTGTACTCGACCAGCTGCTTCTTCCCCTTCTTATTTGCCTTGATTCTCTTCAGGCCCTGCTCGCCGTTTTTCCACTCTCCTTCGAACACGGTAACACCCGTCTCGTCGTACTCAATACCATAACCATTTCGCTTATCGTCCTCGTACTGCCCCTTGAAAACACAGTGACCATCGACATACTCCTGAGCGGGTCCACAGCGCTTGCCGTTGACCCACATGCCTTCGAAAACAACGCGTCCGTTGTCATAGAGAGCGCCTTCTCCCTCGACTACATCGTCCTTGAAGTGGAGCTTCATCGCGCGAGCACCATCCGGGTCCAGGAGAATGCCCTCTCCATTCTTCTTGTTATTCTCCCAGGTACACTCCAGAATGTACTCCTTTCCGTCCTTCTCCAGGGTCTGCGTTCCCTTGCCCGACTTCACCATGTTCTCCTCAGGAACGTCAGTTTTCTTCTCTGTAAAGCCATCAAACACTGTATTCTGGTAAAGACTTCCGATCGCTACGGATAACTTGTATACGCTAGAATCGCACTGGAAGAAAAATCAAAATCCATTACGTCCATTGTATCGTATCTCCTTTTGAATGGAACCGTTGAGGGAGGCCCCCAATATTCGAGTTCACGCAAAGGACTCGAACAAACACGTCCTAAATCACTTTCTATGCTTATGACTGACCTTTCTGCTTCTCTTAAACGACGATACGACATCCTCCTCATCCTCGCCCACATCCTTCCCTCTCTCCTTCTTGCCCTTCTTCTCCTCCTCCTTCATCTGCTGCTGCGCAATGCGATGCGCCTCCGCCACTCTCTCCAGCAGCACCAGCACCATCTTCTCGTCCACCACATACTCCTTCAGCCGCTGACCGATCAGCTGCTCCACCTTCTGCAGATTCACCGTGTCGTACCTACGCCTCACCCAAACCACGCATCCTCACTGTGTGATGAAGCTGTACGCATAGCCCGACCGTCCCGCACGCGCCGTTCTTCCCACGCGGTGGATGTAGTCCTTGCCGTTGGTCGGGAAGTCGTAGTTGATGACCATGTCCACGCCCGCCACGTCCAGACCACGCGACGCCACGTCCGTGGCGATCAAAATGTTGCGCGAGCCCTCCTTGAACTTGGAGAGAGCTGAGAGGCGCTTGGGCTGCGGCATCTGGCCGTGCAGGCAGACGGCCTTGAAGCCGAGGTTGCGCAGCATGTACGTGAGACACTGCGCGGTGGAGCAGGTGGACACGAAGAGAATCGTCGTCTTTCCGCTGAACTCGTTCAGCATGTAGGCCAGGTAGCACTCCTTGTACTTCGCGGGAATAAGCAGATACTACCCTTTACGCCATCGTTCCTTCGCTACCTCCTGAATTAGCGTGCTGACGGTCTGGTACTTCTCGGAGACCTGCACCTTCACGGGGTTACGCAGGGACGCGCGCTGGAGCTTGTCCACCTTCTGCGTCATGGTGGCAGAGAAGAGATAGGTTATGCGCTCGCGAGGAAGGGCCTCCACGATCTTGTTCAGATCTTGCTCGAAGTCCATGCTGAGCATACGGTCGGCCTCATCCAGAATCAGGAACTTGGTGGAGCGCAGCGAGAATCCCTATTCGTGACGGAAGCCAGTGGCACCTACCTTCGTATTCTCCAGATGATCAACTAAACGACCCGGCGTGCAAATAATCACGTGCGGCTTCTTTGCGAGCGCAATGGCCTGGGTAACCATATCGACACCGCCGAGGATGCAAGCGGTCTTCAGACCAACCGATGCGCCGAGAGCCTCGAACTGATCGGCAATCTGGATGGCCAACTCTCGCGTCGGAGTGACGACCACGGCGTACAGACGCTGTGGATTGTTGATCAGCCGCTGGATCACGGGAATGGCAAAGGCGCCCGTTTTGCCAGAGCCCGTCTCCGCCAGACCGATAATGTCTCTGTCCTCGAAAGCGTACTTCAAACACTCAGCTTGAATGGGAGAGGGCGTTTTCCATCCAAGTCTACTAATCGTCTCGCACAGGGTGTCGCAAACACCGTAGTCTTTGAACGACTTTACAGTTTCCGCAGTACTATCGGACATGGAACCACTGGTTGCTGTTTTCTGGAAACGAAAGGGGCGTTTCATTCGTCGCTCCAATGAGCCAAGGCGTGAGAACAAACACCCCAAAACAACGATTTAATAGACACGAGCCTTGGGCGGGATAGGCTTGACCTCGTTCTCGTCGAGAGTGTGGGTGTGGACGGGGCGGTACATGAGCTTGGTGGTGCCGTTGCCGAACAGCGCGTCCTCGTGGTACGCCACGGTGTGCTTCATCCAGTTCTTGTCGTCTCTCTCCTTGTAGTCCTCTCGCGCGTGCGCGCCACGCGACTCCTTGCGCGCCTCGGCAGCGATCATCGTGCAGTGCGCCTGCTCCAACAGGTTCTGCAGCTCCAGCGTCTCCACCAGGTCCGTGTTCCAGATCATCGAGCGGTCCGTGATGCCCACCTCGCGGATCTCCTTCACCACCTCGTTCATGCGCTTGCAGCCCTCCTGCAGCGTCTCCTCCGTGCGGAACACCGCCGCGTAGTCCTGCATCGTGCGCTGCATGCGCAGGCGCAGCTGCGCCGTCGGGATCGGGCCCTTCGCGTAGCGCAGGCGGTCCAGGTTCTCCAGACACGACTTGCCCGCGTCCGCCGGCAAAGGCGTCTTCGCCTCGCCCGGCTTGCTGATCTCGTTGATGTAGTTCGCGCACGCGCGTCCGAACACCACGATGTCCAGCAGCGAGTTCGCGCCCAGACGGTTCGCGCCATGCACCGACGTGCACGCCGCCTCGCCCGCGCACCACAGGCCCGGCACCACGCGCTCCGTGTCGCTCTCCGTCGGCTTCAGCACCTGGCCGTGGTAGTTCGTCGGCAGACCGCCCATGTTGTAGTGCACCGTCGGGATCACGGGCACCGGCTCCTTCGTCACGTCCACGCCCGCGAAGATCATCGCCGTCTCCGAGATGCCCGGCAGGCGCTCCGCCAGCAGGTCCGCCGGCAGGTGGTCCAGGTGCAGGTAGATGTGGTCCTTCAGCTTCCCCACGCCGCGGCCCTCGCGGATCTCCATCGTCATCGCACGCGACACCACGTCGCGGCACGCCAGGTCCTTCGCCGTCGGCGCGTACCGCTCCATGAACCGCTCGCCCTCGCTGTTGCGCAGCACGCCGCCCTCGCCGCGGCAGCCCTCCGTCATCAGACAGCCCACGCCGTAGATGCCCGTCGGGTGGAACTGCACGAACTCGGGGTCCTCCAGCGGGATGCCCGCGCGCAGCGCCATCGCCGTGCCGTCGCCCGTGCACGTGTGCGCCGACGTCGCCGAGAAGTAGCAGCGACCGTACCCGCCCGTCGTGATGATCGTCTGCTTGCAGTGGAACCGGTGGATCGACCCGTCCTCCAGGCACAGCGCCATCACGCCCACGCACTCGTCGCCGTTCATGATCAGGTCCAGCGCGTGGTACTCGATGAAGTACGACGTGTTGTACGCCAGCGACCGCCCGTACAGCGTGTGCAGCATCGCGTGGCCCGTGCGGTCCGCCGCCGCCGCCGTGCGGTACGCCTGACCGCCCTCGCCGTAGTTCTTCGTCTGACCGCCGAACGCGCGCTGGTAGATCTTCCCGTTTTCGCAGCGGGAGAACGGCAGGCCGTACGCCTCCAGCTCGCGCACCGCGCGCGGAGCCTCGCGGCACATGTAGTGGATCGCGTCTTGGTCGCCCAGCCAGTCGGAGCCCTTCACCGTGTCGTAGAAGTGCCATCTCCAGTCATCCTCGTGCTATTTGTGAATCTGAAAAAGGGAAAGACAACCATGTTGCCCAACGCCGCGTTCACACCACCCTGCGCGGCCACCGTGTGGGAACGAGTGGGGAACAGCTTCGTGATCACGGCCGTCTTGAATCCCTAGGCGTCAGCACGCACAGCAGGAAATCGGCTACGTGCTCAGACAGACCCATGGCGGCACGAAGACCGGCACCGCCGGCACCGACGACGACGCAGTCATATTCGTGATCCACTAGGCGTGAGCCGGAGACGAATACGGCAAACCGATAGGATAGGCGGTTCCCAAATCCTTCGTGACCTTGGCGTCCGCCGTAGAACCGACCACAGCAGAGCGGCAAGCAGTAGCTCTGAAAGCTCGGGTGAGAGCAGGAGCGCTCTTTCCCATGATTCTGAAACTGGGCAGCATGTCTACGATATAAAGGTGGAGAGAGCGACGGAAACGAGTGAAGAGACAGAATTGACTGCGTTGCCAACAAACAAAACACGTTCTGATTAGTAACTAGCGTTCTTGGGCCAGCGGGGGAAGGGAATCACATCGCGAATGTTCTCCATGCCGGTGACGAACATGACCAGACGCTCGAAGCCGAGGCCGAAGCCGCTGTGCGGCACGGAGCCGTAGCGGCGGAGGTCCAGGTACCACTGGAGTCCGTTCTTGTCCATCTTCAGTTCATCGATTCTCTTCTCCAGCAGCTCGAGGTTCTCCTCTCTCTGCGATCCTCCGATGAGCTCGCCGATCTTGGGCACCAGGATGTCCATGGCACGCACGGTCTTGCCGTCCTCGTTCAGCTTCATGTAGAAGGCCTTGATCTCCTTCGGGTAGTCGATCATGATCACGGGCTTCTTGAACACCTGCTCCGTCAGGTAGCGCTCGTGCTCCGAGCCCAGGTCCAGGCCCCAGTACGGCTGCACCTCGAACTTCACCGTCTTCGCCGCCTCCGTCAGGATCTCGATCGCCTTCGTGTACGGCAGGCGCACGAACGGGCTCTCCAGCACGTTCTTCAGGCGGTCGTGCAGGCCCTACGCGTGAGCGGCGCGCGCCACGTCCACGGGCTCGATCTGCTTCTCGAAGAAGGCGAGGTCGTCGGCGTTGTGCTCCATCACGTACGCCGTGCAGAACTTCACGTAGTCCTCCGCCACCTCCATGTCGATCGTCAGGTCCGCGAAGCTACGCCTCACCCCTACGGTCCGCGCCTACGCCATCTCCGGCTCGATCATCCAGAACTCCGCCAGGTGGCGCACCGAGTGCGAGTTCTCCGCGCGGAAGGTGGGGCCGAAGGTGTACACGTCGCTGAGCGCGCAGCAGTAGGTTTCCACGTTCAGCTGGCCGCTCACGGTCATCTTGGCGTGCTTGCCGAAGAAGTCCTTCGAGTAGTCAATCTTGCCGTCCTTCGTGGCGGGGATGTCCTTGATGTTCTCGTCCAGCATGGTGGTCACCGTGAACATCTCACCGGCGCCCTCGCAGTCCGCTCCCGTGATGATGGGGGTGTGGATGTACTTGAAGCCGCGCTCCTGGAAGAACAGGTGCGTGGCGAAGGCGCAGGAGTTGCGCACGCGGGCAACGGCGGCGATCTAGCCGTGACCGCCCCAATCCGCAGATACGGTGTTCGTGCGAGAACGGAGGTGAGCAATGTCGCGGAGGTGCTCCAGCGTGTGGCGCTTCTTGGCCAGAGGGAAGGTCTTGGCGTCGCAGGCGCCCAGAACGGTCACTTCCTGGCAATGAAGCTCCACGGACTGTCCGGCGGCGGGACTCTTCACGAGGATTCCCTTGATCTGGAGGCACACGCCGACGTTGCCGGACTTGATCACCTCCTTGTAGTTGGCGACCTTCTCGCTGTCCACTACGCGTCACTCCAAAATGGTCGCTCCGACTGACGCACTGCAGGTTGTCAAAGGTGGAACCGTCGTTCAGCACAATGAAGGCGAATTTGCCTCCACCCTACTTGTCACGCCTGTCATCCGCAACGCACCTGCTCGCGCATGGTGCGGGTCCAGCCAGCCACGGTGACGGTCTTTCCGACGAAAGAAAGGCCCTTGTCCTCTATTCGTGACCGCAGGGGAAACACGCGAAACCCGTCAGGAGAATGTCGCGGATGAGCACTCTTCTTCTGCTCCAGAGAGCCTCGGGCTGGTGAACGAGCTTGCACACCTCAGGATGCACAGTAGGACAATGTAATTCGTCAGATACTTCGGGGGCGACGACTTCAGTAGACATTTGATATCACTTCGACAAGAAAACGATTATCTGGAAAGGGCAAGGCAATCGACGAAACGCCCAAAAGAATGGCTGCCAGAAAACGCTGGAATTTTCCCTGCCGTCATCCGATTCATCTCCCCTTTCGCAGACAATTTGCGGATCGGAAGGTCTAACGGGGAGGGGAGGAAGGGAAGGGCATTCGCATCAATGGGTTTCACAGCAAAAAGGAGTGGAAATTCACACGAATAAGGATAGCGAATCATGGTGAGAAGGTAATTATGGGAAACGCAGCCATCATGGAATGAAGTGAGGTCCCCGAACACAGAGTATTGCAACCCACGGTGCACAGAGAGACACATAGAGGGAGGGATTTGGGGCGGCATCATGATCAGACTATCCCTGCTTGTAGGGTTATAGTTTGTAATCTTTACCCAATCTCTGTTTTCATTCTTTCCGAGAAAGAGAATCGTTCATTCTATCTCCATCTCCTCGTTTGCCGAACAACGAACAAAGAGCTAGGTTGACCATGAACTCAGACTCTCGCCCTTACTATGTACAAACAGTGGCCGGTTCCTGACGGAATAGAAGAGCACTCAAGGAAGAAAGAATCACCAACAGCAAAGCGCAAACAGAGGCCTGAACAAGAAGGGAAGAGAGTAGGGAAGCCGGAATGACCCTCAGTTTCTAGACAATTCTACTCTTCTCTCCAAGAGCCCGCATTGTCGAGTTCCAGTTCATTTAAGCAAGAGTAGGGAGTAGTGGTTGGTGTCCAATGGATAGATCCCCCAATGTGGCTCCAAACGTGCCCCATTCCCAGTACCGTACATCATTAGTGTTCCGTTCACGGAGTAGAATACTCGGATAATCAGCATTCTTTTTATGGTATGGATAGCATACTGAACAGCCAAGACATCCAACGGTGACACTTCTTCGAGTGGATTACGAGTAGCCAGAATCCCGGGGCTTCTATCTACAGGAATGGGGAGCAGAGAGAGTGGAAGCAGACCTATTCCAATTCTCCCGGTGTGCAGCATAGTTTGAATGGTTTTTTCTCCACGGAGTACCCCTCCCGCCTGCGAGACTCCGAGGTCTCCTCTGTCGCGTGGCCCTCCGCCGAGCCCCTCGACCAGCGCCTTTTCCCCTCCGCCTACCCCACATCGCAATCGTACCGCTTCGACTCCTTCTCCCCGCACGGTTCCTCCCTGCACCCCTCCAGCGTCTTCCAGCGCGACCGTCCGCACCTCGCGCCGCCGCAGTGGTCGGAGGGCGGCTGGAGCAGCGCCTACCTGGACTCCTTCTACGACTTCAACGACGTGAACCACTCCTTCTACGGACTCGACGACCAGCCCGCCGCCTGGGACGGCCCCGAGGACTTCTGGGTCAACGTGCCCTCCCAACCCACCTCCCAAGTGGGCTCCCAACCCACCTCTCAGGCAGCTGTGCAATGCGTTTCGCAGGGAGTTTCACGCTCACAGGGGCAGCCGCCGCCACGCAACGTGTTCGGGTTCAGCGACAGCACGTACCTGGGCCCGCTGGACTGCGAGGGCATGAGCTACTTCAACTCCTCGCGCGGCATCTACGCCCCACGGCCCTCCTTCCTCAAACCCACGCCCGCCGCCTCCGCGCCCGCCACGCCCGCCACGCCCGGACTCTCCGTCTCCTCCTCCTCCTCGGACCTCGCGGCGCTCGCCCCGCCGCCTGTGCACCTCTCTGCTCTGTGGAGAGAGCCTGTGTACCGCCGCATCTGGGAGGGCTTCGACGCGCCCACGCGCCAGCGACTGCTCGCGCAGGCGGCGACGCCGACGGCGGACAGCGCGGAGGCGATCAAGAAGCGCGTGGAGCAGGGCATTCTGGAGAAGAAGAACTGTCACATCCAGCAGGCGCGTGCCGTGTTCGTGGAGCTGGTGGTCGCTCACGGCGACAGCATCCAGGTGTGGCTGGAGTTCTGCCGTCTGGAGATGGAGTGTGGTGACTACTTGAAGGCGCGGTGCGTGCTGGAGACGGCGTGCGCGCAGCACCCGCACAACGAGGTGCTGCTGCAGAAGCGGCTGCGCGTGGAGGAGCGCCTGCGGAGCGTGAACAACGTGATCCTGATCATCAACGAACTGAACCTGATGGACACGCAGAAGTCGGTGAAGATCATGGTGGAGGGCGTGACGGTGCTGTCCAAGCTGGGCTACGAGAAGATGGCGAACCAGTACCGCGACAGCCTCTCCACCGCCAGCAAGTACTTCACGGGCAATCTCTATCTCGAGCTGATGCTGAACGAGCAGCGCTCCGGCGAGCTCACACAGCTGGTCGCCATGATTCACCAAGCACTCGTCCTCTTCCCCAAGTACGGCCCGCTCTGGTTCTTCTGCTTCGCGCTGGAAGAGCACATGCGCTTCCTCCAGTGGGACCGTCAGCACCTCCGCGACATCCTGCGCAGCGATCTCGACGAGGAGGCGCTGAAGGCGGTGGGCAACCTGACCAGCGATTTGTTGTGGCGCGTGTTCCTGATGCGCATCGAGTCATGGTTCCGCTCCATCATGTACATGCGCGAGGCCACCAACGAGGACGTTTCGCCTCTTCTGCTCTGTCACACGTAGCCCGTTCGCCTCCAGGAGCTATCGCAAGGCCTCCGCGTCGTCGCCGCCTTCGCCTCGCGCAACCTGCGGCAGGCGCTGCAGGCGTGTCCGCCCAACCTGCTGTGGAAGCTGTACATGGCCATCGGCCGCTACACCAACCTCGTGGGCTGCCGCCACACCGCGCGCAAGCTGCTGCAACGCGCCTACCGCCTGGCGCCGCCCAAGTCGCGGCACGCGGTGCTGCTGGAGTTCAGCAAGCTGGAGTACTTCGCGCTTCACCTGCCCGTCAGCATCGGCCTGCTCAACTTCGGCGTGCTCAGCTTCCCCTCCGAGTGGAAGCTGCTCCTGGAGCGCATCCAGCAGCTCGTGCTCAGCGGCTGCTATCTCGACGCGCTCCGCCTCAACGTGGACGCACTGTCGAAGCACGTGGGCGCAGGCCGGCTCTGGTCCTCCTACATTCACCTGATGCACCAGTGCGGGCCGTGGCGGTGTGTGAAGCGTAGGATCTTCGGCCCTGAGGCGGCCATGCAGGCGTTCACCAGCGCGCTGAAGCACGTGGCGAAGAGCGGCGAGGTGTGGTGCGAGGGCGCGCGCATCTTCATGAACCCCGCCTCGCGGTTCTTCCACCTGCTGAACGCCTCCAAGTGCCTGAACTACGCCGTCTTTTTCACTCCGCAATACGGCGACTCCTTCATCGAAGTGCGGCCGGCGCGCGTGGCTTACGCGTAGGCCATCCGCCTGGCGGTGCTGTCTTCGGATGTCTTCATGGCCCTTCACTCCATCTCCTCGCCCTGGATCGCCACCATTTTTTACCGCTCGCTCCCCATGGTCGCCTTCCTCATCAAGCGCATTTCCTACTACGAGCCGAACTACGGGCCGCTGTGGTTTCGCTGCCAGGAGAGCATGCTGTCGCCTCCGAAAGAAGTGAGCGTGCGGGCGGCGGCTGAAGCGTAGGTCCTTTATCGCGGGTACCACATGGCGGTGCAGGAGCTGGCGGTGAACAAGGAGCTGTACTACGAGGCGATGCTCCGCTGCGCGCAGAAGCAAGCGAAGGGTGACTGCTCTCCCTCTGCTCCGATCTCGCCCTTCCGTAAGGAGTTCACTTACGGATTCAAACCCGACTACATGCTGGACGTGCTCAACTCTTCGAAGAGGCTCATTCGCCAGATAAAGATCCTCTATGGTGCCTCCCAGCTTGATAACTAATCCCTCGCTTTGTTAACAAACACTCCATTTCTTTTCATCCTTCTTCTCGTTCTCGTGGCTCTCCTTCAGCGACTCCAGCATCGCCGCGTTCAGCTACACCTCACACGCCACTACCACGCCCACTTCCGCCAGGTACTCGTCATCATCACCGACTGCATCGCGCAGCGCAGCCAGGTCCGCATTGTCGGTGGGCTCATTCCCGCCCGTCGTGACCACAGCGTTCTCCGCAGGAGCGTTGCCCGTCTCCTACGCGTCAGCACGCAATCGCATCGCCACCATCTGGTATGTTCGCAGCGACTCCGCCAGCACACGACGCATCTCGGGATCGAGGTCGTCGTCGAAGCCTACGTCTCACATCGCGTCCGCGAAGCCACCGTTGTCGCCACCCGGAATGAGAATGTCGTTGAAACTCTGGAAGGAGGATACCTCGTAGAGATGGCTGTTCCCGTCGAAGTTCACCTTCGAGATGAACTCGGACAGGATCGCGTGGTTCTGCTCCATCTCGCCGAAGGAGAGGATGTCCACGACAATCTCGTCCTTTGTCAGAAGCGTCGCCAGCCTACTCGTCAGCCATGACACGGGGGAGAAAACTTCATGAGCCTGGGGTCGTTGTCGATGGGACTGCCGACGAACGCAACGATGCGCGTTTCGCCGTTTGTATTCTCTCTGTGCTTCAGCACCAGCTGCGCGTCACCCGCTCCACAGACGCCTACCTGAGCCATGGCCAGTCCTCTGTAAAGATCGCACTTCCCCTTCCTCTCCAGCTCCTTCGTCGCCGTTCCGAGTTTGTAGCGCTCGCGCGTCAGCGACGTCTGCACCGTGACGCTATTGATGAGGCGTAAAAGAGGACGAGCACCGATTACCGCCCATCGTGATGATACCAATGGTACTCTCCTGATTTAAGTCCAAGAATCTCGGGTAAAAGTCATAGACTACGCTTTAGCAGAAGAGGACACGAAGGACTTGTATTGAGCTGGGCGTCGAGGCGAGTGGGACGGTAGTCGCCGTTCCTCGACCACGCCGAGTTGTCGATGCTATTCCCGTCATTCTCTTCGACAGAACCCTACCAAAATACTACGTGCTGTAAACCGGACATGTGTGTTATTTATTCCCTTTCTGTCGAAATATCAATGAAATACGTCGCTCCGTAAAGAACTGACTGAAAACGAGATGAAGAATGCGTGGATTCCAATTGTTGGGATTCCCCAACTCCCTGTTCTGGAGTGGAATTGCTCTGCCTCATTCGACTGTGTAGAGAAGAAACACACAAGGATTCAAAAACGCACTATCGCTTCGATACAGGCATCACGTTGGATGAAGGACTCTCCCCTATCGACGAAAAGGATATAAAAGGCGCGTTTCTCTTCATGGAAAAGGCGTTGTTCTGCACCGTCCCGATACTCGGCGCTCCGCTCACCGGCGCTCGCACCAGCGGAAGGCCATTGGGCCCTCGATTTATCGCTCCCTGCTGCGGCCCCTGAAGCACCGCCTGGTTCCGAAGGGGCATTCCGCTGTGGAATTGCTGCTGCGGCTTCATCGGCGGCTTCGTGAGCGTAGGGGATTGCATGGGTTGCACTGGTTGTACTGGTTGTACTGGTTGTACTGGTTGTACTGGTTGTACTGGCTGTAGTGTTGGTGGCTGCATGGGCTGCATTGACGATTGCTGCATGGGCTGCTGTGGCACTGCGGGCACTACAGGCACTGACCTTACAGGTTGCATCTCCTTCGGTGAATACTCCATTGCGATGTTGGTTAAGTCAATGTCCTCCAAACCCATCATGTCCTCTGCCGTCACAGTCTCCAGCGCTTTCGTCTCTGGCACCTGCGCCTCCTTCACCGGTAATTCTCCCTGGTACGCCTTCAGCACGATGGGAGATGGAGCATCGGGCTTGGGTCCCGACTCTTTCGCCTTCTCCACAGGCCGCATCTGCGAATGCAACGTGAAATCGGCTGTTTGAGAGGAGTCCTTGCTCGAAGTGGAGGAAGATACCAACGATGGCTTCACCGCTTCTCTGCACATCACATAATACGCACACACGAACTTCTCTTTTGACGCACTTGCAAAATAGGAGCCGAAAAGCCGTAGACACTGCTGACGAGCGCAATCAACGGCACACTACGATGAAAACGATTCGGATCCACTACTCGCTTTGCCTCAAGCATAGCTTCTCCCTTGGATGCCCTTTTTGCTTCCGCAAATCCCACATTCTCATGAAAGGAACCGTCTTGCAGGACAACGCGAACAATCGCCGTGACTCCCACGTTCCACATATTCAGCTCCTGGTCGATGTAGTCCACATTCAGATTCATGATCCGATCACTCCACCCATTGAAACTAGAATGTGATTCTTCATTATGGTTTGTACTGAAATAGATTATTAGCAGAGTCAACCTTCGCGTGCTTGCTGGAAATACTACACTCTCACGATAACAACCAATTCCTCACTGTGATGATGATTCCACCATGGAGTTGTCCGTGTCAGAAGCCGTTCGACTCAGTACCGTTTGAATTCTGTTCAGCTCATCCGAGGCAAATGGTTTGTTGCCGAACAGAGTCGACTCGCCATTTCCGACTGGGGAGCGGTTCATAGACAAAGCAGCAATCTCAAGATAAACTCTTTATGACATGATGACTTTCGCGCCAAATCTGGAATCGCTTCTTCTTTACCCTACTACATTCACCATCCTTCTTACACAACACTGGATACCCCATTACGCGTCTTCCCTTCCACACATTCAAGAAATCCGTGATGAACAACTCTCTGTCCATTCCGTCACTGGCGATTCCTCAGGAATACAAGCTCGTATTGGCTTCCATCTCAAAGTTCCGCAGAAGTGTTGGTCAGGGCTGCTTGGCTTAAACACAGGTTATCGATTCTCTGCACATTCCCTACATTCAGGATAGAGCGGGCATCAACGAGAAAAGGATCCGTGATAGGGATCCTCGCAAGTTGACGATGAAGCTCGCAGAAGCGAAGATGAATGTTGGACTGGTGCATAATCTTCATTTGTAGGCTGTCTGCAGGCGAAAATCCTTAACGAATGCACTCATTATTACTGCGGACCAGGTGGCTGTGAAGGACGGCGTGATTCGTGAAAAGCCCTCTACGGATGCACAGTGCTACGAGTATTTGCAGAGTTATGTCCACTCCGATGTATCCTTCTACAGTGCAGTGTGCGTGTACAATACGGAGACGCAGAAGCGGTTTGTGGACTGCGACGTCTCTACTATCGAGTTTGGCGATATTCCCCAGGAAGTGCAGGATCACCTTGTGGCCCTCGGAGATGTGAAGTACTCATGTGGAGGAATTACGGTGGAGAATCCGGAGTTCCAGAGCTGCATCAAGTCGATGGATTGCTATGACCGGGTGGGTTTGCTTTCCTCCGCTGACGAGTAGATCATGGGCATTCCGCTCTACATGGTACAGAAGGGAATCGATGCAGTGTGTGAGTGTTGTGTTTGCAAGACACACTCGAAGCAAATGCATGCCATCATCTAACAAAATTCAATCATCCGACACATCAGATGGAGGATTCTTTCTATAGGAGGAGGAATTCATGCCCCGAACGAGTTGCGCTCTGGGATCATCACGATAATTCGATGCTTCATCATCATCGTCCAATAACCTATGATGAAAAGGCAGCATAGAAAGCACCTCTGAATTAGCTTCTGAAGGGGAACTTCCTCCTTAATGTTGATCATTTTAAACTCTCTATCGAACAGGATGAAGTGCTTAAAGGTCGTGTTCAGATGCGCCTCCGCTCCCAACTTCGTGAATTCCTACGCATCACTCCCAGAGAAAGCACAAACGCTCAGGTGGTTGTGGTACACGTGAGCGTAGACACGAAACAACTTCTTGAAGATCGCACGACTTGTCTTCATGAAGGACTCTGGAAAGACGCCAGAAGCGCACTGATTGAACGGCTCGCTTTCAAACAGATCATTTATCGACTGGAACAGTGTGTTGATGTACTGCTTTGCGGTCATCTACGATTCAACCTCATCGCTCGCTCCGACAGGAACCGGGTTCGATCCGTTGAAGTCCGTCCAATAGTACGAGTAGTGAGGCCCTGCAGACATTTCGGGACAACTCTCCTTCGTGCACATGTCGGAGACCCTATGCATCAAAAAATACACTTCAAACCAACGAGTCATAGAGCATGCTTGTGATTTCCACGAAATTCATCATGTTCGTGTAAATCCACCTGCTCATCATCCTCAGGAGACAAATCCTCACTGCTCCAGAGGCACGTTGTCGGGGAGCTTCACTTGCTCCCGGAGAGACGCTCCGTTTTGCAGTGTCGATGGAGATAAGTAATCCGCTCCGTCGTTCTCTTCTGTCCGCGACTCCCTACAATCAACCATGAAACAGCAATTGCTTACAATAGCCGCCTCACGCTGCGCTTGTTCCTTTCCTTTTCCAGCCGCATTGCTTCTATTTCGGGGGACAAATGGCGTAGCATCTTTGTCGCATTATACCCTGGCCAATGAAAATCGAGTTGAAAGGAGTACCGTCCTCCATTGTCTCATCCAGATCAGCCACCCTCTCCTCCCTCTTCTTCTTCTTCCCATGGGGAGCTATCTTGTCGTAACTGCTCCTACTACAAGCAGATCCCATCCTTTGCACGTATCAAACGAAATAGAGCCGCACCTTCTCTGTCCAAAAAGAGCGCCCTTTTCCGCAGAGTGTGGAAGAAACACAAACTAAAAAGGAATCAGTAGCAGGAACGCGAGCGAGTCGTTCTCACCTCGCCCTCGAAGATAAGCGGCAGTCTCGGCCAGGGGTGAGGCACCTTTTTGTTGACAATGATGGTGAGCGTGTATCCGTTCAGCGAAAACAGTGTTTGCTCCGGAATGATTGCCTACACGTCACTTCATTTCCAAGTCCACACTTCATAAAGAAGCGGAATGCGAAGGGTGAGAATGCTGTCCGCCACCACGTGCACCTGCACGAACAGCGACTGCTTCGTCGACTCCACCTTCACCATGTTCAGCGGCGTTCCTTCAAACTTCGGGTTGTCGATGGTGATTCTACGCATCATTCACCCCCGTCTCTTCAACATCACGCTGTTCTCCTCATCCTTCCACATGTAGTCCTTGATCTCCTCCACATACACCGTCGGGTCAATATCGACACTATTCTTGTCATCGTCGTCGATTGTCGTGTTCGGAATCACATTGAACGCCTGCCTCTCCAGCGTGCCCAGCAGCGCGCCTACCGCCCCGCAGTAGCCCTCGTGCTCGAGGAACAGCGCCTTCACCGCGCCGGCAGACCAGTATCGCATGGACATCGAAAGCAGGTACATCGCCGTCTGGTTGTGGTGGAAGAAGTTCCCGCTGTAGATGATGCGCTTGATGCCGTACGCCTTCGCGTGCAGGTTCGCCAGCGAGCCGATGTTGTTCGTGATCATATGCAGAATCGATGCCAGAATGTCCGACTGCGTGTACTCCGTGTCGTTGTACTCGCGCCCGATCTTGCCGAAGGAGCTCGCCACCACGCTGCCCTTCAGGTTGAACTGCTCGTAGTCGCCTCCATAGATGTCCTTCACCAGCATGTCCACGTTGCTCTTGTTTCCGCGGCTCGCCTCGCGAATCGTCTCCTCGAAGCTCATACCGCCAGCCAGCAGCCGCGCCAGCCCGAAGAAGGTGCCGCCGCCCATGGGACAGCCGCCCACGCGCTCGCAGATGTTCTCGCTCGATACCTTGAGAATGCTCACGCCGCTGCCGATATTCACCAGAAGGAACGGGTAGATGCTCTGCTTCATGGGAATGCACACCTTCTGCGGCTCGTTCCCGTCGATCGCCGGAATGTAGGTGTAGCACTCGTTCGGATAGTTCTCCTGCAAAAACGCGATGCCGCGGATCAGGCTTTCCAGCTCGTCCGCCTTCGGGCAAGGCCGTCCTATCACATCGCTCAGCAGCGCGGAGTATTTGTAGGCGCCGCCACCCGTCGCAGCAACTGAGAAACAGTCCGGATCAAAACCCTGATCTTTGATAAGAGAAAGGCCGTCCTAGTCGTGAACTACACCCCGCAATAGGACGGGAACATCCGTCGTTTGAAACTTCAGAAAGTGCATGTAGCCGTTCATTCCCTTGACCTCGATTTCGTACTTGGAATCGTCGGTAGTCCTGTCGGCCAGTTTGGAGTTGTACTGCTTTTGCAACTTTATAAACTGAGTCATTTTTGAAGTCTACCCATCACGAATGCGCCGCACCAGTACATTCGAAATGTCGACCTCACAATGCAATGGCTCAAAATAAACGCACTTCGTGAGTGTTCCGCCAATATCAATACCGAAGAGAGGTCTCGTCACTTCCCGGCTAGATCATCACCAAGCCCTTCGTTACCAGTCCTACCTGACCATACTACTATAGCTAGAGAAGTGCTTCACCGCTTCGCTATCAGAGAACGAGTCCATCGAGTCCAGCCAGAGAGTGTCGTGGGAGAAAAGGAGAAACGAAAACCGCGGGAATGACGTCAAACGATTGTGCTTTCGTCATTCCCTCCGCCGCATACGTCGATGATGTTGCCTCACTATGCACATGTCATGGGACAAACGTCTAGGGGACGAGAAGATGAGTACTGTATCTGTGAAAGCAACGCGCCTCCCAGTCCAGTACAACTCAGAGGAAATGGATGGAAAACTGTAATAGCAAAGTGGCTCCTCATCAGACTTGGCTCTCACAAACAAGCAATTTTGATATATACACATGTGTTAAAAAGCAGAAGGAGCATTACATACGACCGCGGCCACGACCTCTTCCACGCGACGAAGGAGCCTTCACACGCGCCGGATTGTTCTTGGGAGCATCGTCCACGAGGAAGGCATCGAGATTGATGCTACGAAATCACCAAACGCGACGCAGAACTACCTATCTGGCAGAATCACATAGCGAATGCTGCTTCCTCTCACGCTCATAGAGTCGAGGGAAACGGGGTTTCTTCCTTTGATCGTCATCTTCACCGCCTTCAGATGTGTGTTCATAGCCACGTCAACGCCTAAGGATCACGCATTCGCACCACTGTAAGTACCAGTAATGGTTCCAGAAATGATCGTGCCGTTCTTGAGCTCAATGGTCACACTTTCCGTTGTGAGCTTCATCAAGAATCTACGCGTTAGAGGGCGCCATCGACATTCCACCTAACGAGTTTCATGGCTGGAATATGGGTGGGTAATGAACAATCTGTTTCAAAAGAAATCGGCAGAAATACTCCCATTTTTGCATGTCCCGAAAGAACGGTTCGATGGAAGAAGGGAATCCCTGTATGAATAGGGGAAGGGATGGTTCGACCATGGGAATAACTAACAAGGAAACGGAGGCGTGATTCGATGGAAGGAGAGGAACGCCTCTAATATGCTTCCTTCCTATATGACCAGATCAATACATGCATAATCAAACAAACACAGCACCATTAGTCATTCCACTTCCACGCATTGCCTACACCTAAAGCCCGCATTCCTTCCTTACTCGTTGCAGCTTCACCCTCCCTACGCATCACTCCCAATTCCCTATCCAACGCTTGAGGCAACGGCGATGATTCCTCCGCCACAGGCGACACGCCTCCCTCCGCAAGCTTCGTCGGTGCGCCGGCCGTTATCCGCATATCTACTCTCCAGCCGAAGCACCGTCCAAACCATAGAGGACACTCTGACGCTGCTCGATGCGCACGGTGGAATTGACGCGCGACTGCAGGATCGGCACCACCACCTGCGCGAAGCCCTCGTACACCTCCAGCGCCATGTTCGGCAGCACGATCTCCGTGAAGGCGGAGTCGGCGGTCTGCCGCAAGTACGCCTCCATCCATGCCTTCGCCGCGCTGCGTGTCGCCTCGTCCACCTGCCAGATATGGAACAGCGAGGCTACCGCCGGGTCGTTTAGGTCAAACCCCGGCGCATCGTACCGCCGCGCGTCCTCCTTCCATGTGTGCATCGCCTAGGCGTCAGTGCTGCGAGCAGTTCCTGCCTCCACCACGCGCTTCTTCTCCTCCTCCGCCTGCTGCTCCTTGTCCACGTTCTCCAGCGCCTTCACTCGACTCTCTGCCGTCTCCGCCCGCGCGCTCTGCTTCGCCGCTTCCTCCTTCGCCTCTTCCGCCTCCTGCTTTGCCGCCTCCACCTCCGCCTGCTTCGCCTTCACCTCCTGTTCCTTCGCCGTCTCCACCTCCGCCACCTTCTCCTCCAGCTTCTTCAGCCGCCGGTTGTTCTCCTCCTGGTCCTGACTGTCACGCCGCCACTCCGCCCTCACCGACACCTTGAACTCCACGCGCGCCTTCAGCAGCTCGCCCTTTGCCTCCTCGTTCGCCAGCTCCAGCGACTGGATGGTGCTGCGCAGCGACGCCTCCAGCGTCGTCTTCTCCTCGCGCAGCGCCTTGTTCTCCTCTTGCAGCTCCGCGATCCGCTTTTGCTGCTCCTCCTCGCTCTTCTTCCACTCCTCCGTGACCTGCGTCGATGCCGAGGCCAAAGCCTTCATCGACTCCTCGATGTGCTTCATGTCCTCCTCGTAGCGAGTGATGAATTCCTTGTAACCGGCGTTCATCACCACAGGGTCAATCTTCCGGGAGAAGAGGTCCTGAGAGAAGGACTTGATGGACGCGGAGATGGACGAGGCCGTGCTCTTGATCGTCTTGGTCGTTTTCTCCTGCGCCAGCTTGAACTGCAACGACATGTACTGAGAGCTGATCTGCGCGTTCTTCGTCTTCTCAACCTACTATTGAACTCTTAATGCGTTTCTACCTCAACAGAATCCCTCAGGTCGCCAACCATCTGGGAAAGAGAGCCCACTTGACTCTCCTTGCTCGAAAGATCCTTTGTCATGTTGGCTATCGTCCCCGTCAGCGTCTCCACGTCCTTCTTTTGTCCCTCGACCATTTGATTCACTGCAGCTCAATAACCCAAAATGCACATACGGCGAGCGATTTCCGCCTCCAGAGCGGCAACATTGCGTTCCGCTTCCTCACGATATCTAGAATGAACAGAACACGCTATTCCCACACAACGAAGCTATCTACCAACTCTTTGTTCCTTCCCTTCAACGCCTCCACATCCATCTTCAAAGAATTGCACTCCACACCTACAATTCACAGAACCCTGCAGCAACCCACATTCCGATTTGTTCAATGTGCTCTCCATGGTATGTCTAGTCAGTAACCACACAGAACTACGCTGCTTACTCTTGCTCGGAAGTGTTTTTCTGCATATCCAACTTCGTCGTTGGACTCACTTCTTCGGTCTGCGGAGCGGATTCAGTGGATGCCATTTCTGTTCCTGCCAAATGCGTATTGAACAAGAAACACACTCCAACAAAATACGGCCTATTTTCGGCGCAACAGCAAGACCCTCACTTTTCAAGAATCGCACAAAGGGAATGAATGATGCTCTTCAGCTCATCGTTTCCTCCCAACCGGTCAATCTCCCTGTTAATCTCGTCACGCAGACGCAGTGCTTCCAAGCGAGTGTCCTCAATGCAGCCCTCTCCCTAAGTTCCATCCACTACAACTACGCTTTCCTCCAGCAACTTCTTTGCATACAACTTGAGCTCCTCCTTCGTTGTGTGCTGCTTTAGAATATTGATCAGTCGATGGTCCTCCGGGTTCTTCGAAATGTAGCATATGATGGGGTAGGAAAACTGCTGATGAGGGGAATTGGGGAGATGTACCTTTCCCTCTGTAAGGTCCTCAAAGAAGCACTTCTCGCGGGCGTACTCCTCGCTCATCACGTTCACATAATCATCTCGGATTTGGTAGAGGATGCCAATCGAGTCCTTGGATAAGTCCTTCCAGAGAGTCCTACAACGAGGGAGGAGAAGTCCGTTTTGTTTTCGCTGAAGGCTTGCATCAACCCAATCGACAGCCGCATCAATCCACCCGTTTCTACACACTAGCACAGCATTCTCACATCTACTCTCGGAGATCATCTGTCTATACTCCTCTAGTGTGGGGCACTGCAGCGTATCCCTCCAGTAGATGTCCTTTCCCTATTCCTTACTGTCCTCTCTCTCCATGACCTGACCGCGGTGAAGGCTTATGAGCTCCTTGATGAACACGTTCATTGCCTCGTCATTGTTCAGGGACCTGCACTGCGATTCACCAACAACGCAACCCCTACTCGCTCCAGCGCTAGAAAGTATACAAAGTTTGCAGCATTGATGGTCGATGCCACGCCAAACACTTCGTGAGCGGCTACTCCTCATCGGCACACACAATTGTGACCCGGAACCCCTCTTCGCTGCTTTGAATTGTCTTCAATGTCATCAATCCTATAGATAAAGAGATTACTGGAATAAAAATGCATTAAACTGGAGGTGTGGAGAGAGTTGACAATCTCACGGATAATCAACAGTTTCTCTTCAGGAATCTGCAGCCACCGTTGGAAGATGTTGATCATGATGCTGCGAATGTTCTTTCCCGGAATGTTCAACAAGTAGTTGTAACTCTCCAATATCTTCTGCTCGTGATGCTACACAGATAAAACCATACCGCATCGTCGGGGTTGCGAGAAGCGCTATTCATGGCAGAGAATCACTGCAACAAACAGACGCAGTAGGAAAAATCAACTAGACGCACTCGGCAAGAGTCCGTTTTATCGCGCTGCAGCAAATTGGCGTTAAAGAGGAGCTGCACAGAATCGCTTCCAATCATCTCCGGAGGGAGCGTGACATACCGGTCTCCCACGTCCTTTCCCAGCTCCTTCCGGATGCAACTCTACGCGTGAGAAAAGGAAACGACGGTTACTTCGAGAACTGTGAGTACTTCCTTCGACAGTAGATCGTCAGGGTGGACAGAGGACTGTGCATTAACTTCTCTCTTTGTTCCTACCTTTCGATCGCCATAGCAGAGACACAAGAGATCCTTGATTTCGGTGATTAGGATCTTGTTGGCTCTTTGCAGACGCGCGTAGTCCGATTTGTATGACTCCACTTCCGAAGCGTAGATGGCACTATCGGCTGACTGCATGCTCTCGATCTGCTTCGAATTCTCGTCGTTGTGTCGTTCAAACTCGCCGTAAATGCCATTCAAATCCGCATTCATCTGCATCAAACTTGGCCTCACAAACCCTCTCCAACACTCACTCCGCCTTTTCCTCCTTACACACGTCAATCTGCTTCTGATAAAACGCAATCGTTTCCTCCAGCTCCTCGCATGTCCGGTGCAGCTCGCTTGCAAATAGACACTCCGCCTCTTCGTCCGTCAGGCTCGCATACTCCACTACGCATAAAATCCATTGTGATTGCATATACACACAGCATTGGGCGACTTTGACTCCTGCTCCTTGATATTCCGAATCTCTGCTTGGATGAGGGCACACAAGTTTTGCTTGTCATCTATCTACTCCGTCAAGCACGATGAACTAGGAAACAGTTCCCACTTCATGATCATCTAGAGACAGTGCTTCTTGGGTCTTTGGATCACGAAAGTCATTTCTCCACGTACCCTACGTATGTCGTCTTGAATAGAACTGATTTCAAAGGGCATGACGGGTTCTCTTTGATAGAAGATGCACAAATCGATATCCTGAGTAGTCTTTTTCTGATCGCTCATGAAGACTCTTGCTCAGAAATCCATTGCCGCTGTCCGGAAAGCCAACAAACAGTGGAAGATCAGTCTCTGCTCGGGAGCCATGATGGAGCTGGTTCGCTGCATGGAGTTGAACAACGCGAATGTGGCGGCGTGCAGAGGACCCATTGAGGCGATGACGAAGTGTGTTGCCGGAAAGAAGGTAGGGAGCCGCCCTTCCCGTTCTCACGTGTAGTACCAGGTGGGATATAACTCGAACCACCCGTTTGCCGATCCTGCGCTTCTTACCGAGCTTCTCAAGCATTCCCGATAGGCGTGTTTACTTTTAGTTTCTTGTTGTGGCTTTGTTGCACATCCACTCTCTTTGCTCTCTCCTCCACTGCTTTTGCTCCCTTCCTCACTGATGAACTCTTAAAGAGGGTTGCAGTGTTAATACTCTATTCATTCCATTTCAGTGTGTTTCGTCTATGAACAGCACGTTACATGCAGATAGAGGATTCTCCATTCCCGGATACTCTTCATTTCCCCTAGTCTGACTGGTTCATGAGGATACAGACGATCAAATCCCTATTGCTTGTGTTTCTCACCTGCTTGACGACAGTGCAAGTAACGGTGATGCGGTATAGTCGAATCGTGAGCACAAAGAAGTAGAAGTCGATTGCGTAACTTAGTTTCAGATATATCGTGTCTACGACGGTGATTCTGTCTGAGGGCTTGAAAGTGCTTTGCTGTACTATTTTCTACTGTATGGAGGTGGGTCTCGTCAAGGGACTGAAGGTATTCCTCCGGTGCGAGCCTCACCGCTAGATCATCTTCCAGGAAGTGTTCCTGAAGTGGAAGCACACTCTCCTCTTGTTCGTTCCCGCCTTTCTTTATGCAGTGCAGAACAATCTCCTTCTCGTGGCCATCACCCATCTGGACTCGGCAGTCTACTCGGTAACCTACCAGATGAAGATCCTCACCACCGCTCTGTTCTCCGTCTTCCTCCTCAATCGCAAGCTGTCCCTTCGACAGTGGATCGCCCTGGTGATCATCGTTCCCGGAGTGGGACTTGTGGAGCTGAGCAGCAAATCGTCCACGGCGAAGACGGTCACGACGGACCAACACCCCCTCCTCGGCTTCATCTGCATCGTGATCTGCTCCTTCACCAGCGGCTTCAGCGGCGTCTTCTTCGAGAAGGTGCTGAAGGGGAAGAAGACCAACAACGTGTGGGTGCAGAGCATCCAGCTGTGCCTGGCGACCTGCTTCTTCTGCTGCCTGACCGCCGCGACGAACGACCTGCCGCGCATCCGCGAGGAGGGTTTCTTCACCGGCTATGACAAGTGGACCTGGATCACCATCGCGCTCAACGTGCGGGAAGCGTCAGCGTGTCACGCGTAGGGCTTCTCAGGAGTGCTGATCGCTGCGGTGGTGAATTACACGGACAACATCGTGAAGGGCCTCTCCACGTGTCTCTCCATGGTGCTCTCCTGCCTGGATATCCTTTCCATTTTATATCGCTCTTCCTTCACGGGCAGTGTCAAAGTTCGTGTTCAACTTCCATCTCTCGCTCTGTTTTGTCATTGGAGCGGCACTGGTCTTCATCGCCCTCATCATGTACAACTTCAGTGGACTTCCGCGAAAGAACGAAAAGGTGTGCGGCTGTTTGTTGAAGAAACACGGAATAAAGGGATTAGAGCTTCTGACCAGCAGTGGGGTTGATCTTCTCCTTCTCGATACGCAAGTACTATAGGTTAACACGAGAGCGGCGTCGCCAACGTAGGTAGAATTCTTAAAACTGTCACACACCTTCTCCATCACGGGAGGCGAACTGCAAAACTGGACCGAGAAGATGGGTCCTTCTGTATATGTTCTCGAGTTTGCCTTGCAGTACATGGGATATCTACAAGGGTGAGAGACCCCGCGCCCGCACACTACCTAAAGGCTTGGTCGCCCGTGTTATATATTCTTTGGAAAACGCCGCCGTGATTCATCACGTATTTCGCCGTTTCGACGAACTTGTTATATAGAGACGCGACGGGAAGGTCGTTGCGGGCTACCAGCAGAATTCTATAGAACGGCATGATCTCCTCTGTCGAACAGAACTCCTTTGCCGAGCGGAGAACAATTCCACAAATCGCCTCTCTCCTGAAAGCGGGGTTTTGGTTCCCAGGAAAAGCGGCGTTTTGGTTCCCAGGAAAAGCGGCGTTTCGGCTCCACAAATAGCGGAAGAGCCCTCTCGCAGTGTCGGAACAAACAGATTAGTTATACTTGACATACACCATTGTTTCGGGATTGATACCATACGAACGAATTGTGTTCTCCTCTACGCGTACATGCCCCTTCATCATGAGTGAAAAGGTCTTTGGGTCGGTATTCAGGAGAGACGAAATCTGGCCCTTCCAGTCGTCAATCGAGCAGGAGGGCGATAGGGTTGTTAAGATCACGTCTACATCTCACTCTCCGTTCGCACGCGTACTCCGTCCACCAAACAGGAGGAGTTCTCGCTCTTGCGCAATCGTCGGCTCCTCATTGGTCTTCGGCAGGAGCACGTACTGTCTGTGTTCGCTCCTCAGTCTGCGCTCGTACGCCTTCACCTCCTTCTCCTGGCACCCCGCGCAGATCCCGGGGAAGAGGGTCACTTTGTTCTTCTCCCCACAAACAAACCCCACCAGCGGCACCTCGCACGTGTGGTGCGCCAGCAGGCACTTCATCTCCTCCTCGTTCACCAGCTCCGTCGGCTCGCCACTGCACATGGCCTACGCGTCAGCGCCGCCGCCAGCTTCCACCGCACACGGCACGGAAGACACGCCGAAGATGAAGTGGTGCATATATCCGGGAATGACCGTACCGCCGTGGACGCAGCGGCGAAGTGAGGGAATGGCGCGCACCGCCGCGTAGTCCGCCTCGCCACGCGCCCACGCCCGCCAGGCGGCTAGCCAGGCGCTGGAGAGAAGGAAGTAGCCGCCGTGCTTGAGGGCGGCGAGGCGGAGGAAGTACTCTGGCGAGAGGCTGTGCGTGAGAGGAGGAGGCGGGAGCTACGGCAGTGACCGCGCCAGCAGCGACTGCAGGCACGGCGTTTGGAGCACGGTCTCGCGGTGCTGCGCAGGCGACAGCGAGTCGTCGAACAGCGAGGGGGGCGTGAAGGAGCCATCCAGAATCGCCGCGCACAGCGTGGAGGGCTGCTGCGGCAGCGTGATGCGGATCACCACGTGCGACGCCTCCTTCTTCGGGCGGCCGGCGCGGTGCGGCGCCTCCCAGTCGTCCTCCGGCTGGTACTCGCCCGTGCTGTCCGCGTCCTCCTTGCTGGTTGTGGTGGGTGTAGCACTGACTGTGGTGGGTGTAGTAGTGGTTGTGTTGGGTGTGGTACTGACTGCGCTGGAGACAACGGCAGTGACGGCGCGTCGCTTGGGGGCGGTGGGCAGAGTCAGGCGGTGAGGCGCCGGTGGCGCGTCGGCGGGCGACGCAGGCGACGCAGGCGACGCTGGCGTTGCAACCTGCTTGGGCGTCTTCTTCCGCTTGCAGAGCGTGCAGACGGGGATGTCGCTACGCCTCAGCCCCCGTCCAGGCACCCACCACTCCACGCGCAGAGCGGCGGGGAAGAAAGTCAGCAGCCGCGCCCAGAGCGCGTCGTCGATCACCACCCAGTCCATCTTGCGCAGGTATTGCTTCAGCGCGCGGTGCTCCTGCGCCTCACGCCCTCGCTCCGCACCTACGCACACCAGGTTCGCCGTCGGGTCCAGCGCCGCGCGGCACTGTCGGAAGAAGCCCACGGTGCAGCGCTCGGGGTGGGTGAGCAGGCGGCGACGCCACCGCACCTGGTTCTTCAACTGGTTCACGAAGGCGGTGCTGATCATGCAGTGGCCCGGCATGGCCACGCGGTCGTTCTTGCTCCCGCCCTCGCGCTTCCCGCGCCGCACGGTGAAGGCGTTCACCGCCGTACTCAACTCGCTCAGCGCCTCCTGTGATGCGTCGGCCGCGCTCAGGAAGGCGCAGTACTCCTGGCGACAAGTCTCGCACTCCACGTCCGCCGGCTGCACCACCGTGACTGCGCCCACCTTCTCCACCTCCACCAGCGCCGCCCGCGAGATTCGCTTGAAGTGCGTTCGGAAGACTACGCGTCACGCCGCCGCGCCGCCGCTACAAATCGGGTCGAAGCGGTGGTGCGTGCACAGGCAGCTGTCGTCGCCGCCCTCCTCCTCCTCGCGCGCCTCCTTCGGGCCCGTCAGGCTCGCGCGCATCAGCCCCTCCAGCTCCTCCAGCAGCGACGCCGGCTCTCCGCCCTCGTACGCGTCTGTGCTCTCTGCCCGTGCCAGTCCCGTGCCTTGTGTATCTGACGTGACTGCTGTCTCTGGTCCTTGTGGCGCCGTGTTCTCATCCCACTGCCCTGTTGCTTCGGTAGGCACAGGAGCGGCTGAAGCGTCCTGAATAGATGGCGCGGATTGCGAGTTGCTCCCAAGCGTGGCCGGCGGCTGCGCGGCGAGGCGCTTGGCGTCCAGTTGCCGCAGCGCTGCGAGAAGGAGGTCGTGGGCGCCCATCCACTGCGCCAGCTCCTTCTTGCCCACGTACACGCCCGTCGCCGCGTCCGCCAGCGGCGCACGCACCACCAGTTTCTATGCGTTGCGCTGTGCCGCCACACTCACCTCCACCTTCTCGATGCGGTCCGCCATGTCGTCGCGCGTCTGCAGGAGCACCTTGTACTCCTTCTCGATGGAGTCCTGCAGCGCCGCGTTGTCCTGCGCGATCACCTCCAGGTCCTCGCTCGCCACGTGCTCGCACGGCACGGACTCCTTCGCCTGCGTCGACTCGTACACGTCGCGCCGCAGGTAGCTACGCTCAACCCCGATTCCTCTCCTCACAAGCACATGTACGCCGACTGCACCGTCACGTTGTTCATCACCATACGTCGGCTTCGCGCCGTGCCCCCAAGCAGCACTTCTCTCTCGCCACCTCCACTCTCACACGGCACCTCTCTCTCGCCACCCCCAGGCAGCACTTCCCTCTCATCACCAGAGGACACCTCCTTCACAGCACGCTGCACGCCTTTACGCGGGCGGGAGGAAATGCGGCGCGAAGGCTGGTACGCCTCGTCCGGTTCCTCGCTGTCGGAGCTGTCGTGCTTCGCCTTCTTGCTCTCTTTGCGCTGCGCAGGAGCCGCCCTTCTCTTCCTCTTCTTCGGCGCGGCATTCACATGGCACACACGGAACGGCAACGCCTCCAGCGCGGGCGTGTCGTCGTCCTCCTCGTTCAGCGAGGTGATGTCGTGATACCCGCTGGGCTCCACCGAGAAGAACATGTTCGGCTGCTTGAACGGCCGCCACGGGTGCGCGGTCGCTAGGCTTGAGGCCCCCGCACGGGCGTACGGTCCACGTACGGACAGGCGATCTCGTCCACGTGCTGGTCGTTCACGTTGTACCACTTTCCCTCTAGACATGATCGCTCCCTTCTGCTCCTGCTCGACTCCACGTGGCAGGTGTAGTGCCCGCAGGTGGCGTGGTCGCCGTGATGGTGGATGACCGCCACGAGTACGTACTGCGACACCTCCACGCGCGAGTCCTGCACTCAACCCTCACCACAACACCTACCAAGTTCGAGAAGTCCGTGAAGTCCAGCGCCAGCGGAATCTGCACGCCGTTCGTCAGCTTGGTCTGGTTCCCACTGCCGCGATCGTACTGAAGACGCTGCATGCGGATAGTCAGAATGGGCGGCAAGGACTCGATCTTGGTCAGCACCTCCGCGTCGCACTTCTTCTGGCATCTGAGCGTCATTCCTCTCCTTCTCGCCCACGAGGAGCAGAAGTACTGCTCGCTGCCCGCCATCCGCTCCTTCGTGAACAGCACTTGCAGCGCGTCTTCCAGTCGTGGCATGTTCACCACGCAGCAGTCCTAGAGATAACGAGAGTGATGGAATGCCACGAGGAAAGAGAACATGTCGGGCCGGTAGAACACGCGGTGACACTCCAGGCAGCAGCGGCAGAGAAGGCGCTTGCCGGAGAAGAGAGCGTCGATGTCCTTCTAGGCATGAGGAGGCGGCAGGGCGGAGACGGCTACGTCGGGTCGATGCTGGGATAGGAGAGCGGATTTGACGACGGTCAGCAGCGTGTCGAAGAACTCGTGCACGTCGCACTGGACGTGGGGGTTGATGTTCATCAGGCTCAGAACCTCCTCGGGGTAGAAAGAAAGGCTTTTGGATAGCGTCATCACTGCAAACAGCTTCTGCAGCGCGTACAGTATAGACGGCTTTTCTGTGCACTCCACGCTCATTCTGTTCATAAGCCAGCCCTCCAGAAAGCACAGTAGTTCGCGAAATGGCAGGAGACGGAACAGGCACTGCAGCAAAACGTTGAGATAGCACGTGTTGTGCGGATTTATCAGTCCTATGGGTCTGGACTCGTCTCGCATCAAGGAGGTTGCTACATCGCACACCTTATTCAATTCCTCCAAAATAGTATACAAACTCCGCTCGCCCATATTGTATCTGCAGGATTAGACGGGTAGGAAGTGACATACATGCACAGAGGCCTGTTTTCACAGTTCGCGCTCTTTTTGTGATCTTTGCGTGACTCAAGTGATGGTGCCCTCACCTTCTGCACTACAGACGAATTTGTGCAAATGATAAGGATCGTCCATTTCAAACGCAAGCGGATCCTTCTTTGCAGTGGTCTGTACGTCTGTCATCGATGTCGTGAAGACAGAAGGATAATCGCAGCCGAGCAAGGAAACTGTGGATGGCACTTGACTGGGTGTAGTGTTCCAAGCGGATTCGTATCAACAAACAGGAGCGGCTTACATCATGGTGTGCTTACATGAAGGCGTTGAAGAAGAATGGATCGTCGTTGTGGATGGAGTCGCTCGGGTTGGCGCTGTCGCTCTGGTCGGGGTTGTCCCACTTGTGAGCGTGTCTGTTGAGGAAGTAGCACACGGACTTCGTCTTGGGCATGGGGTACTTGGCGAGAGGCACATGGTCGATAGGAGGAGGGGCAATGCGGTGGTAGAACTGGGCCTTCTGCAGGTACTCCTCCTGGCACGTGCCGTACACAGCAAACAGAATGGTGGCGGCGATGACCATGCGAGGCTCGCGCACGCCTCTGACGGCGTCGCGGAGGGTTTCGTAGCGTTCCTTCGCGAAGCGGTGGAGGAAGCGCAGGTTGGGGCGAGGCTGTCGGGAGTAGTCACGCGTGCGTCTCTCAATAGGGATCACGCGACGGAAGCCGTTCGGCTCCACCAGCACAACAGTCTCAGTGCCGACGGGGAGAGTGATCGTGATGGTGTTGTCTCTAACGAGAGGCTCAGGAGAAGGAGAGCGGGAAGGAGAAGGGGAAGGGGAAGTGGAAGGAGAGCGGGAAGCAGAGGAGGAAGCAGAGGAAGCAAGAGTATCCCCCATCGCAGCCTCACGCTGGGTGTCAAGCAGGTACTCAATGACTTCCTGCGCACCCTCAACAGACATGGCCTGGTTCCAGTGCTGCACAGACGGCTGATGAGTCATTGGGGGGTCCTCGATCACAGGGATATGGTAATCAACTCGACGTCCATCATAGTCCAGAAGAGGCGTTTCATTCTGGGCCATGTCGATACCCATGACGTTCCCTTGCACATCGTCCTGATGGAAGACAGAATCAGTCCAGGCAGGGGCATCCGTGTCTAGAACTCATCGAGATGAGGCTGTAAAGTACGGAATCCATCGTGTTCATGACTGAAAGCTCTCGGTAGGTTGGGAGCAGGCTCATCAACCGTTTTCGCCACTTCACGGAGATCACTCGCAGAAGGATCAAACACAGACTCCGGAAAGAGGACTGTGCTTGTGTCGTCGTAAATCATCAAAAGTGAGCTCCAGAAATAAGAAACAAACTGGCTGTGAATCATTTCGTAAGGGCACTCGCATCTGATTGGACTAAACGTGAAAAGGTCGTGCGCACACTCATTGGTGAACGAGTTTCTGGAAATGATGCCCTGCCGTTGATTGAAATCCATCCCTTTGAATGGCACACACACACGCATACACATAGCATAGAAATACAAATCCGATGTGTTTTCAGTTAATGAGACCTCACTGTTAAGCCCCATACACCACCCCCTTTGAAAGACAAAAGTCCATAGAAGCAAATCCCATAGCACTATAGAGCCTACAACAACACCCTATGGATTTCGTCCCGTACCACGAATATTGAACTAAATTACCCTGAATCCACCACCCTAGACTATTGTGAACATACGAGGAACGCGGTTACAGCGTACGGGCGATTCTCCACTTCGTTTCTTTGTCTTCCTCGAACCTAGTCGGAGATGAATAAAAAGGAATCGAAGAAGCGTCCCGCAGTTAGCGAGACTCCAACTCCTCTGAAAATGATGGAGGATCCAACGCTGTGGCATGTGATGCCATCGCGCTCCCAACGGAAGAAGGAAGCGAAACTCCCTGCAGTTCCAGCAAAAAAGAAGAGGGTTGTCCTGAATGAGGAGCAGTACGTTGAAATGATCGGAAATGTGATCGAGCGAGACTACTTTCCCCAACTAGATAAATACCGAACACATCTTGAAGTAAACCCTCATGGCTTGTGATTACACGTAGTACTTGGAAGCAATGGAGAACAGGGACTTCGACCGTGCCGAGAAGCTAAAGTACCACCTTCTGGCCATTCAGAGAGCCGAGCCGGCGGGTGAGACTCCGGCCGTGACTCCGTATCCAGCGGGAGCCACGCCCAGGCCCGAGAATGATGTGTACCGCAACGGCATCGCCGATTCTACGGAAGATGGCTCATGGGTGGTGCGTGACGTGAACAACAACGAGGTCAAGATCCCTGCATCCATCTCGATCGATAAACTGGCGAGCATGATCACGAGCGAGGACAATCAACACTTCCAGGAGAAGCAGGAGGAGGAGCAGAAGAAGCTGCGAGAGAAGCTGTGGTGGCTGTACGATGGGAAGGACCCGGACAAGGAGAAGAAGCTGATGCTCTTCGACAAGGAGGAATTGCAGATGCTCGAGGACGAGTCGGTCCGCGCCCATTGGCCCCACCACTCGCAGAACGGACTCATGTTCACTCCCTCGCTGGAGGACTCCTGCTCCGAGTACGGGCTGAAGCTCCTGAAGGACAAGGAGCCCTCGCGCAAGTTAGCCGTGGTGCCGCAGAACACGCGTCTTCGTCCCGCCGCTGTTTCGGAGGACATGCCGCCGCCGCCTGTGCCGCCGCCGCCTCCCCTGCAGCAGATCATCGCGACGCCCGTGCCGGAGCCGGGCGTGGACATGATGCCGGCGATGACGTGGGGAGACATCGAGAGCACGCCGCTGTCCCTGGGCACGGCCGTGGCTCCGCTGGACGCGCCGATGACGCCACTGCCGAAGCCCACGAAGAGGGAGGTGCTGGCGGAGAAGGTGTACCGAAACATGAAGAAGGCGCACGGGCCGAGTCTGCCGACGGGCAAAGGGGAAGTCCTGTGGGTGAGAGTGAGTGGAATGAGGCGTAGGAGCGGAGGGATGTCTCCCGCGGCGCAGAAGCTGCAGCAGAGACTCAAGGGCCGCGTGTCGTCGATGGACACGATGCTGCGGAAGTCCTACACGCCGATGAGCGCACGACCGTCGATTCTGGGAGGCACCACGCCGGGCATGACGCCCGGGATGAAGAAGAAGGTGGGCTTCGTGTCGACGCCGGCGGGCGTGCGGACGGACAAGCACGTGGTGATGAAGGGCAAGTCCGTCACGGACAATCTGCTGTGCTGCTGTTTGTGGAACAAACCATGTCAAACCACTCCGACGATCTTCCGCAGCGTGGCGTAGCCCTGCAGCAGGTACTTCAGCGTCGTCTCTACTGCTCACCTCCACGTGCCACGCCTACCGCTGATGGACATGAGCGAGGTGCTGCTCCTGAACGCCATCAGGTACCGAACGTTGTCCACGAAGAACTCGGGGTTCATCTACTCTCAACCACAGCGCCCGCGCCTACGAGGATGATGAACACGTTGATCTTCTCCATCAGCTCCGGCGTCTCCATCTTCACGTTCTCCTTCTGCAGACTCTGGTACACGAACTGGAACAAGGACTATCCCTGACTCGCCCTCTCCACTCCCACGTTCATGATGTCCGTGTACGCGCGCAGCTTGTACAGCGGCGCCGCGATCGTCGCCGCCTCGTCGATCGCGCTCACGACGGCGTTCAGCGTCTCGTCGTCGTCCACCTGCAGGCATGGAAGCACGTCGAACGCCTCTGGGTTCGTATTCTTCATGCCGTTCACCGCCGCGACGAAGGAGCCGCTCTCGTCGTCTGACCCTCACGCCGCCTCCACACGCCTACGGAACTGCTGCGCGATGACGTCCTGGAATAGCGGCGAGGCCTGCACGAACACGGCATCAGTGACGGTGGACTGGAGGAGCTGCGCGAAGACGGGGTCGCCCAGGCGGGGGAAGTGCTCCACGAAGCGCGTGAAGAGGATGTTGGAGAAGGACTGGAGGTCCGCCTGGATGTACTGGCTGAAGTGCTCCTTGTCCTCCAGCAGCACGCCCGTGGCGGGGTTGTAGAGGTTGTGCAGCACCAGCTTCATGGTGCTGATCATGTTGCCCAGCGAGTACTCGGTCAGCGCGTCCACCGTGTTCGAGTGCGCGTTGATGGCCTTGGCGATCTCCTCGTCCGGGACCTGGATGTGGATGATGCGCAGGATGTAGTTGATGTAAAACTCGATGCCGGACGCCACCTTGTCCGGGAGCATGCCCTTGGCCAGGTCCTCGCCGAACTTGGAAAAGCACTGGTCGATGAAGCCGCTCACCTGCTCCGTCAACGCCATGCTCGACATGGCCATTTCTTCCTTGGCGTGATACGCGGTTTTGAACTCAGCGTCCCAGAACTCAAAGGGAGTGGGCATCTTCTTGGAGTAGCAGTTCTTCGTCTTCTTCCGGTAGGAGACGAGGTTCTTCGTGAGGGTCGTTGCCTTCTCGCTGAGAGTGGCGATGGATCTCTAGCATGAACGACCGTCTCCAACCCCACATTCGCAGTTTGGTTGCACACGTCAACCAGCTGTCTCGCTCCAATCCCGCCGTCACCGCCGTCGCCATCGGCTCCGATTGCCAGCGAATCCAGGACATTTGTCTTCACACGGTAATAGAAGAAGTAGTTCCAATGGAAGCCGGGAGTCACATCCGCATCCGGAATGACTAGGATCCATCACAGTTTCATGGAAAACACGTACCCACTTCTCTCCAACCCTTCTTCTTCGCCTTCGTCTTTTCCAACACTACGGATGAATGGAGCCATCTGCGTTCCTGCCTCTGCGCTCATTCGCGTAGTCCAGCGTGGGTTGACAGACATACTTGTTGATGTGAAGCAGGTTCATGCAGTCATTGAAATTCTTATCCAGCTCCTCGTGATCTTCTATTTCCACTGTTTGAAAGCTAGGATACATTTGTCCCGAAAAAAACTGAACTCCCAAACGCCATACCTATCCACTTGGCAGAGGGAGGAAGGAGTGAACACTGCGTATCTATACAAGTTTCTGCCATGAGGGAGAAGCAGTTACGCTTTCTCGATTCTATTCCTCCAAACAGAGTCTCCACTCTGAGAACCAACTTATGAATGGCTTTTTGGGTCGACTATGCCATGGATTCCACAGGAGTGTGAACGCGGGATCCTGAGGTCCTGACGAGGAGACATGTGGATTCTGACACGATATTGAGGAATCCTCCTGACACCTGCTTCAGAAAAGCATGATTGGTTCCGTTGTATCGGGTTTTTAGGCAATCCTTTCACAGAAGAATCCACAAGAGTGTTCATTTCTTTGATTTGCTGATCGATAGCAACACACACAATGTCTGACAAGGGTATGGCACACTTGTTTTCAGAAATGATCTTCTAGCACTGATTATCGATAATGGCTCTGGTATGTGCAAGGCCGGCTTTTCCGGAGACGACGCCCCGCGTGCTGTCTTCCCCTCGATCGTTGGACGCCCTAAGGTTCCCATGTTCATGGTGGGAACGGAGAACAAGGACTGCTTCGTCGGAGACGAGGCGCAGTCCAAGAGAGGCGTGCTGACCCTGAAGTACCCCATTGAGCACGGCATTGTCACCGATTGGGACGATATGGAGAAGATCTGGCATCACACTTTCTACAACGAGCTGCGTGTGTCTCCTGAGGAGCACCCCGTGCTTCTGACCGAGGCTCCCCTGAATCCCAAGGCCAACAGAGAGCGCATGACGCAGATCATGTTCGAGACCTTCAATATCCCCGCCATGTACATTCAGATCCAGGCCGTGCTGTCTCTGTACGCCGCTGGCCGTACCACGGGTATGGTCGTGGACTCTGGTGACGGCGTCACTCATACTGTGCCCATTTTCGAGGGCTACTCCCTGCCCCACGCCATTCTGCGTATGGACCTGGCGGGTCGCGATCTGACGGACTACCTGCAGAGAATTCTGTCCGAGCGCGGATACTCTCTTGTTTCCACGGCCGAGCGCGAGATCGTTCGCGACATCAAGGAGAAGTTGTGCTACGTGGCCTACGACTTCGACAAGGAGATGAAGATCGCCGACGAGGGCAACTCCCTGGAGAAGAACTACGAGATGCCCGATGGTAACATTATCACCATCAGCAACGAGCGCTTCCGCGTGCCCGAGGTGCTGTTCAAGCCCTCGATGGCCGGCCTCGAGCTCCGCAACGGCGGCGTGCACGAAACCGCCTTCGCGACCATTTCCAAGTGCGATGTGGACATTCGTCGCAGCATGTACGAGAACATCATTCTGTCCGGCGGCTCCACGATGTACCCGGGCATTGGCGAGCGTCTGCAGAAGGAATTGCTGTCGATGGTGCCCGCCGACGTGAAGGTGAAGGTGTTCGCCTCGCCCGAGCGCAAGTACATGGTCTGGATCGGCGGCGCTCTGCTCACGACGCTGTCTTCCTTCCAGCAGATGTGGGTCACGAAGGCCGAGTACGAGGAGAGCGGCGTCGGCATCATCCACCAGAAGTGCGTTTAATCTAGTCTGCGCTGTTTGTTGCCACAAATGCATGCAGGGTACAAAGACGCGAGCAACCGGCTTCCCCTCCCTCAGCTCGAACGACAGCGGAAGCACCAGCGTCCAGGAGCCCTCCTTCAGCTTCTCCGCCTACTCTTCACCTCCCCCCAAAACCCGAACCAACGCCTCCAGCGACTGCATGCCCTCGAACAGCGTGACGTACGCCTCCTCCACCTCCACCTCGCACTCGCCCGTGCCGTCCGTCACGCACACCACCAGCACGCCTCCCCTCACGCCCACCACCTCCTTCACACTACACCGCACCACGCATTGCTGCTCCTTGCGCACCTCGTACAGCGACACCATCTGCAGCGTGCAGTCCGCCGGCGGCTGTGCCAGCGGCGCCAGCGTCGGCGGCTTCGCGCAGGTCTCGCGCCACGCGGCCTGCAGTCGCTGCGAGATGCTGCAGGAGGGCGGAACCACCAGGAAGGAACTCTTGGGCGTGAACAGGATCGCGTTCTGCCTACGCCTCACACGCCCCAACGACCCCCACAAATTGGACAGGTGGAAGAACTCCACGAAGAGAGCGTCCGCGTCCACTATCTGCAGCTACGCCTCACGCCACCCGCGCAGTCGCACCGCCGAGCACTTCAGGTCCGCCTGCACCGTCACGGTCCGCACGGCGTCCTCCGCGCACCGCGCCGTGTACAGCATCGACTGGTCGAAGCACACCAGACAGCGCACCTGCTCCTCAGTCTCCGCGCACACGCCTACGAAGTCCTGCCGGATGGGCTCCACGCGCACCACCTTGCAGAAGCAGTCGAACTCCTCGCCCTCCGCCAGCGCCGCCAGTGGGCGCGAGTACAGCTGGCGCGTCATCTGCGCGAGCGCCTCGCAGCTGAGCGCGGCGAACCAGGAGCAGAGCTGGACGCACCGCTCCTGGATGCTCTTCTCATTGATGTAGGTTTTGATGGTGGCGAACTACGTGTTGGCGAGAGGGCGAGCCAAACCTCCTGCGACAGCGGGTTGTACACGCAGACGGCGGAGTACTCCGACGGCACCAGACCGTTCAGCGTGTTGTTGTACAGCGACAGCCGCACCATGGAGATGAAAACGGGGGACCCCATGCACTAGCGGTGAGAGGAGCCGGAGGCGGCAACGGAGAAGATGGCACCTTGCTCTTCCTCTTTGAAGAACACCGTGATTTGGAACGGCGTGGCGGTGGTTTCGTCGATGAGGAAGATCATGCGAGAGAAGTCCCCCGAGGAGCACCGGCGCACGTCCATCACCTTCACCAGCACACCGCAGAGGCTGACGCTCTTGTCGCTCGGCTGCAGGCTCCCCAGCGTGCGCAATGGCTGATCGTAGTACTTGTCGTTCTTGCGGACGGTGATCGTATGCGCGTTCAACGCGGTGGGTGACGGGGGTGCTGGAGTGGTGGCGTTGGACACGCGCGACTCCTGAATGGTGTCGGGTGAGGAGGACGGCGATGTCAGCACGACCGCTATCGCTCAATGGCAAGGGACGAACAGTACTTTGCTTGCTGTTGATAAGAGTCACGACCGTGGGGTAATCGGCTTCGGCGAACGCGTCCTGTTGGGTAACGTCCACAACAAACGTGTGTGTCATGCGCACTCCGGTTCTATGAGTTAGCTCCGCGTTTTGGGTGAAACAGCTCTAAGAAGCGCGAAACCACCGCGCTCCCTTGCAGCTCGATTCGGTCCTACTGTTCATTTCAAAGCAGCATAGTTACATAGACAGACACCAGATCCGCCATCATCTTGCTCCACGCGTTCAAAAACACAACGACAACACTCTTCTGTGTTCCTTCGCATTCGGCGTCTACGCGGTGAAGGAAAAGACGGAGTGTGGAGCGAAAAGGATATCCCTGGCCCAAAACGCGCTGAATTTGTCAACGCCCAGTGCTGATTTAATTTTGCTTAATATCTCACCGTCCGAAATGGGACTGTACACAACCACCTGCGAAGTCAGAACGGGGAATGTTTCCTACAGAAAGAATCGTCTCTTCGGCCGTCTGGTAATCCGCAAAGAGGGACAATCTACGATTGCTCATGAAAGGAGAAACAGACTGCGAGCAATCGGCAGACTATGCTTGTGTGAAGATGGAAAGTGAGTTTCTGAAGTCCGCCACATCGTTTGTGAGCTTTCTGAAGAGGAGCTGCAGCTGCTTTCACGTGGTGAAGAACTGCTGCGAAGAACTGAGTTCCGCCGGCTTCCAGCGCCTGTGCGAGAAGTCCAATTGGTCGTCGTCCGTGCATCCGCTCGGAAAGTACTTCATCACGCGAAATGAGTCGGCAGTCATCGCCTTCGCTGTCGGTGGACAGTACAAGGCGGGCAACGGATTCTCAATCGTTGCCGCTCATACGGATTCTCCCTATTTGAAGCTGAAGCCCGTTTCCAAGATTGAATCGAACGGATACTGCCAGCTCGGTGTCGAAACCTACGGAGGTGGCATCTGGAGTTCGTGGCTGGATCGGGATCTGGGATTGGCGGGTCGCATCATGGTTGCTTGCTATTAAGCCTTTTCATCCATAGGTGGAGGAAGACGGCTGCATCCGCTCCAAGCTGGTGCAGATCGACGAGTGCGTTGCCGTCCTCCCCTCCCTGGCCATTCATCTTCGCGATGGAGATGCAAAGAAGGACAATGCCGTGAACAAGGAGACTTCCCTGCGTCCTATTTCTCGCATGAAGGGTTATTGTTATTAACCCCTTATGACAATTAAGAGAATGGCGAAGAGGACGCCTCCTTCCACGACAAGGAGCTGATCCAGTATGTCTGCGACCACGTGCACATCAAGCCCGAGTCCATCCTCGATTTCGAGCTCTTCCTCTACGATCTGAATGTGCGACCCCTCCTCCTCCTCCACGCGTAGGAACCTCGTCTCGCCGGTCTGAAGAAGGAGTTCGTCACCGCCCGCGGCCTGGACAACATGGCCTGCGCCTACAGCTGCCTGGAGGGCTTCCTGCAGGCGGGTCGTCTGGAGGAGGAGGCGACGGTGCGCGTGATGGTGCTGTTCGACAACGAGGAGATCGGCTCGGGATCGATGATGGGCGCGGAGTCGACCCTGCTGGGCGACGTGCTGCGCGGGCTGGCAACGACGCCGGAGCGGGAGCAGATCTCGCGACGAAAGAGTATGATTCTGTCGTGCGTGGGGCGTGATGGAGAAGGATGAGGCGTAGGATATGGCCCACGCGGTGCACCCGAACTACGCGGAGGTGCACGAGGCGAACCACAAGCCGCTGCTGAACAAGGGCATGGTGATCAAGAACCACTGCAGACAACGGTACGCCACCTCGTCGCTGTCCTCGGCGGTGGTGCAGAAGCTCTGCAAGGAGCACAAGGTCCCGTTCCAGCAGTTCGTGCTGCGGCAGGACAAGAACGGAGGCAGCACCATTGGCCCGATCATGAGCACGAAGGAGGGAATCTATACGGTGGACGTGGGGCTGCCGCAGCTGGCGATGCACAGCATTCGGGAGACGATGGGATCGATGGATGTGAAGAACGGAATTGATTTCGTCCGCGTGTTTTTGGAGCACTATGGAGAGGTGAGGACCGTTGGAGAGGGTAATGGGGTAGATGTGTGAGCGGATTGTGATTGATGAGTAATTGTTGTGTTGTGTGTTTGTTTGATATGGGTTTGCTGCAACGGTAAGTGTTAGAATTGAATTGGCGATGAAGGGTATTTGATGGGTTTGGAAGGGTGATGAGTAGAAGAATCAAGAGAAGAGTTGATGAAGAGGGTCATGATGGATGGATACGTTACTGAGCGGAATGAGAAGAGGGTTGTGGATGGTGAGGAGGTTGAGATTGTGACGTATCAGGGAGAGCATTGTGATGAATATTTGGTTCGAGAAACGAAGAGTGGACGATGTTCACTGTTCTATAAGGGAATCCTTCAGTTGAGTTGGAAAGAAGTAAATGGAGTTCGAACAGGTGGATTCACAGTGTATGAAAAGGGAAAGGCACTGAGGAGTCAAGATTGGAAGGGGTTGAGTGGAAAGGAACATCGTTGTATTGAGAATTGCAAGAATGGATTGGAGTTGGTGATTGAGGGAGATGGAGTGGTTTACAGAGGCGGGTTTGATGATGTGGAGTTGATGAGGAAAGAAGGAAGAGGAATGGAGTATGATGAGAAGAGTGGGAGAGTGTTGCGATGTGGAGTGTGGAAGAATGATGAATTGTTCCATATCAATCAGGAGTGTGAAGATGAAGAAGTAATGATTGAGTATGATACTGAAGAAGGAAGAGAGAACGTGAGTGTGTTGAATCGTAATCCCGTGTATGAAGGAGGATATGTGTTTGATGAAGAGAAGAGAGTGTTTTTGAGAAATGGATATGGCTGTGAGATTGAAGGAGGAGTGGGAGTGAAGGAAGGAGTGTGGGAGAGAGGTGAATTGAAGGAGTCCACAGAACTGTTTGATGGTTGGTATGTGAAGAGGGAAGGGAAAGAAGTGTTTGATTGGGATTTGAAAGTGGAGGATTTGAGGGTGGAGATTCACAACTGGAATGAATGGGAGAATGTGAACAAGAGTGTGACGCAGCTTGTGATTCCATCGAAGTGTTGTAACAGGGCTGAATGGAGTGTGTTTGATGTGAGTGAATTGAAGTGTTGTAACGAGGCTGAATGGAGTGTGTTTGATATGAGTGAATTGAAGTGGTTGAAGAGTATTGAGATTGGTGATGAGTGTTTTGAGAATGTGAATGAAGTAAAGTTGATTGGATTGAATCGATTGGAGAGTGTGGTGATTGGAAAGAATTGCTTCACGAAGTGTAAAAATGGTTGGTTTCCGTCGGTGAATCCAAATCGTCATTTCTATTTGAAGAATTGTGAGAGATTGAGAGAGTTGAAGATTGGTTGTCGGTCCTTCTCTGATTATTCCGTATGTGAGATTGAAAACGTGGATAGTTTGGAAGTGATTGAAATGGGAGAATTGAATAATGATAGTGTCAATTTCTGTGAGGCTTCATTGGAATTGAAGAGTGATTCTCAAATAATGAAATGATGAATAGACTTGCCCAGTTTGAAATCACTTCTGTTTGGTGGCTTTGCATTACGTATGTGTTCTCGTGTCGTGTTTGAGAGTGAATTCAGCAGAAGGAGAATGATGAATAGATTTGCCTGAATTGACTTCCATTCAACTTGGTCGAAATGCATTCTTGTTCAAGGGTAATGATTCAACTGAGTTGATCATGCGAAGTGGTGACGATGAGATGAACTGACGAATAGATTTGCCTAAACTCACTTCACTCACTACAGAAGGATACAGTTGGTCATTCTGCAATCCTCGTATCATCACTCTGGAGAGTACTTCCTATCACTTTAGTATCACAAGCAGATATGCCCTCTCTCACCACTGTTACTCTTAACAAGGATAGTGCTTTCTCAGAAAAGAAAACCTTTCATACAAAGAGTTCCTCTTCCTCCTCTCTCTCATTCCTAGACATCACTCCTGCTCTGCAAGAGTATCTCCAGTTTATTGTTTCTTTCACACACTTCTCCCATCCCAACACCAAATCGCCGTTTTCACTTCACACAACAATTTCTCCTTTCCTTCCTCATTTCACTCTGTTTCTTGAATTCCATGTCATGCTATCAAGTACTTCTTCAATCTAATTCTCTCATTTCATGGTAATTCCGGAGATCAAACCAAATGCTGTATATACTAACAACCATAACAAGATCTGATTGAACACTGATATTGAACCCGATTCCTTGTGACAGAATACGCAGTTGCTTCTCTCTTGTGTCTTTTACTCATAGATCGTACCGCTGTACTTGATATTCCATGTATATCACATTACCACTTTCATCACTCGGAATACTACCGTCTTTGCCTCATATGGAAGATGCAGATTATTAACACCAGGCAAAACATGAAATTGCTATAATACCCCATTTCATATCGGATTCAAGTGAAATGAAGGAAGGAACCACCCTTTTGGTAATTCACCGTCATATCCCCTTCGAGTGTATCCATTCATCTTGAATTGTTGTACAACAGTGAAATGACACAAATACACCCCTCATTGACTAATGCGAGTCGTCATTCTCTCCCAAGGAGATTTCATCGATTGTGTTGTCAAAAATGGAGGCGTATCTGGGCAAGGAGGTGAATGAGAGTCCCTGCGTACTTCAACGACTCACAGCGTCAGGCGACGAAGGACGCTGGTGTGATTCCCGAACTGAACATGATGCGTATCATCAAACCCGCCATCGCGTACGGTCTGGACCAGAAGGGCGGTGAGAAGATCATTCTGATCTTCGATCTGGGCGGTGGCACGTTCGATGTGTCGCTACTGGCGATCGAGGCGAAGTATGAGGGCAGTGGCGCGAAGGAGGATGACGGTCCTCACATTGAGGAGGTGGATTAAGCGATTTCATTGAGGAATTGAGTTGTTGGGGTGTTTGTTAGAATATGTGTGGTGGTGGTTGAATGGCATTAAGAGGAATTGAATAGGAGCTGAGTAGACAGTATATCACTGACAATGAAGGGTGTTTGATGGATTTAGAATGGTGATGAGTAGAAAAGTCGAGAGAAGAGTTGAAAGTGAATGTATTTTTGGATGGTTACATTACTGACCACAGTGAAAAACGGATTGTAAATGGTGAGGAGACTGAAATTGTAATGTACCAAGGAGAGCATTGTGATGAGCTATTGGTAAGAAAAATGAAGAGTGGACGATGTTCGTTGTTCTATAAGGGAATCATTCAATTGAGTTGGAAAGAAGTAAATGGAGTTAAAGTAGGTGGATTCACAGTGTATGAAAAGGGGAAAGCATTGAGGAGTCAAGATTGGAAGGGGTTGAGTGGAAAGGAGCATCGTTGTATTGAGAATTGCAAGAATGAACTGGAGTTGGTGATCGAGGGAGATGGAGTGGTTTACAGAGGTGGTTTTGATGATGTGGAGTTGATGAGGAGAGAAGGAAGAGGAATGGAGTATGATGAGAAGAGTGGAAGAGTGTTGCGATGTGGAGTGTGGAAGGAGGATGAATTGTTCCATATCAATCAGGAGTGTGAAGATGAAGAAGTGATGATCGAGTATGATACTGAAGAAGGAAGAGAGAATGTGAGTGTGTTGAATCGTAATCCTATTTATGAAGGAGGATATGTGTTTGACGAGGAGAAGAGAGTGTTTTTGAGAAACGGGTATGGTTGTGAGATTGAAGGAGGAGTGGGAGTGAAGGAAGGAGTGTGGGAGAGAGGTGTGTTGAAAGAGTCTACAGAACTGTTTGATGGTTGGTATGTGAAGAGGGAAGGGAAAGAAGTGTTTGATTGGGATTTGAGAGTGGAGGAATTGAGGGTGGAGATTCACAACTGGAATGAATGGGAGAATGTGAACAAGAGTGTGACGCAGCTTGTGATTCCATCGAAGTGTTGTAACGAGGCTGAATGGAGTGTGTTTGATATGAGTGAATTGAAGTGGTTGAAGAGTATTGAGATTGGTGATGAGTGTTTTGAGAATGTGAATGAAGTGAAGTTGATTGGAATGAATCGATTGGAGAGTGTGGTGATTGGAGTGAATAGCTTCACGAAGTGTAAGAATGGTTACGGCAATGATCCAAATCGTCATTTCTATTTGAAGAACTGCAAGAGATTGAGAGAACTGAAGATTGGTCGTTATTCCTTCTCTGATTATTCCGTATGTGAGATTGAAAACGTGGATAGTTTGGAAGTGATTGAAATGGGAGTAATGAATAAGAAGAACAGCAATTTCTGTCATGCCTCATTGGAATTGAAGAGTGATTATGAAAGAATGCAATGATGAATAGACTTACCTCATTTGAAAACAGTTCTCTTTGGTGGTTATGCATTCTGTGATTGTTCTCGTGCAGTGTTTGAGAGTGAATGCTGCAAAGAGAGAATGATGAATAGACTTGCCTGAATTGACTACCATTCGACTCGGTCAAAGCGCGTTAGGGTTTGTAGATGATGATGAATCAAGTGAATTGATCATGCGAAGTAATACCCATTCACACAGTTAATCATGAGATCTCCCAAAGCTCACCACACTTACTACTATGAATGACAACAGTTCTACTTTTAAGCTGCCACATCACATCACTCTTGAGAGCAATATCACACGATCATTATTCATGAATAGACATGCCGTCTCTCACTACAGTCGAGCTCCCACGGGCATTCAACTACAAGTATGATGTGAAGAAGTCAAGTAGTCATCCGTTCATCCTCTGATCATTAGACATTGGTGTCCTTGTTTACCTATTCTTTCCTCTTTCTTTCACAACGCCATTCTCTCCACTTCCCCATTTTCCATAGCAATCGTATTTCCCATTATCATAACAGCACTCATACTACCCCATATCACACCACCATTACCGAAATGATCATCCATCTCCACATCAACCCCCAACCCCCAACTCCTTCCAACAATCCACACCCCCACCAATTCCACACTACATACCCAAAGAATACTCTCCGAATCAACACCTCCCAATTCACCGATGAAAACGGTTATTCACAAGTAATGGCGGCCCTCCCCTTATCGCCTCCACTCCCGCATTCCACTGTTTTGTGGCTTTCTACATACAGCATTCTTGCTCCGATGTTTTCTCGAATCCTGGTGGCAAGAGGAATAAGCTGCTTAACGACTTCCTCACAGTATCGGTCGCTCTTCCTCCTTTCCATTCCTAGAATTGTCCGTAGTGGGGTCTCAAGATCGCTGTTCCGTCCGATTCGTTTGTTTTCTGAAACGACCGGTAATGAGTGTTGTTCCCTTCGTTATGTCTAGAATCAGCAACGAATGAAGTCAACGACACAACCAGTATGCCTTCAATCCGTATGTTTACTTATCCAGTAGAAACCACGGAGATTCCCGTTTCCCCGACGGAGCCCGCTCCCACACCCGCCGAGCCCGCCCCTGCTTCGGAAGCTCCCGTGACTCGTTTGTTCTTCATCTACCGCGTTATGCCTAGCGGCTCAGCCCGAATCCACTCCGGAGGCTGCCAAAGACGCCAAGAATGAGGGCATTGTTTGTAACAAGGAGGAGTATTCACGAACAGGATAAAGAACTGCTGCAAAACCTCCTGTCCTCCATCACCGAGGAAGTGAAGTCCGAGAAGGAGCAGAAGCAGCTGGTCTACGACGTTGTCGCACCCTCCCTGCATCACGCGTAGTTCACGACCATCATGATGGATCCCGATTTCAAGCAGCTCTTCCTCTCCCTGAACGATGCACTGCCCGCGAACTACTGTATCTCCGCCTCCCCGACCTGACCCCTAGTCTCCAAGAACGGTCTGTTGCCGGTGGTGAAGAAGGAGTTCATCGCGCGCCTGCAGGAGGAGATGATCAAGGGCTCCTTCCGCCCCATCGCCAAGGACACCTCGCTGCTGGGCCTGCGCGAGAAGCGCGCGGACATGACCAAGGACAACACGGTCATCCAGACGGCGGAGAACGCGGCGGACACGCTGCTGTACCCGCTGCCTAGTTGGATCGTGGGTGCCATGTGTTGTTGTCACTTGTAGGTTGACGAGCTTCACAAGGAGGCTGCCAAGTCCTCCACTGAAGTGACTTCTGAAACGGCCACTTCTGAAACTGCTTCTGAAACGGTTACTCCTGAAACCACTTCTGAAACCCCCACTTCTGAAACCCCCACTCCCGAAAAGACAACTCCTGAAAAGACAACACCCGAAACAACTCCCGAAAAGACAACGCCTCCAAAGCCAAAGCGCGTGGCGTACGACCCGAACCGCAACAACGCGATGGAGGAGCAGCTGGACACCTTCGGCGAGTGGCCCTTCCGCAACCCCACCGCCACGCCCACGGCGCCGGTGGAGCCCAAGAAGCAGCGCAAGAACGTGATCGTGAGCAAGAAGGGCGTGCGCATCGCCTACGGCGGCGGCAAGTGCGTGTGAGGCGCGGGCGTGAGTTGTAGGCGCAAGGATGCCGTGGCGCGCGCGTTCGTGCGGGCGGGCACCGGCGTGATCCGCGTGAACGGGAAGTCGCTGATCGACGTGAACACGACGTATGGGCGTGAGGCGTAGGCGTTCCCGATGGGCAACAACCGCGACCAGGTGCTGGCGCCGCTGGCGGTGACGCTGGCGTTCCAGAAGTTCGACGTGGAGGCGACGGTGAACGGCGGCGGCACGACGGGACAGTCCGAGGCGGTGCGGATGGCCGTGGCGAAGGCGCTGGCGCACTACGACCCCGTGTACTCCGTGGCGCTCTCGAAGGGTGGACGCGAGTGAGGGTTTTTAAGCCTAGCTGGACTGCTGACGGCGGATCCGAGACGGGTGGAGAGGAAGAAGCCGGGCCACACGAAGGCCAGAAAGCCCCAGCAGTGGGTCAAGCGATAAGTGTTCTTTTATGCTTCGTGTGTTTGTGACAAACAGCAAGACACCCTTAAGCAAAAACGATGCGTCCGTCCTTCTCCGCCATGTGGTTGTTCTGCAGCACTCTCTCCGCCACCATCACCGGGCAGCCGCCGATGAACACGCTGTCCATGGTGAGCTTGGCCTCCTCCATGGCCTTCTCCGCCGCGGCGCGGTCGATGTTCTTCCAGGAGTTCATGAGGTCGAACACGAGCTCGGCGAGCAGCCCGTCGTAGTGGTCCTTGTTCTTCCAGAGCTCCACGATCTGCCCCACCTTCACCTCGCCGTTGAGCAGCAGCGGGAAGAACATGTTGCGGAACGCCAGCAGCGCGCGCTTGTTGCTCTTGCGCAGCTTCGCGTAGTCGGCCAGCACCATCTCCAGCCCGCCCAGCAGCGTTTCGACGGTGATCTCCTTCTTCTCCAGCAGCTTCAGCAGCAGCACGCCCACGCGACGCTGCTCCACCTCGGTGTGGTTCAGCAGGCTCTTGATGGCGCAGTGCACGAACACCTTCTGCTGCTCCTCGTCGAACTTCGCCACCTCCTCTGCCACGTCGTCCACCACGAAGTTGCGCACGTAGTCCAGCCACAGGTTCTTGCAGTACAGGCTCAGCTCGTTCGCCGCGCGCACCGCCTCCGCCTCCTCCGCGTCGTCCTTCTTGGAGCGGTTGCGGCGGCCCGCCACGGACTTCTCCCACTCGGCGGAGATGGTGGACTCCATGTTCTTGTCCACCTCCACCACCACCACCCACTTGGCGTCCTTCAGGTCGCGCAGCGCGCGGATGGCGCTGATCAGCTCCTCGGGCAGCTGCTTCTCCTCCTGCCAGAGGTGCAGGCTACGGAAGATCTCGTCGATGGTCAGCTTGTTCGCCGTGTCGCGCTCCATGTAGGAACCGATCGTGCGCACCACCTGCAGCAGGCACTTGATGGCGAAGGGGTCCTCGGGGTACTGCTTGGACAGCTCGATGATCACGTACAGAATCAGGTCCTCGCACAGCAGCTCGTTCACGAACAGCGCGCCCAGCAGGTGGAAGAAGCCCTCGCGCGCGTGCAGGTAGATCGACTTCGCCTCGGCGTCCTCGCCGAATTCCGGCATCTTCTCCTCGTAGTGCTCCTGGCACGTGTCCAGCAGGCAGGCGCGGAACAGCTGCGCGTGCTTCTCCGTCATGCGCTCGACCACCAGCTTCAGGATGGTGATGAAGGCATCGCAGTACAGGTTGTCCGTGGACACCTTGCAGATGATCGATTCGATGGCACTCTTCAGCACTGCGGGCTCCTCCACAAAGTCCTCGATGTTGGCGAACAGCATGTCGGTGATCAGCTCGGGGTTGTCCAGCGTGAACTGGTTCATGATGTTGCGCAGGGCGCGCACGCGAGAGTCGACGCGCACGCTGCTGGGCACCTCCACCTGGAACTCGGTGAGCGGGGGAATGACCTGCTCCTTCTCCGCGATCACGTTGTTGTGCTCCTCGATGAATTCCTTCAGCTTGTCGTAGCCGATCACGCAGTCCGTCTCCTCAATCTCGGGCATGGCCGTGTTAGCGTCGCGCATCTTCAGCAGGCTCTTGACGTCGTAGCGGATGATGCCGGAAGCGTCCTCCATCGAGGGAACGTCCACCATGCTCATTGTGTTCTTCTGCTCCTCCGTAAGGTCGTTCTTGCGGAAGGTGTGTCTGCGGGGAACGAAGGCCTTTGTCTTCTTCTCCTCTCCGTCCTTTCCCTCCGTATTCGCATTACCCTGGGAGTAAGCACAGTCCAAAACGCCCACAAATCCAGTCTTCTTGCCGTAGTTCGGTCTAAACGCCATTCTTCGATTCTGTGAGAGATTATGGAGAAAGCGAACGAGTGGTGGTGGGCGTTTCATCCACAAGGCAACTCGGTTTTCGCAACAAACAGAGCCACAGTCCAATCGCCACAGTCACATGCTACATACGGTAACAGAGGGGAGTCTGGATGTTCACCCCAATGGTACTCCTCTCGATGTCTTCCTGAAAAGCGTCCACGAGAACGTGCATCTTGGTTCTCCACTTCGTGCTCGAACCCTCCGCAAACCAGTCGTTCGCAATCTTCGACCTAGCCCTGACGCCCTCTCGCCGCGCTCACTTGGGATGGGGCACGTCGATCGCGAAGCTCTGCGAGAGCACGTAGTACTTGTAGCCCAGCAGCCGCAAGTGGATGATCCATTGTACCTTGTTCTTGCCGTAGTTGACGAAGCGCTCGTCGAAGTGGGGCAGTCGCGCCGTCTTCTTCACGAAAATGTAGGGCTCCTGGATGTCGTTCTCCATGCAGGGCAGGGGAGTCACGTACGTCGACTCGGGGAGCGTATTCCACTCGTCGAAGTGGTAGGACTGCAAGTGAGAGAAGAGCGAAGAGGCTACGTGAGTACGCGATTTCACTCGGAAGCGGTTGCACCTTCCCTCCTCCACGCAGCGCAGCACGTCTGCCTTCTTGCTGGGGATCTTGTCCTTGATGCTATGGGTGATGAAGGGCGCATGGCGGGACTTGTTGATGCAGCTGGTGAACGTCTTGCACTCGGTGTTTTGCGGCAGGTTGAACTCGAATGCGGGCACGATCGTCGCCGTGTCGTCTCTCTGCAGGAATTCGCGAGGCAGCGACACGAGTGTCTGGTAGAGGTCCACTAGGACTAATTGATGACAATAGCAACAACGAGCAGGCCACATATCCATATCGGCAAGCCAGAAATGCGAAGTCCGCACACCGTCGAGAGCAATGTTTCGCAGCATGTTGATTGGGTAGGGCTCCGCGCTCTCGCTAAAGTGAGCGATAATGTTCAGCCGCGAAGGAACCACGAGCGTTTTCATCACGCTCTCATAGACATTGGCCCCCTCGCCGTACAGAAAGAAGGCAATCGACAGTGGACTAAGAGTGACGGACAGGGAGAGAAACAACCCCGGCCAACGCTCTAACCAGAACGGAAGGAAGTACACTCGCTCAAAGCTACGCATCAGAGATAGATGTGGCTTCCACCTTGACTGAGACACAACGGTGAAGTCGAACTTCTCCTATGACTAAAATACCCTGCCTATGCGCACATTTGGATTGTACACCGGGAGATCGATGCTCTTGAAGGACTTGGGGGCGGTGCTCGCCGGGAACCGGATAATCCCCAGACTTCCCAGACAGAGGGCCACAAACGTGCTCAAAAGAACGAAAAAGAGAGCGATGGCAATTCCCCGAGGATTCATTCCTGTCGCCCTTCCAGTGATGATGATAGTGAGTGCAGTGGGTGGTGCCTTTGAAACTCATTTCCATCTGTTTTAGTCATTTGTAAGGAATGAAGGAACAAACAAAGAATAGAACATCAGACACACATGATACAAAGCTATCTCTTCTTGAAGCCGTACTTCTTTTGTTCATAGAACATATCCGTCTTTGCCGTACCTATATTCACAATCTTCGGACAACCTACACATCACACCGAGAAGAACGCAACCACCATCTCTCTATTCCATAAGCCCAGTTCAATCCATTCCTACATCTTTCTGCATCACCGTACACTCCTTGCAGTAATAGGCGTCCGAAACGCCCGGACCTCCGCAAATCACGCAGCGGCCTTGGTAGGAGCCGTAGTTGCACTCGTCGCAGATGTGGACCAGCGTGCAAGGTCGGACGTATGTATCGCAAATCACGCACTTGCCATCGCCTACAAGGTTACGCTGGATGAGGGGGAACAACATTTCTCGCAAAGACGGCCAATCGCTACAGATCAACAACCAACGAGAATCCCACCTGTACCAGGGAGCTTTCGGCACATAACCAAATCGGGATGATGCTTAGCCATATCGGGTTTCTTTTAATGGGAACTCTGCTTCCATGGAACAGGATGGAAACTCCCCTTCTGAAAGGGAATATTTGTTCTGTGGGTCTAGATCGGTTGTGTGAGGGTGGTTGTGTAGTATGACGGGGGTTGATTGTCCATTGGGATTCATGAACTGTTTCCTTGATCAAGCCATTCACATCGACTTTACTCTGTGGTAGAAGTGCATAGACAGTGCTATTCAGAAACAACAGCCCCAAGTTCTATTGTTCCATCCCGCGTTCCATTCTCTTCCGTGTCATATACTCTCCGAGTTCGACCTCTCGGATGCAGTTCAATTGCGAAATTCGCACTCTTAGGAAGGCACAACGTGCAACTGCGTTTATCTTCATTCTTTGATAATGCTGACGATCGACTCTTCTGTGAAATTGAATTCTGGATATATGATGCCTCTCCTGGGCTTGGGGTAGCGGTTGTTGCCTTTTGTTAGAGATAGCACCTACATGGCTCCCGACAAGGAATGCGAAGACGCGGTGTACGCAGCTATCAAGGACGGATACCGCCTCATCGATACGGCCGTTGCCTACGCCAATCAGAAGGCTGTGGGCAATGCCATCAAGAGATGCATTGAGGAGGGCATCGTGAAGAGAGAGGAGCTGTTCATCACCACGAAGCTGTGGCTGACCGAGTGGAAGCCCGAAGACGTGGAGAAGTCGGTGAAGATCTGTCTGGAGGAGCTGCAGCTGGACTACATCGATCTCTTCCTCCTTCACCAGTCCGTGCTGATGAATCTCCCCAAGGAGTTGGACGACAAGAGAAGACAGGGATACTTCTTCGACCGTCCTCTCATTCCCGAGGACAGTCCCAAGTACCGTCTGGGCTACTCGATTGACAGCCTCAAGCAGACCTGGGGCAAGATGGAGGAGCTGTGCCGTGCTGGATATCTCCGCTCCATTGGCGTTTCCAACTTCTCCGGAAAGCGTATTCAGGACATGCTGTCCTTCTGTACCATAAAGCCCGCCGTGAACCAGGTGGAGCTCCACCCTTACCTGCAGCAGTGGGAGGTGAAGAAGATCTGCGACGATGCCGGCATCTATCTGGAGGCCTTCTATCCTCTGGGCGGAGCCGTGAACACGCGCTCCTCCTCGAAGTCCGGTGCGATGGACGACCCGGTGATCAAGGCGATCGCTGAGAAGTACCACAAGACGCCCGCGCAGATCCTGATTCGCTGGGCTGTCCAGCGCGGTACGATCTGCATCCCCAAGTCCTCTCGGCCGGAGCGTATTCTGGAGAACTGCAGCATCTACGACTTTGAGCTGAGCGAGGAGGACATGAGTGCCATCAAGGCTCTCGACAAGGGCTTCCGCTTCGCCAAGCGGTCGTTCCTGCTCCCCAGTCCCCAGGATTGGAAGGATCTCTGGGACGGTGAGTATTTAGCTGAGTAACACGCTTTGTTTCACACACACCGAAATGGGCGCTTTTCCGGTCACTCCCAGTCTTTGTGCTGGGATGGGAAAGAAAGAGGGCTCGCGCGCAGAGTACAACGAGGAGGAGAGGAGGTGAGACCGGGGAGCGGCAGTGATGTGCAGGAACTTCCTGCTGGGTTTCCACAACCGGAAGCAGCAGCGGAAGGTGGACTACCTGACGAAGAAGCTGCTGAGCGAGAAGAGAGAGCACGCGATGGAGCGCATTGCCGTATTTGCGTCGTGGGTGCTTTATTGTAGAGACGGAGGAATTTGCTGAAGCGAGAAAAGGAGTTGGGACTGATGAAGCCGGACTATGCACAGAAATCCACGAGTGGGTGCTCTTTTGCCTGTAGACGCGTAGAATCAACAGAAGAACACATGAAGGATGACTTCTCCAAGAACGCGTTCGGTGCGGACGAGGTGACTGTCACGGTCGAGTACGACGGCGATGAGGATGTCATGGTGAACGACATCCCCGACGAGGAGCTTCTGAAGGACGAGGAGAAGAAGGAGGAAGAGGAGGAAGAGGAACTGAACGAGGAGGAGGAGAAGATGCTCGAAGGCATCAAGTAGAGGCCGTTTTCTGTGTTGAGAGTAGACTGACGGACCGCGAGATCAGACGCATCCACGAGCAGGCGTCACAAAAGCGGAAAAAGAAGGGAAAGAAAAGCGGAGGCAGCAAGCGGCGCCGCAGATAGCTGTGTTTGTTGCAACAAAGAAGGGAGCAGGCCCCGTCCTCCTCGATCATGTTCATGAGGTAGTAGTCATCGCCGTGCTTGAACCCGATCTCATTTCCGCAAACCTCGCACACCACGGGATAACCCAGAAACGCCTTCTTATCCTTCTTGCCGTCGAGCTCCCCCTGCAGCGGCTCGTTGAAGAGAACGAGCGTGTTGAACACCGTTGATGCCTTGTACACCACGCTCCCCTTCCGCTCGCTTTCTCTGTTTATGCTCCTGAAGATGCCCTTTTTCACCCTATCCACTGAAAGCACACAGAAGGCCCTACAGGGAACAATGATAGCAGATGGTGGTAAAGCAACTCGGACAGCACAGTATCGCGTCGGTCGCATCTCCCTCTTCTTCTTTATCTATTTCATTAGGAGGGGAGAGCACCGTTACAGTGATTGTTCTTCGTCCATTCTTCGTTCTTGTCGTCCAAATTGGGGTCGTAGAGCTCGTCCCTTTCCACATTCACTCCCATGCTTTCTATACATGATGGAAGGAACGATGAGCAACTCAGCTTCTCCAAGTGCTTCTTATCCGCATCCGTCATCTCCACCTCTTCCTCTTCTGCACTACACTGTGAGCTAGGGTGAAAGGACATACGAAGAATCACTCGAACTGCTATACGCGTCGTAGCTCTCCTCCTCATCCTGGGGCTCTGTGTAGTACTCCTTTACCACTTCTCCGTCGTCATTTTCCTCCTTGTATGTGAATCGCCGAATGGGGCGCGCTTCCGGTTTCTCCTCTTCATTTTCGTTCTCCTCATCTTCCTCATATACATCATCGGCGGCTATACGCTGCATGTAGTTGATGTCCCAATACGTGTCCTGCATATGCTCCTCGCACCCCGTGTCATCAATACAGTCGCTCTCTGTATCCGATTCAAAGGTGTCCATCCTTTTCTCAATGGGAGTCTGATCGAGAGTGCTTCAACAAAGAGACAATTAACTACGCAGATAGCACTTCACGGATGATGGTGTCGGCCAGTTGGCACAACTCGTCGAAATCATACTACAGTCAATGCAGTCAAACGAATTAACCTGTTCGAACAGCTTCCAGTGCTCCGATGGCGACCAGATATCGGACGGGTACAGCGGAGTGGACACGCCGTGCTAATTCACATCTCCCTCCAACCCCAAACCCAAATCTTCGCCAGCGTCGCTCCCGTGCAGGTTCGGATGGCAACACGGTCATCGCGGAGCAGCATCTACCCATGACCGCGTCTTCCACCGCCCACGCGTGCGCTGCGAGCCACCTGGCTACGGACAGTCTCCGTGAGGTGGTGCACGGGCCACTGCACGCGCGGCAGCAGGTCCGCGTTCTCACTCAAAACTACGCCTCAGTCCCACCACTCTGGCGCACTCGCCTCCACCGCCGGCGTGCTTTCCACGCGCATTTCGCAACTCTCCTCCTCGCTCACTGCAATCCGCAAATCGGCACTATTTCGGAAGTACACGTCCAGCAGGGCTCGAAACAGTCCATCTACGCTTCACACCTCCATCAGACTCTCACTTCGCTTCTCCAGCACGCTCATGCGTCTCGCCATGGCGTCCTCGCGGCGGTAGTTCGCGTCGATCATCTTCAGCATCACGCGCGACGCCTCGTCCACGTCCTTCTCGCCCTGCACCCGCAGCACCGCCATCAGGAAGTACGCGCGCTTCAGCTCCTCCACCTCCTCCTACGCCTCACGCCCTTTGCTCCCACCCACGCGCTGTCGGCTTCGCACACTCTCCACAATGCGGGTCAGCGTCGCCTCCTCCACCGCTCTGCACACCTCGTACTCCACGCACAGCTCGCTCGTCTTCACCACGATGTCGTGGCGCGTCTCCAGCTCGCGCAGCTGCCGCCGCACCTCCTGCAGCGGCTGCTTGCTGTACTGTGCGAAGCCCGCCACGTCCACCTCGAACACATCTGCAGGTCAGGTCCACGCCGCTCACGCACTCTGGTTCACGTCGTAGTTGTTCGCGTAGGTCACGAGCGACGCGTAGAACGCGTGCGTCTTCATCAGCTAGGCGTCAGCGTGCGGAGTGGTGCGCACCGTTTCGTGCGAGTAGGGCGTGATCGCGAAGTGGTTGAAGAAATCAGCGTGGATTTGGACGGCGCCCTCGTTCTCCAGTAGGATCAGCAGTGTGCGCTGAATGGACTCCGACAGATCGAACCGCTGTTCGGCTTCGCGGATGCTGAGATGGTGCACGCCCAGCGGCTCCTTCAGCAGCGTCGCCAGAAAGGACCGCAGCACTGTCTCGCTCACGTAGGTGGCGAAGCAGGAGGAGTACAGCTGCGTGACGTACGACTCGGTGAGAATGGACAGGCAGAGCGCGCCGGGTTCATTTCCGCGATAACGGCCGATTTCCTGGACATAGGCTTGGACAGAACGGATGGCGTACAGGTGAATGACACACTGGTGTTGAGAGAGAGAGGCGCGCCTACGCAGATGGACTTGAGGTTGACGCCCAGGCCGAACGCAGAGGTGGCGACGATCACGTGAAGCGAGTCTGACTTGCGAGCGAACGTGCGAAGACTCTTCTTGCGCATGGCAGAGTCGAGCCCGCCGTGGTAGGCCGCCGCCTAGAGGTCAGAACCGCGGGACGAGGGCACGTCGATGTTGTAGCTCTGGAGAAGGTCGCACAGCGCCTGCGTGTCGTGGCGGAAGGGCACGAACACCACCACATTCTTGTTTGTGTTGTTGCCTGTGTTGGTGGTGGGATTGCTGGCAGGATTAGTGGCAGAACTGGCAGGACCAGTGAAGAAAGAAGACTTGAGGAACTGGACGAGGAGCCTACGGGTGAGGGATGACAGGGAGAACGACTGCTGGCAGGTGTGGGGCTGCGAGGCGGCGAGACAGCACAGCTGCAGCTCGGCGCGGCGCCAGCCCCTATCCACGACGGCCTCCTGGGCGATGTGCAGCTGCCGGCAGATGTCCTCCTTCACGCCACGACCGCCCGTGGCGGTGAGACAGAGCAGCGTGCAGGGCGTGGCGGCGCGGATGAGGGTAAGCACGCGGTAGAGGCGCAGATAGTCAACGCGGAAGTTGAAGGACCAGCTGCTGACGCAATGCGCCTCGTCCACCACGAAAAGCCGCACGTGCTCGGCGAGGTGGGCGGCGGTGAGCAGGCGCTGGAAGAAGGGCGAGAAGAGCTTCTCAGGCGACACGAAGAGGACTTTGACGGCGTGCGCGGCGATGCGCTGCACCAGCTCCACCAGCTTCTTGGGCTCCATGACGCCCGAGAGAACGACGGAGGGAAGGAGCGTGGGCAGCTGGCGGCTCTGGTCCTGCATCAGCGAGATGAGCGGCGACACCACCAGCGTCACGCCGTCGTGCAGTAGCGTGGGCAGCTGGTACATCAGCGACTTCCCGCTGCCCGTGGGCGACACGAAGAGCTGAGGGTGAGCCCGAGCGACAGAGAGCACCGTGTCTTGCCCACGCACCACCGCCTCTGCCACGGCCAGTTGTTCTGGTCGCAGCGACGTGATGCCGAACACGGAGGCTGCCAGCTCGCGCAGCGCGTCTGCCGCGGATTCTACGCCTCACAGCCCGCCATAATCACTACCGGGCTGCTGCTGCACCTCCACGCGCAGACGCTGCACCTCGTCGAAGAGCGCGCAGGACCGGGCCAGCAGGCTCTCGGCGCACTGCTTCTTGGCGCCCTTCACGGGGCAGTGCACCATGCGCATCAGCGCCTTCATCTCCTCCAGCTGCGCCTCACGCCACTCACCTCCGCCTACCGACCGGTTCTCCAGCTCCTCGCGCCAGAACGCCTCGAAGCCTGCGCGCGCGTCGGTCGCTGCGGGCGCGGGCAGCTCGCGGATCATGGCGATCACGTCGCTGCGGTTGGCGTCCTTCCAGAGGAAGAATCCGCACGACCGCGAGAACTCGTGCGAGCAGCAGTAGAACTCGCGCCCGTGGTTCTTCCCCGCCTTCTTCACCGTCCGCAGGACCGCGGGGATCCCGTGGTTGCACAGCGGTGCTATGTCTGAAAGAGAGTGACTATCGATACCCTTGTTGTCTGTGAGTGTGGTGGCTGTGGTGTTTGTGGTGGACGCTTGCTGCGCCATGACGTCGAAGACTTCCTCTTCCAGCAGGCCGGGTCCGGAGCCGCTGGCTTGCTGCTCCTGCTGCGTGGTGCGCTCTCTGTCGCTGGCGACGGACCGCTCTTCCTTCGGGCGGTGGCGCGGCGCGTGCTTCACGTTGAGGTGACGCTTCATGTTGAGTCGCACGTAGTTGGGCTGGTAAGCAAGCGCGCGGGTGGAGGGTGCTTCTGTGAGAGAGTCGGTGGTGGGTGTGGAGGAGAGGAGAGCGGGTGAGGGAGTGGAGAAGGAGCGCAGCAGTGTGGAGCGCGGTGGCTGCGCGGGTGCCTTGGACTCCTGAGCTGGAATGGGGGGCGTGAGAGTATCAGCAATGCCAGCAATGCCAGCGATGCCAGCAACATCAGTTGCATTCACCTTGCTAGGCATGCTTATGGACGCACTGGGAGGGGGATTGGGAGAAAGGAGAGGCACCTTCTCATGGTACACCTTGCGCATTGTTGAGTCCGTATTCTACACCTCAATCCCTTCCGAAGTGCAAACGCGAGAACTGAGAAAGGAATCGGTCGCTCGGAGTAGAGAAGGAGTTTTCGATTTCTACACGATGAATCCTATTTGTACAGAATAGCTACCTTCGCATGAGGTGAGAACGTGGGAACGCGTGTGAGAATAGCAGATGGAGCTTCTTTCTGGAACTCCGTAATCTCATCACTCCCCTCTACAATTCATAAGCATTCAAATAATGCTACTCAGCTTTGGCTTTGAGGAGAGTTCAAGCGTATTGATAATCTCGTGCTGCGGACTACAATCATAACTTTAACTACACAATACCCACCGTTTGTAACTCTTTGGTAATGGAAACAACCCGTGGGAAGAAGGCGCCTCCGATTCCTTCTCACTCGCACCCTCCTTCTTCTTGCGCCTCGGCCTAGGCATGAGGAACACTCAGCCGCAAGAAACCAGTTCTCCATAGGGTATTCTAACAAACAGGGGACAATCACTCAAATAGCCTGTCGTAGTGGACATTTCTTCTTGAGATTTACCAGATGGAGCTGGCAGAGGAAGCAATCTTGGGCCACAGATCGGCAGCCTCCTTGGCAACAGGTCCGGTGATACCCGATCCCTTCATCTCACCCTTGGGGTTCACGATCACACCAGCGTTATCTAGCCCTCACGCCATTCCGCAGAGACTACCCTCGAAGTACAGGAACACGCCGTTCTTGCGTCTCCAGCTCTTTCTCTGTCTCACCACAATAGCGGGCATGACTAGGACGTCAATGGGAGCGAATGAAGAATACCCTTCTTGCGGAGCTCGGGCTTACCCTTCTTCACGGAGGCCATGAACATGTCTCCAGGGCCTATGCGGTGAGTCGCTCATCCGAGCCATCTACAGCAAGCAGGGAGTCTGTTGAGACGAGCACCCCAGCGAGTGACAGAAATGACGTACAGATTCTTGGCACCCGTGTTATCAGCGCAGTTAATCACAGCGCCCACAGGGAGACCGAGACTCATTCTGAACTTGTTTCCAGCAGCACCACCACGTCCTATGAGTTAGACCACGACGAGCGTCAAAATCGCCTACCACGCTTAGCAGCAGCCATTCTTATGTGATAATCTACTAGTGGAAAGGGAATGAGTGGTAATGCCCGATTCTTTTATCGGGTCTCTCCCGTCCCTATCTCCTTTCTCGCTCCCGTCCCTCCCTTCTTCCCTTAAAACAGTACCCCATTGCATTCTAGTCAATGCATGATCGAATCGCTAGAGGGCGAGTTGTCCTGCTTGGAAAGGGATGGACTCCCAGAAACAGCATAGAATGAACAGACTCACGATTCTCGTTGGAATAGAGGGCGGAAAACGCTTGGTCCGTGGTAGTGGTGGCAGAGAATTGTTGTCTCAATCCGCAGACGCTGCATCATGGAAAAGAAGATGGTGGGACGTGCGTGTTGGTGAGTAACATTCTAGTCAAACGAGGACAAGAAGGCCATTTACGCCCAGGAGCAGAAGACGCTCATCCAGTGGTTTAAAACGATCACCGGTACGCTTATCCGTCCTCTCTTAGGGAAATTAGAGGGAAAGATTCGCAATGTGAAGGCGCTGGCCACTCTGTTCGTTCTCCAGAAGAAGGTGTCGTCCGTCAAGAGCATTCTCACCGAGTTCAAGGACGGAGAGGGCCATTTCTCGATCCACTTTGCGGCAAATCGCGGCTTCAACGATATCAGCGAGTGGATTCTGTCGGAAGTTCCGGAATGCGTGAGTCTGGGGTCTGAGCATGATGTGCAGATCGAGTACGTGGATGAGAACGGAGATACGCCCCTGTCCTACGCCTGCATGGGCAACCAGCTGGAGGCCGTGAAGTTCCTGGTGTCCAAGGGCGCGAACATCAACGCCGTCCACCGCGGCCGCTCGCCCATCCAGATCGCCTGCGGCAAGAGCGACATGGAAATCATCGACTTTTTGCTGGCCAACGGAGCGGATATCCACATCGGGCAGGACTCTGAGGTGGGCACGCCGCTGCATTGGGCGGTGGGCGAGCATCGCGCGGACGTGGCGCGCAAGCTGCTGGAGCACGGCGCGGACGTGAACGCGATGAACAAGCACAAGATTACGCCGCTCATCCTGGCGGCGGCGAGCACCGACGCCTCCATGATCAAATTGCTGCTCGAGTTCCACGCGGACCCGACGGTCGCATCGTGTGGGCGGGCTGAGGCGTAGATCGCGCTGGACGACAACATCACGCCGCTGCACATCGCGGTGGAGGGCAAGCACGTGGAGTCGGTGAAGCCGTTCCTGGCGCTGCCGGAGGCGGAGGCGCTGGCGAACAGCACGACGACGCAGAGCCACCTGAAGCCGATCCACTTCGCGGTGGAGGGCAAGAGCGAGGAGCTGGTGCGGCTGCTGGTGGACCTGACGACGGAGTTCAAGGGCCAGGACGCGAAGACGGTGATGGCTACGGTGCAGAAGCAGTTCGACGCGGGCAACCCTGCGGCGGCGAAGGAGAAGCCGGTGACACAGCTGACGCACGCGCAGCGCCGGCTGTGCGACAAGAAGCGAGAGGAGGGTCGCGCGGCGTTCGGGAAGAAGCAGTACCAGAACGCGATCGAGTACTTCACAGCGGCGCTGGCGATCGACCCGAACGACGAGGGGTGCGTGCGCGACGTGCGAGTGAGGCGTAGGCTGTACGCGAACCGCAGCGCGGCGTACTTGGAGCTGGAGATGTTCAAGGAGGCGGTGGATGACGCGAAGAAGGCGGTGGAACTGAGTCCGAAGTGGGCGAAGGCGCACTACCGTCTGGGCATGGCGTACTTCAAGCAGGGGCTGTACGTGGACGCGGCGACGGCCTTCTATGCGGGGTGCGAGCTGGCGCCCACGAACAAGGAGCTGTCGAATATGGTGGGGAAGCGGTGGGGGAGTGAGGTGTAGTTCAAGCAGGCGCTGGAGGTGGGGAAGAGGGAGCACGAGAAGGAGATGAAGGAGGCGGAGGAGAAGATGCAGCACTAGATGACGTACTGTTTGTTTCACATATCATCGTCACTCTTGTATGAAATGAGTTCCCCTTCTGCCATTTTGATCGATCCAGAGGGCTCCGTCATTGCGACAATCGGTAGGCTCCATCGGGACGGCTCTGAGGATTAGGCTCGAAGCACATCGGCAATCTCTCCAGCTCGTCGGGACTGCTGTACAACATCTATTCCACAGCGAAGACCATCGTTCCGGGAAAGGAGCCCATCATCACGATTGAGACGAATCAGGGGTGCGGAAATGGTTGGAGTGGTGACAGGTAGATGCGTGATTGAGAAGGCGAGAGGCAATAACGTGGTCTGCATGATTGACCAAGTGAAGTAGTTTTGTACAGTAGTTCGTGTTGTTTGTTGATAAGGGAAGTGATATTTACGTTGCATTGTGAAAACATGAAGTCCATGGAATCACGCAAACCGATCCTGCCTACTGGGACGTTAGAAGCATTAGCACTCCTTCCTCTTCTCTTGCGCACAACGCTCCCTGAAGACATCACAGATTCGATTCGTTGGGACCCCACACTTGCTCATTCCCATTCTAGCGAGCACTTGGCATGCAAAAGGAAGCTTCTACAGCACCGACAGAGGCTTCCAGCAGTGGGAATGGAAGGGATTTGCAATCGGTGAACCGGCGAATTGATGCGCTCCGGTCTTCCGGGAAATTGAAGCAGATGCTGGAGCGAGTCCATATATCGGAGGAGGGGCTGTTTACCGAGGGACCGCACTCGTAGTGGCGTAGCCGTGTCGTTGACTGGCCTAGCAACATACCTCCCCTGCTGAAGGATCTGAACCAAGACCAAGTGTCCATGTGGAGCTTTTGCTCTCTCCCTGCAATTTCAGAGTTCGATGCCAACGGCTTGAAGGACGGGAAGACGTAACAGCCAACGGAGTGGATCAGCTGTAGATACGGCCAATGGATGGAGGGCGATGGTAACTACGGGAACCCCTACGCCGTGCACAACATGGTGCTATCCTACGACATAAATGAATACACATCGCTCGCGGTTGACCTGTCCTTCCCCGAGTCGCAGGGATACGAGGCAATGCGTCGGTTACAGAACCAGGAGTGGGCGGAGCAGCGACTCGAACGCGGTGTTGGCTTCGCCAAGGAGGGCAAGTTCAATGAAGCCCTGCGATGCTACAACGAGGCGATCGAGCTGGTTCCAAAGTTTGCCGACGCCTACACAGCTCGCGGCGCTGCGTAGAAAGTGGGTTGAAGAGTGAGTCGGTAGATTGGTGAAGCTCGGGAAGTACAAGGAGAGCATCGCCTGCTTCGAGACGGCTCTCCACATCGATCCCGAGACGGCGAACGCGAGGGAGTACATGGAACGCGCAAAGCTGATGGTGGGCTCGATGTGAGGCAATAAGCAGTAGATTCCAGACACTATCCCCAATCCGGTGCATATGGTGAACGCAATACCGAGCAGTCACGGAGATACAAAGCAGATGGACAGGGAGTTGCTGAACATCCTCAAGCGGGATGCGGACCGGTCGAGGAGTCACTCCTCCAACAAACGGCACCACAGGAGCCACCATCATCACTAATCGTGTTTGTAACAACCACCACTAATCGTGTTTGTAACAACCACCACCACCACTAATCGTGTTTGTAACAAACAGCCATACTCCTCGTAGTAGGCGCAGTAGGCGGGCTTGCCGGGCTTGGCCTCCTTCTTGCGATTCATGGGGTCGGGCACGTGCGAATGAAGGATGACATCATCACATGGAAAGGATATGGATTCGTCCTCAGCGTGGAACACCTGCACGTCATCCAGCTGGCAGTCCTTCTTGATGAAGGTGGCGCACGACTCCATCACCTGCTTCTCGTCGAACGGCATCTCTACGCCTCACGCGCGCCGCCATCCGCCACCCAGCGCGAAGGCGTCCTCACCCATCTGGGGGAAGTCCGTCTTGACCGTGAACGACACGAACGCCAGGATGTCCTTCATCTGCTTCTTGTACTCTACGCCTCATCCCGCGCCCGCTCGCGCACCCTCGGAGGCGCCCACCTTCTCCTTCACCAGCGCGATGATGTTCGCGGGCAGCGTCTTCGTGGCGGCGTCATAGTTCTCCTGCAGGATGCGCAGCGCGAACTGCTGCCACGGGTGGTACTCGCGCGCACAGTAGCTACGCCTCACCCACCATCGCCGCGCTCACATGAACACCTTGTTGGGGCGGTGCCAGTTGGCGGGCACCTTCTTCGGCTTCTTGTTCACCGTCTCGCGCAGGTTGCGCTCGTTCTTGTTGAAGAAGTCGTAGGAGCGCGACAGCACCGCGTCCGTCGCCTGCACGGCGGGCCAGGTGCCCTTCCAGATGGAGTTGGTGTGGTGCAGCAGCGTGCGCCACACGTTGTCGGCGAAGTGCGGCACGATGGGCGCCAGCATCAGCACCTCCAGCTCCGTGAAGCGCAGCAGCAGCGGCTTCTCCATCGCCACGCCCATCTTCGCGCACGCGTCGCGGTACGCGTTGCGGATGCCCTGCATCTCGTAGAAGCTGTGTATCACGCTCTCATTCATCGCCCACCCGATCTGCAGCGCATCGCGGAAGCGCATCTCCTTGTACGCCTGGTCGCAGCGCAGCACGCAGTCGCTCATCTCGTTCTGGAAGTTCTTGTCCTACGCCTCACGCCGCCGCGCCGCGCCCACGAAGAAGTGGTACTCCGCCTCGGGACGCTCAGACGTCGCCAGCTCGCCGCTCACCACCGAGCGGATGAACTCCTCCTCCGTCGTCAGCGAGAGGATCGCCGCGTTGGCCGTCGCGATGGCGAAGTTGGCGTCGTCGAGCCCGTCGCCGGCGTCGGCGCAGGCGAAGCGCGTGGCGTCGGCGCCGAACTGCTTGATGGCGTCGTCGACGGTGAGGAAGTTGCCCGTGCTCTTGGACATCTTCTCGTTGTTGAGCTGGATGTGCCCGTTGCAGAAGTAGGAGCGCGGCATCTTGCTCATGTCCGGCCAGATCGCCTGGTGGTTGTACAGCGACATCATCAGGTGGTTCTTGATCAGGTCCTTGCCGCTCACGCGCAGGTCGTACGGGTACCAGTACTCGAACTCGTGCTTCAGCTTGTCCAGCTTCTCCTGCTCGATGCCGCAGCCCTCCGGGTACGCCTACGCCTCACGCCCCGCCGCGGCGCGCACGCCATTGCAGTAGATGTAGTCGAACACCTCGGGCGTCAGCAGCTCCGCCTTAATGCCCAGCGGACCCACCTTCTCGCCGAAGAGGTCGCCCTGCAGCAGGTGCGCGATGGTGTAGTACGCCATGTAGATGGTGGAGTCGGACAGCGACTCGATCAGGAACTGCGGGTCCCACGGCAGCTACGCCTCACTCGCGCCGGCGACGGCTACGCGCGTGCCGAGACCGAACTGGCGCGAGCAGGCCCAGCTGCTGAGCCAGTCGCAGCTGTTCTCCAGCGCCTGCTTGGTCTTGGGGTTGTAGGTCTCCAGCTTGTTGTGGATGTAGTCGCGAATGATCGGCTGCCAGTCCTTCTCGCCGTACGTCAGGTACCACTGGTCGCTGAAGGTCACCACGCACTCGTCGCCCGAGCGGCTGATCACCAGCCCGTTCGGCTCGTAGTACAGGAACGCCTTGCCCGCGTCGATCATCTCCTGCTGCACGATCGGCTTCGCCTCCTCCACCTACGCTCGCACGCCCGCGCCGCCCCTACGCGCTTGCCCGCCTGCGAGCCCACCAGCATCACGCCCTCGTAGAAGCCCTTCTTGTACACCAGCTCCTTCGCCTCCTCCAGCTTCTGCGTGTCGTTCTGGCTCTTGATGCCCATGTCCAGGCACGCCTTCTCCGCCAGGCGCTTGCCCAGCCCCGGCACCTCGATGATCTCCACCACGTCGTAGGGCAGCACCATCTCGTCCGTGATGTGGTACTTCTCGCGCAGCTTCGGCTTCTCCTTCAGGTCGCGCAGCGCCGCGAAGTCCGTCGGCGCGTCGGACGGCACGCACGTCACGATGCCCGTGCCCTTCGTCATGCTGATCGTCAGCAGCGGCAGCGTGTACACCTTGTCGTAGCTACGCCTCACGCGCACCCGCCGTCCTCACGTGCAGTTGGGCGCCTTGATCGCCTTGCCCAGCAGGTCGTCGCCCGATACCTCCATCAGCTTGTTCACCTTGCCGTCCTCCGCGAACAGGCCCTGGTACGCCATGTTGCGCGCGCTGCGGTCGCTGCACACGTACACCTCGCCGTTCTTCATCTCGAACACGCCGTACGTGGCGCCGGGCAGCACGAAGCAGTTCGTCTGGCCGTACATGGTCTCGGGACGCAGCGTCGCCGCCACCAGGAACACCTTCTTCTCCGCCAGGCTCTTCATCGCCTCGGGCAGCTCCAGCATCTGGATCTTGATGCACGTGTAGCACTGCGGAATCACGCCCTCGCCGCTCGCGCGGTCGTGGTCGGCGCAGATCTGGCCGTCCAGCGGCGAGAAGATCGAGGGGCGCTTGCCGAACTTCACGCGGCCCGCCGCCTTCAGCTTCAGGAACTGCCAGCGCACGAAGTTGTTGTAGTAGGGGTTCACGCTGGTGGTGATGAAGGAGCGGCGGAAGTCCGAGCAGAGGCCGAACTTCTTCAGGTCCGCCATGCCCAGCGGCGGGAAGAAGCGCAGCCAGTGCTCAGGGTCCTGCGAATGAGTCCTAGAAGCGGCCACCTACCACGAACTTGGGGATCTCCTCCGCGGGAATGCCCTGCTTCTCCAGAATCGTCCACTGGTGCACCTTGCTGCCGCCCGTCTTCGCCACCAGCTTCGTCTTCTTGCCGTGGAACTCGCCGGGCACCGCCTCCTTCGCCTGCTCGCCCGTGCTCGCCGCCTTCTCCTCGGGCACCTCCTCTGCGGGTGAGAGAGAGAGGGAATCAGTACCAGGGAAGACCGGGGGGCAGCCGTAGGTCTCGATCTCGTGCTTCAGCTTGTTGGCAGCCGCCTGGATGGGCATGCCCGTGCAGTGGAAGCCGAAGGGGAAGATGGCGTTGTCTCCCTTCAGCGCGTGGTAACTACGGGTGACGAGTATGAACTGAAGCGCACCGCGTGGCGAACTCCGCCTTCGTGGCGGTGAACGCGTGGCCGAGGTGAAGCATACCGTTCATGTAGGGATAGGGGAACGTGGCCATGAAACTACACGTCACGCGGGGAGGAAACAGCGCACTGAGGCTCCTTCATATCCGCGGGGGCGTCAATCTCGAAGGGCTTTTCCTTTTCCCACAGCTCCTGCATTTTCTGCTCGGTCTCGAGGAGATGGTCTCTTCTCGCAAAAGACTACGTGTTACCGCACGAAGGAGCCCGCCACTTTAGCACCAATCTACAGAATCACAAAGGACAGCGAAGCCCACCTGTTCCATTGTTGTCAAATACCTTAGTAGACTCGCTTTTAGCACAAAACCTTTCCTGTTTGCTAGTAAAGCAGCAATTGGCATACTGCCATTCTCTCCTTTCCCCGTTTGCCAGATATCGGGGCGATTCGGGTGAAATGGAGGGTCGTGTTTTTGTCACTCCGAAAAAACACTCCTCTTTGGGCTGTGTCGAAAAATCGTGCCGATTTCCGGATTCGCGTGAATGTCGCTAGAATATGTCCGTAAAGCGTATTCTGCATGTCGTCAAGCAGCAGGTGACGCCTGTGCGCGACAGTACGGAGCAGGGAGCTGCTTTCTGAGGAATAGACATGATCTGGTGGAAGCAATTCCCCAAAGAAAGCCGCATGCTCTTCGAGTTCAAAGAGCCGTCTGACATTGAGAAATTCACACTCCATTCGGACAAGCCCTTCGGAGGTGCGTCTCTTCTCCAGAGATGAGGCATAGGCAGGTCCGAGTGTTCGCTGAGCATTATCCAGGACGAGGACAAACACACATTCGGTCATCCGCGTTTCGCGACAATGAGCACTAGGCCGCTTTTCCGGTCACATCATGCTGACGCCCGGCATTCCGGGAACCGTTCTAGGGAAGAAATCGTTCTGCGCCTTCCGTTCCCCCGTTTTCAAGCCCCCACTCAACTTGGCGGACTACATCGGGCTGGAGATGCGCGTGCGGACCAGCAACCACGGCTACATATTCAACATTCACCCGGACAACATGGTGCCCTCCGATTTGTTCCAGGGCTTCATCGTGATCCCCCACCGCGACTGGGCCATCATCCAGCTGCCGTTCGCCAACATGGCCTACACGGGCTATGGGTAGGTGTGGGGAGTGGTGCTGATGCAAAGCTACGGCAAGTACGACAAGAAGATGCTAGACACAAAGAACATCCTGAGCGTGCCCGTCTTCTGGGGGAGTGAGGCGTAGTTCAACATCGCCATTCACGAGACGAAGGAGACGGACTTCTGCTTCGACATCGAGTACATCAAGGGCATCACCTCGCTGGACGCTGCGGGCAAGAGGCCGGAGATGAAGAAGGGGGTGGAGAAGGAGCTGGTGAAGAACGCGGATATGAAGGAGCACGCTCCCCCCTCTTAGTCCTTTTCGCGTGTTTCTTACAAACAGGAATGTGTGAGGATCGTGTTCACGCGTTGAGTGAGGAGAAAGCCATCACAGTTTTTCTTTGAGTGAGGAGAAAGCCATCACAGTTTTTCTTTGAGTGAGGAGAAATCCATCACGGTTTTTCTTTGAGTGAGGAGAAATCCATCACGGTTTCTCCTTGAGTGGCTTGAGAAGCGTTTCCATCGTCATTCTCCTCGACGGCTTGCGCATGAGCACAGTCAGCAGCGTCCAGCCCAGGGTGAGCAGCACCACCACGAACAGTACGACGAGCACGTCACGGTAGTCGTCCAGACAGTTGTCGGGCATCGGCGGATGCACGGAAATCGACACCGTCGCTTCCACGCGGCCCTGCAGCCCCTCCACATACAGCACATACAGTTGTCGCGACGCGATGGTTTGAGGCGTGCCGGACACCACTCCTGTCCCGGGGTCGACCGTCAGGCCCTCTGGCAGCGACGTGTCGCACATCACCGCGGACTGGGTACCGAGCAGCACCGGCACGCGCGGCTTCATCTCTCGTAGCACCGTCAGCTCCCAGGAGACGTCCGTAAAGAAGAACTGCGTGTTGTCCGTATTGTTCTGCAAGGGTCGATTGCCCCATGCGTGGGGTTTATCAAATGGTGTTTGAGGCTGCAGACTGATTGAGGTTGGTGTCGAGATGGGAGTTTCAACCACGAGAGCACTTAGGAAACCATCAGCAGCAGGATGGAGTGACACAACATGAGGAGAGTCCGAAAGCAAGAACGGGTCCGATACAGCATGCCAGGAAGAGGATAAAAGGGTGGAAATGTGAAGAGTACTCGATGCGGCAGACTGAATCCAGTAGTCCCCCACCGGAAGAAGAAAAGAGACAACGGTAGTGTCAACAAATGGAGTAAAGGAAAAGTCCCTATGTGTGTCTCGAATCAGCACTTGGGAATGAGGAGTGGGAGAGAAGAGAAAGCGAGAATAAATAAGGGTATTCAGATGGACAGGGTCAGCAGGGTACATAGGATTAACAAAGACCACACCATGCAGTGGGGTGGTGAGTGTAGCACGGAAACGAGCCAGCGTGTGGATTTCCGTCGCAATTTCTAATCTCTCTCCGTTTTGCAATAACGGCTTGCTTCTACACGTCACATCCCCCCCAAAAGGCCCCACTCTCTATTGGAAACGACAACATAGTATCCTTGGGCCAGACACGCATACTGCGTTGCTGAACGATTGAAACTATCAACAGAACAAGGGGCGAGAGCAATTCGCTTCCTCTCACCAGTAGAAATACGATACAGGCGAAGATTCGCACATTTCGGGGCGGAACATCCAGATATGCGGAAGGCGACCCGCTCTCCATCGCCGCAAGTCACCGCCTCCCCTACGGATAACGCAAACCATGTACTTCGTGCCGGTCAAAAGAAAGAGGCAGAACGCGAGGAGTAAGAGAATCATTGCGACTCTCAAAAAGCAAAAAATGCTCAAACTGGGGATCGAACCCAAGACCTTCGCGTTATTAGCACGACGCTCTAACCAGCTGAGCTATTCGAGCACTGAAAGTGGTCGATTGCTGGGGCTTTTGAGCTTACCCGTTTGGAATGAAGTGGAGCGAAGACACTCTACTTGAACTCAAAAGTCCTATGAGAGAGGATAAGAAAAAACAGTACCAACAAACAACGCAATCATCACTCATTAGAAGCACCTTGGCGAATTCCTCATACCTAATCACATCTGTGTACCCCAGCCTGCGGAAAAGAGCGTCGATTTCGTCTTCAGGAATCACCTCTCCGAGATGGGACAGGATCTGGCGCAGATCCGATACCAGCACCGTTCCGTCCTGGTTTTTGTCGAACATTTTGAATACCTGGACAATGCTTTCGTAGTCATCTACGCCTCACTTCCTTTCCCCGTTTTCACTTGTTTGTGTTTTCTTCAGCGAAAGGGCTATATTGATTACATCCTCGAAGCACAGCGCCGCTTCGTTGGCAGACATCCCCTTTATGACAGTGTCAAAGTCGTCATCCAATCCGGGAATGCCGACTCCCCTCACGATCAGCACGGCTTCGCTCTTCGTGATCTTCCCATCACCATCCGTGTCCAAGACTGCAAAATAGTCTTTCAGTTTTTGCAACTAGGGAAAAGCGCCTGCAGAATCACGTACTTCCTTGGAAGACAGCACAGAATCCATTTTCTTTGACTGCTTCACTTGGTGCGGAAAGTCCCCCGATTTCCGCGCTGTGGGACAAATCGCGCTGACTTCTGCCATTTCCAATCGAACCCGCATGAGGATTTCACATTCATTCCATTTTCTTTCATCGCATCTACCCATGGTACTGTTGTACCTTTTGTGTATGCTGGTGCTTGGCGTCAGCCAGTCACTGGAACTGACGAAGGAGTGCTTTTTCGGCGACACTCTGACGGAGTAGTGGACTCAATGTAATGACGCGGGAAAAGCTGGAATACGGCCTGAATCACAATTGCACGGTCCTCGCTCTGTGGAACAGCGAGAATTGCATATCGTGCGCCTCTCACATGTGGGACGTTTACCGCGCCATTTATTCCTTCATGGACGAAAACGAGGTAATGCTCTTTGCACGCGTTGACCGTAGTTTTACGTGCTCGCTACGACAGTCGGCGTCGACGAGACTCTGGACACGGAATACGAGATCGATTCCATCGAGGGCGGCACGTACTATCGTCTGTTTGTGGAGGGTTCTCGCGTGCCGCTGAAGCGCCGCGAGACGGAGGAGCCAGAAGAGGACGATTTGGTTGCACTCCCATTCTTCCCTCATCGCCTAGGTCACCTGGATCGCGAAGAGCACGCACTTCGCTCCGCAGCACGACTACGTCACGGAAATCACCCCCGAGACGTACGACAGCTATTTCCGGAAGAACGCGCACCGCAGCATCATGGTGATGTACTACCTCCCGAACTTCCAGCAGTCCCAGATCACGCTCGTCCAGTACCTGCGCGCCGCCCTCGCGTTCCGCGTACGGGTCCTCTTCCGCCTTACCCGCAGATTGAGGCGAAGGTGGCGTTCGCCCGCCTGAACTGCAACGGGCACAGCGACTTCTGCACGGAGAAGAAGGTGAAGACGATTCCGACGTTCACCTTCTACCCGCACAAGGACCTCGCGTTCGACGGCAAGCAGCTGGAGACGAAGCGCGGCGAGGGCATCGTGCTGTACCTGAACGAGAAGCTGGGTGGCGGTGTGCGGGCGGCGTGACGAGCAGGAACCCAGGTGGACCCCAAGGGCGGCTTCAACGAGCAGTACGGCCGTGAGAAGGAGCTGGACCGGCTGGCGCGGCTGTTCATCGCCAACGTGGGGACTGGAGGGAGGCGTGAGGCGTAGAAGAACGAGAACCAGCAGAAGCGCATCGTCAAGGAGACGGCGCGGCTGCGCAAGCGCTTCCACGCGACGGCGAAGTACTACAAGATCATGAAAGCCGTGGGCGTCGTGGTGTGGTGTGAGGCGTAGTACGTGAAGGAGGGTCCGCAGGTGATCATGCGCGAGCTGCGCGCCGTGCGCGACGGCATGAAGGGCGTGGCGTTCGACGACCCGCGGTACGCGACCCTGCGCGCGCGCGAGAACATCATCCACCAGTTCGAGGCGATCAACACGAACCACCAGCTGGTGCACCTGAACCCGTGGTCGTTCGACAGCGTGGTGAACGGCGTGGACAACGTGGTCGTGCTCTTCTACACGAGCTGGTGCGTGGAGTGCAAGGACATGATCAAGGACATGGCAGGCCAGGCAACGCCGTCTCACGCGTAGGAGGAGCAGGCGAAGACGCTGAAGGAGGACGTGGTGCTGGCGACGATGGACGCGCAGACCTACGTGGACTTCTGCGTGGGACAGGCGCGGCGAGGTGAGGCGTAGGCGGCCTTCCACATCAACCACTTCCCCACGGTGAAGTACTTCGCGAGCGGAAAGGACGTGATGGTCGGCGCGGAGCGAGCGGGTGAGGCGTAGGACCCAGTGGACGTGCCTGCCTCGGGGTGGAACGACATCAAGTCCTTCTTGCAGGAGACCTTCCACGAAACGGAACTGTAATTTGGGGTGTTTGTGGCAAACAGGAGTAGAGTACAATGAAAACAGGGTTAGGCGACCTGAAACTGCTTCTCCATGTCTTGAATCATCGAATCAAGACGCAGCTGGTTTTCTTCGTTCCGCTGCAGCGCATTCGCCTCGCCGATCAGCGGAATAACGCCTACGAGTGACCGCATTGACGAACTGCGCACTGCACACGTCGGACTCCTCCTCCTCCTTTTCCTGCACCGGAGCCGACTCGATGCGGTGCCCGTTAGCGACTGAGAACGAGACGTACTTCTTCAGCTCCGTGTAGCTCTGATTCAGCAGGGACACGCAGTTGTACTAGGAATCACTTTTCCTCCGCGTCTCCAACCATTCTGTACTTCAGCAGGCTGTACAAATCAGGGCACTGGTAGATCGTTCCCCGCAGCACATAGTACACGGCCAGCAGCGCGACCCCGTCCTTCTCCTGCTCGTCCTTCCTGTACTTCACGATTTTGAAGAACTCGCAGCTCTCCGAGGAATCGCTTCCCTCGAGCTCGACGAGATCTCCCTCGGAGTAAAACGGCGAGCGGCGAAAGTACTCCAGCGCGTTCTCCTTCGTCAGGCCAGTCGACAGAAACTCCTCGTCCACGAAGGAGGTTGCGTACAGGTCCTTGTGGCTCCCGATGTACACGTCGTTCTCCTCGTCCTCCATTTCCCTCCCCAAGCACAGAACTGAGCGGTGTGCCCCTATTCCGCACAAATGCCCCCTAATGTCCACCGTCGCTGCGATGAAATGGGGCGGTCCTCTCGCATTTCCGCTACCCACCGCAAATCAGGAGAACTCACCTTCTTCCATCCTCCGCGAAGAGTTCAAGGAGATCGGGGTTGCATAGTCACAGAACATGGGGTCAGATCGTCGAGGCTTGCGGTTCCGCCCCGATTGAAGAATAACCGCGGTTTGGCCTATGTTGTGTTCCTGTTTGGTTTTCTTATTATCTGGTAAAATGATGTTCCTGAGTGAGGAGTCTATCGACTTGAAGACCGTGTGCATCGCAAATGTGTGCCTGTTCCTGGCCCTCGTGCTTGGACACTCCATTCCCCCTACCTTCAATATGGGAAAGACGGGAAAGAAGTGGTTCCTGATCATCTTCTTCGGCCTGCTAGTCGGCATCGCCTTTAACATCGTTCTGCCCAGCAGTCTGCACATCGTGACGGACACGTGGGAGGCGTATCAGAACTCGACGAAGGACAACGATACCGACATTTTCTTCGAGCTGCTTCGCCGTTTGGACGACGATGACGACGACGACGATGACGACAGCTTCAGAAGAATCATCGGTGTCGCTATTTGCTTCGGCTTCATGGTTCTCTTCGTGGCGGAGTTCGTCTCCAAGCAGATGACCAAGAAGCAGCGTGCGAACGAGGTGCAGCTCCCGCTGGTGGAGAAGCCCCAGGCGGAGAGAGACGAGTACAGCCGCAGCGCTCTGCGCAACCTGTACATCTCCTTCTACGTGTTCGCGGCCCTGGGCTGCATGGGAGGCTACCTCGTCTGCGACAGCATCGTGCAGCGCGCCTTCATTTTCATCGCGCAGGGTCTCTGCCTGTTCCCCGCTTCCGTTCTGTATGGTTTGAAGATGCGCGAGGACCAGACCTCCACCTCCTGCAGTGGGCTTCGCTGGATATGCTAAGTCGTAGACGTGACGGACGCTCTGCTGCAGTCGCTGATCACCCCCGTGCTGAACGTCGTCTTCTTGCTGATCATGAACCTCTTCAAGGGAGAGCTGTACTTCTACATTATTTCGCTGGGCTATCCTCTGTTCTGCGGTTTGGTCCTCTTCTTCTCCATGATGTACGTGATCTCGATGGTCCACGTGGAGGAGACTGTCACGTCGTCTATGATAGCTGTATTGAGTATGATTCTTCCTTATTTTGCTTTCATGCTGTTCGGGAGAGACTAAATCGTCTGTTTGTTGGAATCGCAATTGTCAAGCGTCCAAACAAACACGGAATTGCACAAACTAGCTATCAAACAGTCCCTTACCCGTGGACAAGCACGCGTCATCGTCCGAGTACTCCATCTGTTTCTTCCTCATCTGGCGCTCGTGCCTCTTCACTCTACCGCTCATTCTCCGTCTATGCTCCAACGTCTCGCTCACCGTACTCTGCACCAGGAAGGCCGGCAGTGATTCCATCTCCCGCGCCAGCTTGTCCACGCTCTTGTCCCCTCCATTGTCCATCAGCACGTCGATCTCCAGGCCCACTTGCGAGTGCACGTCGCCGTGGTCTGCGCGTCAAATTCTCTCAAGACAACCACTTCGCGATCGCCCGCCACCACCGCCAAACCCGCCCTTGTGCACCAACATACCCATTCCCTACCGTTGATAACACAATGAATAATAACAGTCATGGAAGCCTCTCGCAATTCCTTCGTGATGCTGTCCTCGGGATCCTCGAAATGGATGGTGATCCCGCTCAGCTTGCGGATGTAGCCGAGAAGACTGGTGCGGTACGGCTCCTCCTCCTCCATTTGCTCCTTGATCTTGTTCTGCATTGCCTGGATGTCCTCCTCCTCCTCGTTTTGGTTCGGGATCTCCGCCAGCTCCCTCCCGCAGAAGCGGCAGACGTAGCACTTCCGCTCCTCGCTGAAATACTGCACCGCTTCGATGATGGTGTATCTCTTCTTGCATCCAGGGTTTACGCATTCCTAAGCATCATGCAATGAGATTAAAGACACAAGTCGCTCCTTTTCGCAAGAGCGGTTGAAGATCTCGTTGGACACTTGGACCTGGTACATTCTGTGCAGCCGAAGGATCACCACGTTGATGAAGTCGTCGTAGTTGATGTAGTATATGATCACGAACTTGTCATTCTACACATCAACGCCGCACGCCGCTTCCTTCCTTTAGCAGCTTTCCGTCTGTGTCGCACGCGCGATCGTGGTAGTTAAAACTCTTGATTAGCGCTCCTTCCAGCAACTTGTTGATGGCTTGTCTTGCCTACCCCTTATTCGCACGACCCATCACGACTCGCTTGTGATGGAGGAGAAGTTTGTCGTTCTGGACATCATCTTCGCGCAGGTACTTGTTTCGCACCAGATAATCTGCAATAATGTACTCTGCATCTGTGTAGAACGCACTGATCATGAGGAAAGAGCAAATCGCTCACCAAACGATATCCATGAACATCCTCTTCGCGGTATCCAGATTCTCTGCCGCAGAATTCATCTCCTCACACACCTCTGCTCAGAGAAAGAGAAAACTCTGCTCTGTGAGCTCCCCAGAACCGCGGGAATTCTATGTTCGCGAGGTACTCGCTATTCTATTTGTCCATTTGCTTTCTTCTTCTCAAAATGTATGCATCTTCCCCTGAAGTGACGAATAGAGCGCAAACAGCGAGAGAAAGAGATTGCGTCTCCTCCTCTCCATTCCCTCTGACAAGTAGACGAGTGAGCAGCGTATCGGGAATCTGAAGGAGCAGCGAAAGGAATACCGGAACCTGACGAGGCTGGAAAAGACGAGCGAGTATTTGTCCGGTGAGTGCGTTTTTTTCGGATAATGAGCAGGCATCATGGTGGATACAAATCAAATCGAGACGATTAGCAAACGCGTGATCGACGAATGCAAGGAGCACGGCGGCACCATCTCGATAAGCGACGTGTTTAAGATCATATCGATGGAAACAAAACTGATACTAGACAAGCAGCAGGCCTCCTTCGTCGCTGCTCATGGCGTGAAGTGGGCTTTCTTTCCGGTGGTGATTCGTAGATTTGCTATCAAAGGCCGAAACATAATCATCCGTCCCCTGGCGCCTCGCGATCGAAGTCGCTTTTTGGATGGTATGCTCGCCAGTTGCTCCTAATCTCCAGGTATCCATAACCTTTCCAACAACACCCTCTTCCTCCGGTTCCTGTCACCCGTGAAGGAGTTATCCTCCTCGCAAGTAGACTACCTGCTCAACGTCGATTTTGACGACCACTTTGCCCTTGGCGTGGTTGAAGACAAGGAGCCCTACCCCGGAATGGCCATTGCGCGGTACATTCGCTCCTATGACAATCCCCTCGAAGCGGAGTGGGCGGTGACTGTTGTCGATGCCTACCAGGGACTCGGACTCGGAAGGGTTCTTCTGTACGCCATTAGCAAGGTGGTGGCCATGACACGGGATGAGGGATAGATTGCATATGTCCATGGCGTACGGGTCCTGACGGCAACAATTCACCCATCGAATCAGCGTATACTGAGTTGGATGGCGGAATTGAAGGCGAAATGCACGCTGACAGAAGACGGGTAGAGAACGGAGTGTGCACTGATGGGTAGTCGTGTGTGGAAGTTCCAGCTGCCGATTCCAACCTCCTTTCTGAATAATCCCTCCATTCGAGACGAGATTCAGCGCATTGTCGATGGCAAGGGTAATTTACCGGTTTGCCTGGCTGCGGACATGAACGACGAGGGTTGGGGCGATGTGTGCTTTCTCACGCCTAGCTTTTGATAAAATGATGAAAACGATCTAGCAATTCTGTTTGTTCACACAAAACGCGGAATCTGATTGTGTTCAGCGCTATTCCCTTCCACCATCATGTCGCCTCCGTAATGCTCCGATGCATTCTTACGATGACACCAAAGCCATTCCGATAATAAACACAGTCCGTCGCACCAGTACGGGAGTTTCACCCGTGTAGCGTTAACTTCATGTCCCTTAATCCCATACTTTTCTTTATTTTCCTTGAATACTCAGAAGTATGCCCGCCCAAAGTATGTTTTGTGATGATGTGGAGTGGTGCTGGAGGCGTCTGCGCCACCATCTGTCAATCGGCCCCGATTTCCTCGAATACGCTCTCACCCTCTTTCCTAGCTCTTGTCATTGATAATGGATCTGGAATGGTCAAGGCCGGCTTCGCCGGTGAGGATAAGCCTCGCTGCGTTTTCCAGTCGATCATTGGCCGCCACAAGTCCACCACTGTCCACGTGGCCGGTGACAGCAAGGACTACTACATTGGCGACGAGATCAACTCTCGCCGTGGTATCCTCTCCCTAAAGTACCCCATTGAGCACGGCATCGTCACCAACTGGGATGATATGGAGAAGATCTGGCATCACACTTTCTACAACGAGCTGCGTGTGTCTCCCGAGGAGCACCCTGTGCTTCTGACCGAGGCTCCCCTGAACCCCAAGAGCAACAGAGAGCGCATGACGCAGATCATGTTCGAGACCTTCAACGTGCCCGCTATGTACATTCAGATCCAGGCCGTGTTGTCTCTGTACGCCGCTGGCCGTACTACGGGTTGCGTGCTGGACTCTGGTGATGGTGTTTCCCACACCGTGCCCATTTTCGAGGGTTACACAATTCCCCACGCCATCATGCGTATGGATCTGGCGGGTCGCGATCTGACCGAGACCATGCAGACCATGCTCACGGAGCGCGGCCTGCAGCTCACCTCCTCCTCGGAGAAGGAGATTGCCCGCGACATCAAGGAGAAGCTGTGCTACGTGGCCTACGACTTCGACAAGGAGCTGAAGGAGTCCCAGAACTCCAGCAAGCTGGAGAAGAGCTACGAGATGCCCGATGGCAAGATGATCCAGGTGAACAGCGAGCGCTTCCGCGTGCCCGAGGTGCTGTTCAACCCCGGTCTGATCGGTCGCGAGCTGTCCGCCAACGGCGTGCACGACGCCGTCTACCAGACGATCAGCAAGTGCGATGTCGATCTCCGCCGCGACCTCTACAACAACGTGGTGCTGTCCGGTGGTACCACCTTCTTCGACGGCATGGGCGAGCGTATGCAGAAGGAGCTCACCGCTCTGGTGCCCTCCAGCATCAAGGTGCGCGTGATCGCCTCGCCTGAGCGCAAGTACATGGTCTGGATCGGTGGTGGCATGCTGGCTCAGCTCTCCTCCTTCCAGGACTGCTGGATTACCAAGGACGAGTACGAGGAGTCTGGAGCTGAGATTGTGCACAGAAAGTGCGTGTCATTGTCTGTTTGTTTGTATATGGGTGGTGAGAGGCTTCACAGGGGATGTGGGTTCGTTGTTGAGAAGGGAATGAAGAGAGAAAAAGAAAAGAAGCACACAGTGGGACTTGAACCCACAATCTCTTGCTCCGTAGGCAAGCGCCTTATCCAATTAGGCTATGCGTGCGACTCTTATATACTTCGCCTACTCTACTTTAGCTACAGAGAGTGGGATTGCTTCGCTCCTAGAAGAAACTACGCTGAAATGAACGTGGAGACTGCCTTCATTGCGCGTGGTTGCAACGACAAACAGGACAGCTTCATCGTTTCCAACGGGTCCTTTGCGATGCCAGTCCTTTATGGCGTAGAAGCGACGCAGAGTGTGCATTCGTGGCCTACGCGTCTGGCAAGGAAGTGGTTATTGTGGATTCTGAGGTAATCGCGAAATGCGCGCTTGATGCCTTAGTCGAACGACGTCGTGCAGCAGCTGATGGAACACAAGAAGGACGTGAACTGCTTGTTCTGGGTTCCCTTCTTGAAGGACGGCTACTTCTCCTCCCTGGTCCGGAGACAAGCCGAGTTGATTTCCTGCAGCTGCGATGGAGAGATCGTCGATTGGGCATGGAATGGAGTTCTGCTATCGATCCGAATTGAACCGTAGCGGGAGTGGAATGTCAAGGAGTCCATTGCGATTCCGGAGCTGATTGAGTGCGTTCACTGCACTGCGGTGAGCGACTCCGATTGCCTTCTCTTTGTCACGACGGATCAGCGCTCCTTGATTATCTACCGCCGCAGCCACTGTGAACCGTGGAGAGAAGTCTTGCGCACGAAGTCGCCCAACCCGGACATCTACTACACATCCATGCTTTGTCTTCCGCTGATTCGTGATCCCGAGGAGGCGAAATCGCTTCCCTCCACACAGCTGCTTTTCTTGGCTGCCACAGACAATCGCGTCTACCTTCACGAGCTGTCTCTGGAGACATCGTCTCTTCGTCCGGTGTGTCAGCTGACCGTGGGCGCAGTTTCATCTTTTGAGGGATAGGGCTTCAAGAACTGGGTGTCATCCCTCAGTCTCCACTTCTGCTTCGGAGAGGGAAATGCAGTTCAGTTTTGGCATGTAATCGCTGCTGGACAAGACGGCTACTGCCGTGTGTGGAAGGTGTGTGAAAGCAGCGAATCCGACGCCGATTCGGAATCACCCTTCGCCATCACGTTGGAATCCGTCATCGAGGTGTCCTCCACCATCGTCTCCTCCGCCCACCCCCATCCGCCCCTTCGCACCCCCTCCGGGCTAATTCAGCCGTTCCTCCTCCTCACCGCCTCCATGGACGCCACGCTGAAGATCATCGCCCCCGAAGACGGTCTGCGCGGCGGCGGCCTGTTCTCCACCCTCTCCACCCTCCACCCCCACCTCATCGGCTCGCAGGGCTTCTGGGGCGCCTTCTGGTCCATCGGCAGCAGCCCGCGCCGCATCTTCGCCTACGGCTACCACGGCGCCATGTTCAAGTGGGAGGAGACCCTCACCGCGGGAGCCGAGCCCACCGCGCTGGGCAGCTTCTCTCTCCTCCCCTTCGTCTCCGGACACTTCGGCGCCTGCCGCGCGCACTTCTCCCGGTACGGGCACCTCCTTCTCTCTGCCTCGCGCGACCGCACCGTGCGCGTGTGGGGACGCGAGCGCGGCCGCCGGCGCTGGGGCGAGGTGAGTCGGCCCGTGGTGCACGGCTACCCCGTGCTGGACGCCGTGTGTCTGCGCGACCACACCCCAATGGCGGATGTGAATAACAAGGAGATGAGCAACAGTGGACGGGATAACAGGGAATGGGATACCAGCGGACTGGGCAACAAGGAATGGGATAACAGCAGACTGGGCAACAGGGAATGGGATAACAGCGGACTGGGCAACAAGGAATGGGATAACAGCAGACTGGGCAACAAGGAGCTGGGTCGCATCCTGACGATCAACGAGGAGAAGAAGAGCCGCGTGTACGGCGCCACCTACCTGAACCTGCTCACGCTCAACACGCTCGTGGAGACCGCGGATTCCGCCGTGTTCTCCGGGGCGGTGGACGTGGAGAGTGGGTGTGGCGAGCGGGCCTGACGCGTAGCGTTGCCGCCCGCCTACTTCTGGTCGAGCTACGCGCCGGAGCTGGGCCTGAGCAACAAGGGCATCCCACTGGAGCAGGCGCGGGCGACGCTCAGGAAGTACCAGCTGGACGTGGACGGCGCGACGGCGGCGGGCGAGCTGGCGGCGGAGCGGGAGCCGGAGGGCGAGAAGGAGGAGGGCGAGGGCGACGCGCTGTTCCAGCCGGTGGACGGCGAGCTGGAACTGTTGGTGTCGCTGGACGTGTTGCAGCGCGTGACGAACACGGGGAGCAACCGGCTGAACGAGAGCCGGCTGTGCAAGGGCACGCTGTTCGCGGAGCTGAGCTACCTGTACAACAAGCACACGCCCAACGCCTTCATCGCCGTCTGCTGCGACGACGTCGCCGACCTGGTGGTCACCGCCACTGTGGTAGGAGTGAGGAGTGGCGGTCACACGCAGGGCAGCACCGAGGAGGACAGCGTGCTCTCCGTGTGGAGCAACCGCGCCAGCGCCGACGGCTCGCTCGTCTTCCAGCAGTACCTTGCCGGCCATCGCAGCACTGTGGTCACTCTCACACCCTTCGCCTGCGCCGGCGCGCGCTGTCTGCTCTCCGCCGGCAAGGACCGCCAGCTGCGCGTGTGGCGGCTGGGCACCGACGGGCTGTACGAGGCGGACGCCGTGACTAGCAAGGCGCACGCGCGCATCGTGTGGAGCAGCTGCTGCGTGGGCGCGCGGGGGGCGGAGGCGTGGCTGGCGACGGGCAGCCGCGACGCGACGGTGAAGCTGTGGAGGTACGATGGGGAAGCGAGGAAGCTGAGCGTGGACGAGGATGGTGGGGATGAGGTGTAGGAACGGGGCTGTGTGCAGTGCGAGTGCGCTGTGACGGCGGTGGGCGCGAGTCGATGCGGTCTGAATCGGAGCGTGCTGGTGGTGGGACTGGAGGACGGCACTGTTCTTGTGGGCACGGGAAGGCGATGTGAGGGGTAGGCGTATACGGTTGTCTTGGGAGAAGAGAAGGTCGTGATGGAAGAGAAGGCCAGGTGGCGCGTGGGAGGGAAGGTGGCGACCGTGGAGTGGATCCCTCTGGAGAAGTCCCCGACGGAGACTCGCTCCGAGGATGAGTATTTCGGAGGGAGCGAAGGGAACTGTGTGATTGGTTGCGGCAATGGAGGCGTCTATTTATACATGATATCAGTTTGATCTGTTTGTTGCTCTTGATTCTCGAAAGCAGTGCTGACCACTGAACGTGCAGTGATTCAAAGAAGAATACGCCGTCATAAGACAAATACATCTGTTCTTTGGATTGCATATTTCTAAGAATGAGGTATTTTATGTTGTTTGCGCTGCTCCTTTGTTTGATTTGAGTGGAGTGTAATCATGGTAGTGATTGTGCTTGAGTCTGTCGCTGCACTCAAGCCCCATGGAGCACGAAATGACGCAGCTGTGTTTACAGAGGAGAGTGTTTTGCAGGAAGAGAAGAGTGCCTCTTTGGAGAGAGATGTTATTATATCCTAGATGGTGTCGTGAGTATGGGCATGGAGCGGGGCGATTCCGTAACGGAGGGAGAATCTCCAAGACGATTGGGTCCGAAGCTGTGGAATAAGGGAATCCGTTCATCACTGAGCGAGAACGAAGAGAAGCAGCTGGATGAAATCATCCAAGTGCTGGAGGCGAAGAAGCGCTTAAAGGGAAAGAGTTTTCACGAGAGATTTGGCGCTAATGTGTAGTTTTGAGTGGTGATGATGATTCGGATGACAGCGATTCGCAGTCGCATAAGAAGAGATCATTCAAGAAGAAGGACCTTTCTCTTGCTGATTTGAGTTGGTGTGGAGACGTGGGATTACGGATAGAGAAGCGCCTTGAGAAGTTTACGAGAGCTGAAGTAGCGAAACAGGAAGGAGTTGAAGTGAACCCTTATTATGATGAGAATGATACTGTGAGTGAGAAGTTGGTTGTGAAGAAGGGGGAGAAGGAGGAGAAGGAGAAGGAGGAAGAGGATGAGAAGGAGGAAGAGAAGGAGAAAGAGAAGAAGGAAACAGAAGAGGAGGAAGAAGAGGAGGACAAGGAGGATAAGGAGAAAGAAGAAAAGGATAAAAAGGAGGAGGGAGAGGAGAAACAGGAGAAGAAAGAGAAGGAGGATGATAAGGATGAAAAGAAGGAGGAGGAAGAGGATGATGAGGAGGAGGAGAAGGAAGATGACGACAAGAAGGAGAAGGAAGAAGAAGGGGAGGATGATAAGGATGACAAGAAGGAAAAGGAAGAGAAAGAGAAACAAGAAGAGAAGGAAGAGGATGAAGAGGATGACAAGGTGGAAGAGAGTGAAAAGAAGGAAGAGGAAGATGACGACAAGAAGGAGAAGAAGGAGGAAAAGAAGGAAGAGGATGATGAAAAGGAAAAGAAGGAGAAGAAGGAAGAGAAGAAGGAAGAGGAAGATGATGAGGAGAGTGAGAAGGAAGAGAAGGAGGAGGAAAAGAAGGAAGAGGATGATGAAAAGGAAGAAAAGAAGAAGGAGGAGAGGAAGGGGGAGAAGGAAGAAGAGAAGGAGAAGAAGGAAGAGGAAGACGATGAGGAGAGCGAGGAGAAGGAGGAGGAAGAGAAACAGAAAGAAAAGGAGGAGGATGAGGATGAAAAGGAAGAGGACAAGACAGAGAAGAAGGATGAAGATGTGAAGAAAGAAGAGGAAGAGGAGAAGGAAGAGGAGGAAGATGAAGATGATGATGATAAGAAGAAGGACAAGAAGGACAAGAAGAAAGATAAGGAAAAGGAAAAGAAGCACAGGAAGAAGAAGGAAGAGGAAGAGAGTGAAAAGGAAGAAGAGAAACAAGAAGAAGAAGAGAAACAGGAAGAAGAGGAGAAGGAGGAAGACACCAAAGAGGACTCGCAAGCACAGCCCGACGTGGTGACAGAGACGCACGCGCCGCTGCAGCCCGTGTTCTACCCGCTGTCCTTCTCGCTGGAGGTGAGCACCAACCGCGTGGTGGTGACGCCGCGCCTGCACGACCTGCCCTCCATGAAGCTGGTGTGCATGCTGATCCTCCACAACATGGCCACGCCCTCGCCCTTCACGCTCACGCACAAGCTGGACGTGATCGGCCAGACGCTGTCGCAGGCGGAGGGCGCGCGCACCTTCTCGCTGCTGACGTCGGACATTCACGCCGTGAAGTCGGTGCTGTGCTACGGCAAGACGGACGAGTACCACTTCTACGGGCCGAAGGAGCAGCCGGTGGAGGTGAAGGAGGCGCAGGCCCCCGAGATCAGCATCAAGCCGATTGAGATCACGCCGGTGAGCATCGAGATTTACTTGAAGACGACGATCGAGACGCGCGTGTGGTGCAAGCTGGAGGACTCCAAGAGCGAGCTGTCGGTGGAGGCGATCAAGACGGGCCAGCAGCGCTACGTGCCCGAGCGCGTCACGCTCTTCTTCAGCGACCTGCTGCCCGCCACGGAGTACGGCGTGTGGTGCTACGCCGAGACGAAGGACGGCGTGCCGATGAAGGAGAAGCCGAAGGAGAAGGTGTTGTTCGTCACCACTGACGTGAGTGGACACTCCATCTTCGTTTGACCGTAGCCACGCTCAAGGTGCACATGAAGGAGGCCACCTCCTCCGCCCTCGCCTTCCGCCTCGAGAGCAACCTCGGCCGCGACGCGCGCTGCTCGCTGACCAACGCCAACGGCGATCTCGTCGCCAGCCGCCTGGTGCCCTACGGCAAGAACGAGGTGGTGCACTTCACGGCGCTGGCGTCGCACGCCACCTTCTCGCTGAACTGTCAGGTGTTCTCGACGGCCGACGCCAACAACAACTCGAAGGTGATCGCGCAGACGGGCGCGCTGACGCTGCGCACGACGCGCAGCTTCCTCGTGTCCTTCTTCCGCGTGGTGGGCTTCCTGCTGCTGGTGGGCGTGGCGGCCATCGGCGCGCTTCAGTTCATACAGTACCGCGCGCAGCGTCAGAGGTGAGAGTGGCTGGCTGCTGTCATCGTAGTCGCGTGGGCGAGCTGCCCGACCCGGAGAAGCAGGCACTCCTGGCGAAGAGCGCCGCGCCGTCGCAGTCGCGTGGGGCGGAGGAACCGACGTGGGGCGGCGCGGTGGAGTCGCGCGGGGAGGAGAGCTGGCGGTGCGGCGTGTGCCAGTACCTGAACCACGGCGCGGGGGACAAGTGCTCGATGTGCGGCGTGGCGCGGAAGGAGCCCGCGGTGGAGATCCCGCAGCCGGTGCTGAAGAAGTCGGCGCTGGGCGTGGGGATGAAGCTGAAGAAGAACGAGGTGGGCGCGTGCGGCGTGGGTGAGGCGTAGAAGCGGAACTCGCTGCCGATCCGGCGGAGTTTGGGCAGCAGCGTTCCGGCGGAGAGACGGAGCGAAGATCTGTTTTCGGAGGTGGGGTTGGGAGTGAGGTGACTGTGGGAAGGAGGCGTGAGGCGTAGCATCGATGTGGGCAAGTCGGGGAAGGGTATTGGCACCTCCTCCACGTCCATCCACATGAAGGAGCCGTCGCCGCTGCAGATCTCGTCGGATGAGAACGAGAACGGCTGGGGAAACGACGAGGATCTTGACTTTTGGAGTGTTTGTTGCAAACAGGGAAAGACAGAACGAGCGTGTACTGCTGATTGCTGTCCAGCGACAGGGAGAAGGACTTGTGCGTCACGGACACGTGATACCACAGCACGTTGGAGATGGCCTAGTCATCACCCCCTCTTCACTGCCGCACGGAAAGCAACGCCGTGGGGTCGTCGCACACAATGAACGGGTTCCGCAGCAGCGCACTGCGCAAGTCCACCAGCTTCGCGCTCATGCCGGGAAACAGCACCAGCTCGTCCAGAATCAGGTTCTCGAAGCACACCGTGTCCGGCACGTACGGATTCACAAACTCGGAGTGGATCTTGCTGCCGCGCGCGAAGTCTTGATTGGCGGTCTCCGGCAGCACGAAGCACGGCGGGAAGACGACGTCCTTGCCGGTGTAGGGGTTGGAGAACACGGAGGCGTGCGCAGGGTTGGCGTAGCTACCGTGAAGACGATCATGGAGCACTACCGCCGCAGGAGCCGCCGAACCACGTAGAGGTTGAACTCCATGTCCTGGAGTTTCATCCGCCTATGGGGGAGGGAGAGAAGGAGGGAAAACTGCTCGAAGATGGAGTACTTCCGCGGGATGGAGCTGAGGTCCATGGTCCCGTGGGTGATGAAGAGCGAGAGTCTGCGGCCGGCCGTTTCCTGCGCGGACTCGATCAGATTCTACTGGGGAAGAGGAGGGAGGGAAACGACTGTGCAGAAATCGAGCCGGTAGAGATCGAAGTAGTTGGACGCAAAGTACATTTCATCTAATTTGGCAATGTCGCAGATCAACTCCGTTGTGAGCGCGCTGGCTTGGGGAATCCACATCTTCCTCCCATCCTCTATTGAGCACCTGCAAATGAAAGGGAAGGGAGACACCAACACCAGCAACGGGCTGTTGATTGTGATGGGGTCAAACACATTGTCGGGAAAGCGGCTGTAGAACTTGCAAAAGAAGTGAAGGAACGTTTCCAGGTCTCTCCTCATCTTCGCAGTGTCGTACGTTTTGAAGAGATACCGAAGGGTGAACGGTTTCGAATTGTGGAGATGCTCGTATATGGGTTGAATGAAGGCACCGTCTCATGTACAAACAAAGGATATTGTCCGTTGTGCTCTTCCCGTTCTTGAAGAGGAAGTTCATAATAGTCACGGATAAGTACTCCTCTATTTCGATCTTGTAGGGTAGAGTTGCCTACGATCAGAATCGTGTCAAAGATACTACGAAACCACACTCATTTGGAGAAGGAAACTCGTTCTGCATAACATAACTCTCCGCTTCCAAAAAGGCCGCAATCTTTCGTCGGCTCGCAGCGGCACTCGTCTCATATGCGTCCCTCACCAAATCGCCACTCTCTAACCCGCATCCTACGGCTTGAATCATTTCATTTCACTCACGTTTATATCGTGGGACAAAGGGAAGACACGGGAGATCCATTTGTATAAGATCCTACGACAAAACGCAGAGAGTCACGAAAAGGTGAATCCTAAGTGGACGCCCCGAAGCAAACAAGCAAGCCCGTCTAGCTCAGTCGGTAGAGCGCCAGGCTCTTAACCTGGTGGTCGGGGGTTCGAGCCCCCCGGTGGGCGATTCCTTTTTCACTTTATTTGTTGTGAAAACAGTAGAACAAGTAGTGTTGGCTTCCGAGACGACCTCGCTGTCCATCGTAAGCCCTACCGTCCCCGAAATGGGCGTCATGGCAGCATCAACAGGAGTCCAGTTGTTGTCTTCTTCTGTGGACGTTCTTCTGAGAGAACAAGGAGGAATGATGAGTTGGGTTGGTTCGCCGAAGATCTCCTTCAGATACTCCGTATCGGACTCTTCACCTGCACGTGAGATGACGACAGAATGCCAACTGTTTTCTGCCGTGAACTGTGGACTTGAGGGAGTGGCAACCGGTGAGCTGCGCTGTTTTACCATTTCGTTGAGATATATGCACTGGAGATGGTTGTTCATGTCAACGAGGGAGAGGAGATGCACCAGGGTGATCTTTGAGAAGCTGTTGTCTACGCTGTATCCACTTGTTCTGTTCTACGATCCAGATAGAGGTGTTCGAGACTCCTCCACTGTCGGTTGCGGATGTAGAGGTAGATGATGCTGGCGCCTTCGTCTGTGATGTGATTATTGCTCAGATCCAGCGCCTTGACTTGCGCCATGCAGTGTAAATCGGATCCGTTTCCAAACTCTCCAATGCCCTGATCACCCAGGCTGTTGTCACTCAAATCGAGGACACACAGGTTAGGGAGGAACTGCTTGCAGAACATGCGCCGAATCAGCTCCACGCCCTCCCTCTTGATGTTGTTGTTGGAGAGGTCAAGAAACTGGAGGGACGCACAACAACCGTCTTGAATCGCGTAGGACAGATGGGCCAGCTCCTTCGCTCCCAGATTGCAGCTACTCAACACGAGTCTCTCCAGATGGGGAGCCACACCGTGTCGTAGGAACAGCGCCAAGCCAACCATGCCTTCTCCCGCCATTCTCGTTTCTATTCCATGATTCGTCTTGGTCACACCCACTCGACAAGTCGAGCGTCTGCATCGTAGGCAACGGATGGGTGGAGAGCACATCAAGAAAGGAGAACATGGGCAGAGCGTTCCCTACATCTCACGCTTTATCCCTCGCATCACCTCCCACACGCAGCTCTCTGAGTCGGGAAAATTCACACTCCTTTATCTGCTCGAACAGACCTCGCTGCGTAATGCCGTTGTTCGACACATCCAGCTTCTCAATGCAGGAACACACCTTCGCATCTTTCATCGCTCGCACCAGTTCCACCACAGCCGTGTTCCCAATCCGGTTGCTCGCCAGATTCAGTTCCCTCAGTTCACTGAAACAGCGGTCAAAGCCCAGCTTCAGGAGCTGTCTGCACCCTCTATCACCAATCGAATTGCCGGGAATGCATAGAGAGTTCAGGCGAATCAGCGGCGTTTCCTGAATGGCATTGCAAATGCATGTCCATGTCTTCTCACCCAGCTCCGTGGATCGGTCCTTTTCTCTTGGTATCCAGTGGAACATATTGATATTCTTCAGGATTCCTCCGCGGAAGAGCTCGCACAGGAGATCTCGAACAAGAGGAGAAGTCTGACACTCTTAGAATCACAACCATTTCGACAGCAATACCACGGACAACGAAGGCCTCAATTCCCCAGTCCGGATACTCTCCACTTCTCCAGAATGACGTCACTTCTCTCAAATGCAGTAGTAGTCTTTCGAATTCTTTGCACGTCAATTGAAACACGTGTAGTTCCTTCAGATTTACAAGGAGTTGGAGATGGTCCGATGATTCCTCTGCGTAGCAAGACAGCTGAATACCCGATATACTCTACACTTTGAGAGAATAAGGACGAATACATATAAAGCCTGAAGTCTATCTTCTCCTCTCAATGACCGCAGCTTTCCAACGGAAATGGGCTTCGCATCATTGATTTGATTAATGAAGTGCTCCATTTGGTATATTTCTTTGACAGGCCACTTTGGGGAGAATGGCGAAGAAGCATTCTTCGCCAGTGGATTCGTTTGATTGGATGCACAAAAAATCAAATTCTGAAATAGAAGAGTATGCTTGTGAATGGATGAGATGCTATTGTGACTACTACTCTGATGCTGATAAACAAATAAGACAGAAAACAGGATTAAACAGCAGGAGTCTTCGCATCACCCTCAACAAGGGAACGGTTCAACTGGTTCGTTCTCTTCTCAGCACGATGCTTGTTCGCGTAAATGTACAAAGCGATCACCAGAATCAACACAACACCAATCGCTATACTGAAGATCGTGATCACCACTACTATTCATTCCATTCATGTATCATTACGTGTGGACCAGAATCCCTCAATCTCGTACTCCCAAACACACTCGCCTCCTTCGTGCATTCCACCATACTCTACAGGCTTCCTGTTTTCTATGCATCACCATTCCAATCCGCATATACTGATCGTAACCGTCAGCTTTGACGTTTTACCCACCTCTTGTTTAACATAGTACATTTTATCGTCTTTACCGACGACACAAGGAACTTTCCTATGCATCAAGCAAAGTAGGAATCACGTACATCACATCCTGATACTGCTCATGCCATTTCATACCACAATGCTCAATGATGTTCTGATAGAATGAAGTATCCCAAACTCACACCCAGGCACTTTCAGTAGTTGAATTGCAGTTGAAAGTCTTCTTGTCACTCGTCTCACAACTCAAGCGCTTACTACAATTCAATTAACACACCAATGAATACTGGAATAGCATCGTATAGGTTCTCACAGAGCAATTCTGACCCCGATCATACACATTACTCAATTGATCGACATAAGTGGGAACACCCTTCCAATTCACATTGAACTGAGCAGTAAACTTCGCTAGTACTCATATATAGCAGTACAGGAGATACCCATTTGATTATAGCAATCACCTTCCAAACTCGTACACTCTAGCAATTACTCATTATATCACATGCATACTCGATACTGCAACACTCAACAACAGAATTCCATACAACACATACATCATGTAAGTTGTATCTGACGCTAACAACAGATCTTGATGACGCACGACCCGATTACCACTATTGGGACATTCATCACTACTTCATCAATACAGCACCAACTCATCATACCACATCACAACAAACATCCATCTCGCACACCCAAATCAATTAAATAATAACTCACATAATCACTATGAACGATTACTATCCACTAGCAAACGCTGCTAATACTCTATGCCAAGCAGTCGATCTTCTCGTGGCTTCCTGTAACAAAATGGCTCCCATCACCGTTGCTGTTCTCCTTTCACCACCCTCTCATTCCATAGATTGAACAACAACGCAATAAACTCAATCCCATTCATTCCCATCCATTTGTACTTGAAACAGACTTGTTTGGGAAGGAGGTGGAAAGCAAGGAAGAGGCCACTCGATTTGTGAAGAAGAGTATCGATGAAGGTACGCTGTATGATCCCTACCTCATTTGCATAGCAAAACACAGACTTCGTGATTTGGAAACAGAACGAGACGCAATTCAAGTGGAAAAGAAGCGCCTTTCTTCAACAACACAGGATTCCGTTTCAAAAGGGATGGAGGAAGAAGAGGTATTCTCTCCGATTCTCCCTTTCCATTTAGAATCAGCACGAATCACTAATGCTAGAAGCAAAGAAGAGGAAGGTGGAGAAGGAAGAAGAAGTGAGTCGCTTGCAGAAGGAGGTGGAGTCTCTCTCCTCCACACTCGAGTCCCTTCACGCCAAAGCCGCTCTCCTCACATCTGGATTGGACGAGAAGACCATCACCGAAGAACAGCTGCGAAGTGAATCCCTGATGAAGGAGTTGTGTTCTGTTCGCGTCTCTCCTCTCTCTTCCCGTGATGACTAGACAGAGCAAGAAGCCTACACCCCTTCCTCCACCTCCTCGCACTCGCCTCTCTCGCGAATGGTCCTGTCAGAGACATCCAGTCAGCTGGAGAAGAGCCGAGCGCGATGTGAGGAGCTGCGACGGCGAATCGAGGGAATGAAGAAGAAGCCGGAGGTGTGTGGAGACGAGCTGCTGCGAAAGAAGGAAGCGCTGGAGAGTGAGGAAGGGAAGGTGTTGAGGCGAGTGTATCTGCTGATGAAACAAATCAAACCCTCGCTGAAATCAGAGTGTTTGATTCGTGTGGCTGAGGTCATCTCACAAAACGCTACGCTCACCATCACCAAAGAGGAGGTGGAGCGATTGCTTCCGTTTGGTGATCAACCCATTGTAAAAGTATTGAAAGACTATGTAGAATAACACTCTTTGTTCCCATTCTACTCTTCACCATGTGGACTCACGTCCAATTTCCTTCTCAAACCATGATTCTACTCTCCAAAGACATTACCGACTTCACCAAAGAGGGTAAACAGCCACTTCATAACACACACTCATTCTATAGGTCCCTACATTTTCAGAGTCGCCAAGTCCATGACCAAACCACAAATCAAGGAATATCTCGACAAGATCTACAATGTACGAGTCACTCGCGTCAATACCTCCAATGTACTTGGTATTCCATCCAACTATTCTCTATCATTGCATAGGAAGTGGCTATCGATACACTCGCTCCACCACAAGGAAACAACCCGATTGGAAGAAGGCCTACGTCTTCATTGATCCCAACTACAAACCCTCTCCCATCACCACACAAGAAGCCAAGCAAGAGTTGAAGAATGCCTGATCCCTTTACCCTTCTTTCCTCAACACACCATCTCATTTGTACACAACAAACACACACATTTGCTGATTCCTCCATCTTCACACTTAGTGCTTACGAGCAGGAGCCTCGCTTCCCTCCTGGAAATTGTTCTTGAAGCGACGGGTCATCGTCTTCAAATAGCTCATGCGACCCGTTCCCTGACCACGACGACGAGAACTCTTCAGAGCCCAGTTGTCTACACGCATCAACACCATTCCATTCCATTCTACAGTGTCTCATCTTAGCATCAGGGTAACCGCAAGAACCGCAGCGGCTCTTCTGAATGTGATAAGCACGACGACCGCATCTTCTGCAAATCGTGTGGGTCTTATCATGTCTCTTACCAAATGAAGAAGTACCTTTCGTCTACCATCAGCGTTAGCACTTCCACTACACTCGACACTCCTTTCCTCCCATCTCCTTTTCCATTTCATTCTTCATCACTTCCTTCGATCATTCATTTACTTACCATTCGCTTTTAAGGAATACAGCAATACTTTATCAACACCAGAAAGACAAACGTACAGTGGTTAGTCATTATCAACCACTCATTCATCACTACAATTCGCACTCTCGCTATTCTCTACTCCCATCTCTCCCTATTCACATGACAAACACATTGAACGAGTTATAGCCTCAATCACACTCGATTCATTCCATTCATTCCATTCTCTTCCCCTCCATTCCCAATAACCCCTCCACACTATACATCCCACAATCGACTTCCCATTCCCTCATTTCAATACTTGCATCTCATTGGAGAACCAATTCAATTACGGTTTCAAACAGGGAATCACCCTCTTCAACCAATTCAACCCCATCCAAACCGCAGAGTCCACTCCTTTTCATTCCCTTCCCATTTGTCTCAATAGACTTTGATAGCTTTTCATACTCATTGTAAGTCCACTCGCTATTCTCTTCTCTCCCGAATGCGCTTTCCATTTCCCCATTTCATTCGCTTACCCCCGTTTTGTAGGAAATGTCTGCTCAAGTAACTCTTCGTGGATGCCTCAAGGGCCACAATGGATGGGTCACTTCGCTCGCCGCTTCCCCCGTCGATGCGGATACGCTCGTCTCTTCTTCTCGCGATCACACTTGCCTCGTCTGGAAGCTGCACGCGGGTGATCCCATCGATGACCCCACGCTCGTTATGTCTTGCGGTACGCCCGTCAAGTCCTTCGAGGGTCACTCTCACATCGTTCAGGACGTGAGTCTGTCCTACGATGGTCAGTACGCTCTGACCGCCTCCTGGGACCACAGCGTGCGTCTGTGGAACGTGGCGACGGGCATGTGCGAGAAGACGCTGTCCGGCCACTCGAAGGACGTGCTGTCGGTGTGCTTCAGCCCCGACAACCGCCTGATCATGTCCTGCGGCCGTGACCGTACGATCAAGCTGTGGAACACGCTGGGCGAGTGCCAGTTCACGCTGGACAAGCAGGGCCACAACGACTGGGTGAGCTGCGTGCGCTTCGTGCCGAACATGGAGAAGCCCCGCATCGTGTCGTGCGGCTTCGACAAGGTGGTGAAGGTGTGGAACCTGGAGAACATGAAGGTGGAGTACAACCTGGTGGCGCACACGCAGGTGGTGAACAAGGTGGTGGTGTCTCCCGATGGTTCGCTGTGCGCGTCTGCGGGCAAGGACGGTTTCGTGATGATCTGGGACCTGGCGACGGGCATGGAGCAGTTCCGCGAGAACTTCGAGGAGGAGGTGACGGACGTGGCGTTCTCTCCCGCGAACTACTGGATCGCCGTGGCGACGACGAAGGAGATCGTGATCTACGACCTGGAGAAGAAGGAGAAGGTGGCGAGCGTGGCTCCCGAGTTCCCGAAGATGGGCAAGAAGGGAACGATGCCTTCGTGCACGTGCCTGTGCTGGTCGATGGATGGCGCTTCTCTGTTCACTGGCTACACCGATAACGTGATTCGTGTGTGGGAGGTGAAGTCGATGTAAGGGGAAGCTGAGGAGTTGTCAAAGTTCTTTGCGTTGTTTGTTCCAGTCATTCATTCTGTTCCTGCGCTGTTTTCTGTTATGAACTGGGAGAAGCTAGTGGACGACAGTGAGTTCATGGGGTATGCATGAGGAATAGCCCTGGATGATGTTTTTCGTGCCGTATCATCCTTTCCACCCAATTCCTACGTATTCCGAACGGACGTGTTTTCATACGATAGCAGCCGTGGAAAGAGTTCTGTTGCGAGTTTTCAACCCCTCCATTGCAGCTGTATCACCTCCAGAAGCGAATTCTGACAAACGTCAACTTCTTTACGTTGAATTACGTGGTGGTTGCGCTCGCAATCCTTGCTTTGGAGATGTTGTTCCAGTTTTCCCCGTTGATTGCGTAGTGTTTTCGACCCACTAGTAAGTGCCGTGTACTTTTTCATGGCGCTATCAGTGCTGTGTTGTTTAACGTATCATGTCATCTCTAGTCTCACCCTCTTTATTCGCCGGATTCGGATAGGGTACGGAAAGCGTGATCCAAGTGGAGTGTATATCCTCCTCTGCTTGTCAAGTAGGGATTCTCTCTCGACCTAAGGTGTAGTGCATTTGGTCATTCTCCTTCTCAGTCGTCGTTTCACTGCTGTTCTCTGGAGAATTGTATGCATCGTTCTTTGTCGGGATTGGGTTTGGTAGTAACGAGTAGTCGTGCTACTCCACGCATCGCTTCATAAGCGGTCCATCAAAGCCCGAATCGCCTTCAAGAACTCTGCATTTGCCGTGAAGGAGAACGGTTCTCCCATTCAGGGTTTTCTCCTCTCTATGGACGAGAGCGAAGTGGTGAAAAGCAACATGGCGTACAATTTGATCCCGTCGTCGGTTGGCAGTGTTTCGAATCGAGCCATCTCCTCGATTGTGTAGTGGTTGTGTTTGTTGCACCTCGTTCTTTCAAGGAAACAGACAAGTGAAGAGAAGTCACAACACTATCTAAAGTGGAATACGTAATTCCTTTCTCCTGCAACTGCACCATAAACCGGCTGGTGATCGCCTCCTGGTCCTCAGAGCACTTCCTCGTGATTGCCTCCAGCTCCTCCAGCCTACTCCTCACTCGCCCCCCACATCCCCACATTTTCATCTTTCGCTCTTCCATCGCCTCCACATACTCCTCGAACAGTTCCACCACCGTGTCCACAGTGCTCGGCACGGCGCCCTTCATCTCCACACTGCTCGGCACAGCGCCCTTCACTGCGCCATGCACGCGTGACCGCACAGGCACCACGCCGTCCTCCGCGGCGCGTGTGTGGAGACGGGGCGGCGAGGACATGGGACTGGAGCGTCTGCGCGGCGCAGGAGGCGACGTCGCTTCGTTGGAGCCGATCTTGGGGTTCGGACACGCCGCGTCATCTGATGATGATCAAGCACCACTGCACGCACTGGCGGCGAGTCGCTTGTACAGCTCGCCCTCCTGTTCCACCTCGAACGGCTGGGGCGCCGCGTCGTGCCACGCGTACCACCGCTTCACGAACTCCTCAGGAGACAGCGGCAAGCCTACGGTGGAGATCCCGTGCTGCGGCTACGCGTGGCGGCGTCGGTGTACTGCCACAAGCCCTTCTCGGGATGAGGCGAGCGCTGAACCTCCACGCCGAGAGAGCGGAACCGCGCCGCCTTGAGCTCCTCTTGGATGGTCAGCGTGGTCTGGTGATGAGGATGTGGATACACGGTACCATGAGAGCTTGACGGTAGGGGAGCAAGATGCGCTGCTGATCGCGACGGTCGATGCTGGTGTTGACTCCCTTGCGGTCCTTTGCGGAGAGAGATTGGGGATTGGCGAGAGGATAGCTAGAATGAAGGGAGTGAGAGAATCGAACGAAGATGCGGAGGCGACACAGTCGCGGAGGTGGTTGACGTATGCGGATTGAGGATGCGCACGAGAGTAGAGGACATAACACTTGAGCAGGTGCTCGATATACTAGGTTCAGAGGAATGACAAGAATAGGCACTCTTTTGCTGTCCTGTTTGATGGACGTGTACGAAGACATGAGATAGCGCTGGAAGGAAGACAAGTCCTGGCACGCGATGGAGATATCTAGAGTGAAGGAGGAGGACAGAAGCGACCGAGATCGTCTTCACATTCACGACTAAAAACGAAGGAATCAATGGGGGACTCGGAAGCAGCGCGATTCGACCAAATGTCGATGGAACAGTAGGGAGAGTCGTGGGATTGAAGATAGAAGTGGATGTCCTTGACGCGGCTCATTTCCCAGCAAATCGTGATAGCTGTCAGTCAAGAGTGGAAAGCATCCATACCGCTAGATTGTACATTGTGGCCTTTCCAAAAGAGACGATCTTGGTCCACGTAGATGGTTCCCACACCGATATTGAACTACGCGTGAAACTGAAACGCGGGGAGAACAGTCAAATACAAAAGATGGAAGTTTTCAAATGCTTTGGCATTGTCGCTCGGCTCCTTCTCGCTGACATACGCCTTCCAGGCGTTGGAGTTGAGATTCGCCTTGTCAGCAATTTCCTTCAATAGAGACTGCGCGTGAAGACAAAATGACAAAAGTACGTCATCCGAATCGTCAGAATCGCTGACGGTGAAGGGCGCTGGTCCTAAGCAATCAGAGCGAGCAGATAGCAAATCTACGCTGCGGAGAAGAGAAGAAAAACACCTGATCGTCCACCGATGTGGAAGACTGCATCAGAGCACGTCCAAGCTCGTCAATACCAGCTAGCGATGTTCTCCGACTCATTTGCGATCGTTCGCCCACAAACTACGGCTTGCTATTCAATTTGTGTTCCCTTCATTCTCATTCTTTTGCTTTCATCTCTATGCACTTTTGCGTTTTGTTGTGTGTAGTTCTTGTTGTTGTTTCCCATGTTGTTGACGACTAGTTCTTCCATTTGGGAGGTTCCTCGATCGTATACGATATTCAGGGCGATCTGCAAAGGGGGTTCTTCTCTTTGAACATGGGCGTGGGCAAATCGGGAAACGGCAGCGTCCCATTCTCCTTCCCTCTCCTTCTGGTAGTATCTGCTTCAAACCTGTTAGCGTAGGATGTATCGTCCTCAGCGACGATGATTCCGGACGTTCTTTGCAAGGATTGCGCTGTGGTGATAGTTTTGCGAGGTGATGGGTGTAGGGAGAGAAGAAGTACGACGCCAAGCTGTCTCAATCGCATGCTGCTGTGGAATGCACATCCGACTTCTGCCTTGCTGGTTCTTGCCGTTGTTGCGATGAATGCGTAGGAAAGGAGGATGTGTGCCCAAACTCGCATTCGCCTTCGGGACAATGCTGTGATTCGCACAGCCAGGGACTGTGCATGTGGGACAGCGCGCTTCAGTTCAACACTCGCTTCCCGTACATTTGGTTATAAGGGATAACGATCAGCGCATCGGGCGGCATCATTCGCGATTCGATTCAGATGGGCGACTACACCGTGGATACCTACCTGGTGGACGTCTTGTACACCCGTGTCTCTCCCATCATGCCTAGCGAATCCTCCTCCCTCCCGGGTCAGTTGGAAGGAATTCTCGGACTGGGCGAAGCGAGCTGCAACCCGACGTGCATGCCGCCAATCTACCAGTCCATCCTCGCCGCCGAGCACGGCTCCTGTACCCTCGTGCCCCCTCGCTCACACGCAGACAAGAAGGAGGACATGCGCTTCTCCGTCTGCTTCGGCCGAACCGCGGGCAAGCTGTACTTCGACGCCTACGACCCGCACGTGGCCGTAGTGGCATATCATCTCCTCACCCGCAGAGCTCCCCCGCCGTGGTGTCGTATCAGCGCAAGGACGAGATCGGGTACACGTTCGACCTGCAGGACCTGCGGCTGAACAACCAGAGCTTCACGGGGCTCACAGCGGTGTGACGTGGCGGCGCGGGTGAGGCGTAGCTGGGGCTGAACCGCGTGGCGCTGCTGGAGTCGGCGTTCAGCGAGATCAAGCTGCCGCGCGACCTGTACGACAAGCTGGTGGCGCAGCTGAAGGCGGACTTCGCGACGGCGGAGGGCGTGGCGGACGGCAGTGTGTTCGAGGGCCGGGGCGTGGCGACGCTGGAGGGCTACCCCACGTTCGACGTGAAGATCCCCGGCGCGCTGCTGCACCTGCCACCGCAGCTGTACTTCGTGAAGAAGGAGGGGCGCTTCTTCCTGCAGATCGTGGCCAACGACTTCGAGGTGGCTGCGGCGGGGGGAGGTCAGCGGTAGAACACGGTGCAGCTGGGACTGGCGGCGATGCGCGGGTTCGTGACGGAGTTTCAGTACGAGAAGGTGTCGTTCGCGTCGGTGAATCCGTCAGTGTGTGGAGGTGACTGCCGTGTGCGTGCATGACGGATAGATGACGTGGATGGGGCTGTGGGAACTGTCGAGTGGGCCGAGGAGAGGGAGAGGATCAACATCTGGAATCCCGTGACGCTGATTGCGATTCTGTCGTGCGTGCTGATGATCGCTCTTTTGGTGTATCTGATCCGATCGAATAGCGGTAAGAAGTGAGTGAGGGGGTGCGATGTGAGGGATAGGGCCCTTCCCGTCGGGAACACCAACCTTCCGACTGCGATCGATCCATTCAACGAGCAGCAGCGTTTGTGTGGGAATGGACAGTGATGTGTAGAGAGTTTGGTACCAGCGAGTGCCTAGTCTGTTGTCCATCTCTTTACACGTGTTTGTTGCACATTGGATTCGTCTTATGGCTGAAACGATGGAGAATGGAAACCCATAATGGAAAGTTTTGGAGAATCGAAGACGCTCCAGCCTCGCCGCTGTTAGGACCGTTGCCGAGAAAAACACAGAACGTATAAATCTTTCGCCTTTTACTAAAGATTTCCGTGTGTTTATTTCGTTAAGGCACAAACGCGTGTTTCTTTGCCTAGTATTACTAGGTCCCTTAATCGAATCCAGAGTTTCCAATCGCTTTGTGAAGTGCAGATGAATGTCATAGAGCGTGCAATTCGGGAGGAGGAGATTGTGCTGCTGATTACCAAGTACATGGAGGTGACTTCGTTCACGACGGGAATTGATAGGTAGGAGAATGGCTATGCGAAGACACTAAAGGAATTCAAAAGGGAGAACTTGGTGAAGAAGATTGACTACGGAGAGGTTTTGTCCCTTGCTTCCCCTCTAAGAGTAGATTGAGTGCCTCAGTGGATTGAAAGACATCATGAACGACTATCTCCGGCTACGCAGAGAGGAGATGGCCCGCAACTCCATGGCACACTCCGTCTCCCTCTCCATGGGACCCTATGTAGAAAAGATGTTCAAGAATTTTGAAGTTGCGATGCGATGGACGAATGAGGAGTAGTCGATGCTAGCTGATTACAAACATTACCGTGATATGATCGAGGACCAGGTGAAGAAAATTAATGCCGCGTTTGAAAAAGACACAATCACCGAAACGCCTGGAGAGGCGGAAGCAAACGAGGTAGGAGAGAAGCTGCAGTTTGCTTACCAAATAGTCCCAACCCCAGAGTCCAGCGTGCGATCTTCCCATGGAGCACTACTTGCACCTGTATCGAACGCTCCCAGTGCTGTAGCATCAAATGGTGTCACAAATAGACGATTCTCCCCGACCTGATCAATCAGAAGCTGAATGAGGGGCAGGAAATTGAGTAACACGATGTCCCTGGAATCACGAATAGCGAGAGTGCGATTGATTCCATTATGGACACACTCCAGCAGAATCCGGACTACAACGAGTTGTTTCCCTCTGCTCCCATAGAGGGTGAGACACAGACTCCCACACCGCCGCGGAAGTCCAGTCGAAAGACCGTCCCCACCCATAAGCGGCCCAAAGAGGTGGACTTCTTCTCAAAACGACAGAAGAGTGAATGACATTGTTTGTTTGGAATACAGAGCAGAATAGCGCTCTTTCTGTCGCGTGATGAAGGGAGTCATGATGATTATGGGCGCGGAATGACTGAACGTGCATCTCACGCCAAGCGTTCAATTCCTCAATACACAATAACTACACGCCTAGACATGTCTGAAGCTGCTGTTACTGTTCGTGTGAGAAAGTTCATGAGAAACCCTCTCCTCAAGCGTCGCCAGATGGTGCGGTGCGCGTTTGCGTTGTCACGGCATAGACGATTGAGATCATCCACCCTAAGCGTGCTTCTGTGTCCAAGGACGAGCTGAAGAGCATCCTGGCCAAGAAGTACAACGTGGCTGACGATAAGTGCATCATCCTCTTCGGATTCCAGATTGCCTTCGGTACTTTACCATCCTCGTCGTGCTGATGCCTAGGTGGTGGCCGCTCCTCTGGTTTCGCTCTCATCTACGACTCCATCGATGACGTGAAGAAGTTCGAGGCCAAGTACCGTCTGGCTAGAGTACGGAGCCTTTTCTCGTTTCTAACGATTGTAGTTCGGAATCCAGGAGCACCAGAGACAGGGCAGAAAGATGCTCAAGGAGAAGAAGAACCACGACAAGAAGGTCTGGGGTACCGGCCGCCGTGCTGCTCTCCACAAGGCGAAGAAGGCTCAGGATGATTAAGTGGGTGAAGGGTGTTCAGCGTTCTATGGCGTGGTTACCTCTGTGCGCTGTTTGTTTTCGACGAGTTGCGGGCTCTGTTCGCAGATTCCTCGTTCCACGAAAAAACGTACAGACAGAAAAAGTTCATGGAGGAGTCCACCATTCGTGAGAGACAGTAGAGATGGGTTGAGAAGGTGATGATTAGTATTAAAAGAGAGGAAAGTGAGAAAGAGGAGAATCTCACTCCTTCTGGCGAAGATGTGCCGGAAGATGGCTATGTGATTCAGAAGACCTTTTGGGGCCGAGTCAACGACATTCTGCAGTCGCTGATTGGAAATGGCTACGACCTTGTGGCGAAGCCCCATACCGCTACGTGGCTGGTCCTCTTCATGGCTGTTACGATGTACTTGACGTGCTTCGTAGCAAAGCCGGGTAGTCCGCATTGCTGGTTCCTGATCGATAGCCACGGACGTGGATAGTATTAGACTGGGAGTGCTCCTGATATGTGTATTTATTGTCGTATTTGCCGCGAATCAGGTTTGCGATGCGTTCTGCAGTGAGGCATAGTTCCAGGAGGGCCCCATTTCGCGCCCCCATCCCGTAGTGTGGAAGATTGTGTTGAGCGTCGCAGTGCTGTACGAGTGCCTGCTGCTGTTCATTCTGTCCTTGACGCCCGCCAAGGCTCGCGAGTTTATGAAATTCTTCGATGACAGTCTTGGCGTGCCCCTGCTGGATCGCGATTACGCCTCGGACTGCCGAATCTACATTCCCGAGAACCCGGATCACTTCAAGAACGTGAAGGGCGTATTTGGCGACATCTTTATTCTTGCGCACTTCTTGGGCTGGATTTGGAAGTCCTTCATCTTCCGCGACTGGAGCGTCCTGTGGGTGCTCTCCGTGTGGTTCGAGGACCTGGAGGTGACCGCGCAGCACATCCTGCCCAACTTCCAGGAATGCTGGTGGGACAAGATGATCGCGGACGTGTTCGGCTGCAACCTGCTGGGCATGTGCATCGGCATGTGGATCAACAGGAAGCTCGAGGCGCGCGAGTACAACTGGGTGAGCTTCCCCGAGATCAAAACCCGCCGTGGCAAGGCGAAGCGCTTCCTGAAGCAGTTCTCCCCGATGAGGTGAGGATTCTCGCAGCGGGCTGAGGCGTAGCTGGAAGCACTACTCCTGGGACATCTTCGGGTCCTTCAAGAGCTTCATGCAGACGGCCTTCATCTGCGTGATCTTCGAGATCGCCGAGATGAACGCCTTCTTCCTCAAGTCCTGTCTCTGGATCCCGCCCAGCGTTCGTGTATCTACTTGTTCTTCACCGTAGCACCCGCTCGTCGTGATCCGCCTCGTCATCTGGGGCCTGTTGTCGCTGCCCGCCATCCGCGAGGCCTACGACTTCTTCCACGACCCCACCAACAAGCGTCTGGGCCAGAACTTCTGGACCGCCATCTGCATGGTCGTCACGGAGTGTCTGATCGACTACAAGATGGGCGAGGTGGGGCAGGCACCGGCTGCTGAGGCGTAGGGTGTGCTGTACGGTCCGAACATCGCGCCGTTCCCCACCACGGTCAAGTGGTGCTGGGGCATCTTCCTGGGCCTGATCGGGTTGTGGATCGTGCTGTACTTCGTGGTAGTGGCGAGTGTGGCGGGTGAGGCGTAGTTCGGCGGAGGCCGCACGGTGCACGAGGGCCAGGCGTCGAACGACAAGAAGTGGAGATGGATCACCAACGTGATCGTGTACTCCATCCCCATCCCGATGATCTACCTTCTCTTCTGGGATATTGCGCTGAAGCCGCACATTGCGTTCAACTCTGCTCCGTGGAGTGTTTGTTAGAAACAGGAAAGAGGGGTTTGAAGTGGAGTAGAAGAGCAAGCATCATCACCAGACACGCCCTTTCTCATGCCTGGCACTCTCTCCTCCTCCTTTGCATACACAAGCGACGCAAGAATCACAAAGAGTCCCCACACATTGCAATTTGCCATTAGCACTTTAGCTCAATTCTTTAACTCCTCTCTCTCCTACGCGCACATCCCATTCACGAACTACTGGAATACCGCCTTCCACATGCTCATGACGCAGTTTAGTGAAACTCCCGCTGGTTTCTACTCCACGATTTCCTTTGAGCAGAGTTTTTTTCCGCAACCGCCATCTTCCCACTTGCGCAAATCGAGCCATGGAACAGAACGATATTGAAAGGGCAATCGCGTTCGGTTCTGCAATACGACCCCTTACTCTGTAGAGTCATTCCAGACCGCCTTTACTACATGGCCGTAACGAAGAAACCTGCCGATACAGAGGAGCACCATTTCTTCTGCACGGATGAGATCTTCCGGTATTACAACTACTTTCTCGACTTCGGGCCGTTGAACATCTGCCAAATCTACCAGTTCTGCCGGGTTGTTAGTCTGTAGCCCTTTACTGGCTCTTTCACTCTAGGAAACTGAAGAGCAGCCGGTTTAAAAGCAAGAGGCTCTATTACTATTCTCGACGGAATCCATCTTTCATGGCGAACTCCATTCTGCTGATTTGTTGCTTTACAGTACTTTTGACATTTATGACTCATCATTCAGATGGTGGAGAAGGGACTGTCTGCAGAAGAAGCCTTTCATCCCTTTGAGGGAGTGGAGCTGCCTTCATACCACGACGCGAGTGATGGTATATGTGATGTGCCGTCGATTGTCATGACGTGTAGGCGATTTTCATCTATCTGTGCTGCACTGTCTTTCAGGACTGAACAAGGCGCTTCATTGCGGATTCGTCGATTTAGGTCACTTTAGTGTGGAGGAATATGAGCGAATGGAGCGTGTTGAGTGCGGCGACATGAATTGGATTGTGAAGGACCGGATCATTGCCTTTTCGGGCCCTTACGAAGTGTCGGAAGTGATCGATGGTGTGAAAACGCTTACTCCTGACGACTACATGGAGATGTTCAGGGAATTGCATGTGGACGCTGTGGTCCGATTAAACCGCCCTTCCTACGACAAGTTCCGCTTCACAAGGAACGGTTTTCGGTTCTACGACCTGTACTTCCCCGACGGCGGCTTGCCGGAGTGTCGTCTTCGTGTCCTCCTTTGACAAGTAGTCAATCAGCTTCTTCGCTTCATGCACATTGTCAAGAGCACGCAGCACGCCGTGGCGGTCCACTGCAAGGCGGGGCTGGGCAGAACGGGAACCGTGATCTGCGCGTACCTGATGCACGAGGCGCACATGACGGCAGAGGAGGCGATCGGGTTCTGCCGTCTGTGTCGGCCAGGCAGTGTGGTGGGGTGTCAGCAGCACTTCTTGAAGGTGCGTGCGAGAGAGTGGCGTAACGAACAGCGAATCGAGTCGCGGATTTGGGCGTGCACAGAAGAGGACATCGCGAACGCCTTCGCTGCGAAGGTGAGCTTTCTGTGCTTGGATGACTGGAAGCGAAACCCTCTGTACCTCGTGCCGACGCAGCGTCGATCGCCGTCGCCGCGCCGAGTGCAGGAGGCAGAGCCGCCGGCCGTGGTGGACCAGGGGTCCTCCCTGTACAACCGGAAGCGGGAGAACACGATCAGTGTGGGGGAGGAGAAGGAAGAGAAGGAGAAGACGACTACAAGAATGGCGGATTCTACCGAGAAGAAGGAAACCACGAACACTATGGGTGTGGTTCTGCTTTGTGCGCTTGTGACCTGCATCCTCTTCTCCATGCCAAGACTCTATTGCTGTATCATCATGATTGTACTATTGATCATTTTTCTGTGCGTCCTCCGGAGAAGGACCGCCAGTTTGTAGTATTGCTTCATTGAAGGGGTAAAGGGTTGTTTGTCCTATACACGTACGGTGATTCTTGATAATCAAGCAGCGGGAAGAGATCGCATTATTTCTTCATCGGAATGGGATGCACTAGTTCGCATATCACCGATATGGTGGACAGTGGGAGCGGCTCAACGCTGCAGCAGGGAGAGGAGAATCTCCATGCTCAGGAAGGGATTGGGAATAAGCAGGAACCAAGTGCGTCTTTGCCAAGCAGCAGCAACGATGGAGCAGCGATAGCAGCAAAACAGATAAAGGATCCTGCAGAATCGCCTCCTCCCATTCCAGTTAATGGAAAAGGGGAACAGGAAGTTCATGCTGTTAACGGAGATGCGAATCTGGCCGATACTCCGTTGAGGAGCAATGCTGAGGGCGATCAGTCCAGCGTATCTTCCTATGACCTCTCCAAGGCAATCGACGATGAGATCGTTGAGAGGATGCCCGTACAAGGAGTGCAATATGGCGATGAAGCGGATACGGGGCTTTTGTACGAGGACGAATACGCCGACTACAGAAAGGAGGAGGACTTTGGGAGGAAGAGCAACAATACCGATGATTCTTTCGATGACTCGTTCTACCGGCTTCCGCAACAGGAAAAGATCAAGCAGTTGAACAGTTTGCTGGACGAGTTCAATCTGGTGAGCGAGGATCCGACGGACTTGGGCAATCTCCTCCCGCTGCTGTTCAAACTCTTTTCGGTGGTGCTCCACGAGCGGAACGCGTTTGTGCTGCGTCAGTACTTTTTGCTGATGACGAACCACAACTCGGTGGACGCGTTCCTCCGCATTCTCTACAACAACGAAACCAGCTGCGATTGCGTGACCCTGTGCGTGCGCCTGCTGCTCTTCTTCTTCATCAACAGCGACAACTCGAGGGAGAGCATCAGCATGCTGCTGCAGTGCCGCGGCGTGCCGATCATCATCTCCGCGCTGCAGGAGTACGCCGAGATCGACTGGCTCCTGCGCAGCATCGTCTGCGAGCTCTTCGCCCTCGTGTACACGCTGTCGCAGAGCGGTGGTCTTTCTTTCCGCCCTTCACTCTTAGAGCACTTTTGCGTGGCCTTCGTGGAGGCGGGCGGGCTCGGCGTGCTCTTCACCTTCCTGCAGCTCATCTCCGACCACCAGCTCTGCGCCTTCCTCGACACCGCCCAGCCGGCGGAGGAGGGCGTGCGGCCGCTGAACAACGAACAGTACACGAACGTGAAGAACCTGCTGTACTACGTCAGCTTTATCCTCGCCGCCTTCAGCCGGTTCGGTGCGCGTGCGGAGGGGACGTGAGGCGTAGAGCGCTGTCTGCACCGCATGGCCCTGCTGGACTTCGTGAAGCCCTGCGTGGGCATGCTGGACTGCCTGGTGACCGTGCTTGCCACCAGCCATGCTAATGGTGATAACGGCGGGTCTGAGAAGAAGCGCGCGGATTCGGTGGTGAGCGCGTCGCGCGACGGGGACTCGACGGGGTCCGTCCTGTTGCAGTCGCCGGAGGAGGAGGCGCAGCGCAAGCGGCGCCACACGGTGACCTCGAGCAGCCTGAGCATCCGGCTGCTGGACGGCGGCGTGGGCGAGGCGTTCGACCGGTCGGACTACGGGCGGCTGCTGAGCTTCTCGAACGACCACGTGGTGGTGATGGTGACCGGCGCGGACGACGACACGGCAAGGGACGACGCCGTGACCAGCGTGTACCGCGTGGCCAGCACGCTGCTGCTCTTCTTCCAGACGGCCGCCAGCCACCGTAGCGTCGGGCGCCGCGCTGAACCGTAGGCACCGTGCAGCTGGAGCTGCTGGAGAGCGACGGGCTGGAGGCGCTCACCCGCCTGCTGTCGCTGCCGCGCAACGCGACGCTAGTGGCGAGCGTGGGGCAGGCGCTGAGCATCCTGCAGGCGCTCATCACGAGCAGTGGGCGCGCGGACCCTCTCTCACACACAGACTGCCTGCCCAACAACGTCCTCAGCGCGCACCACGTGGAGGAGCTGCTGCTGCTGCTGCTGCTCTGCCTCCTCACCGACAACGCCACCTTCACCCCCGCCACGCCGGACGCTGCGCAGGACGCTGCACTCGCCGCTGGCTCTGACGCCAGCCCCGTGTCGCCGCGCACGGTGGACGGTCGGCCGATCGACCGGAGGCAGCTGGTGCTGCGAACGCTGCGTCTGGTCTCCTACCAGTGCAAGATGAGCGGCGTGTCGCGCGAGCTGATCAACACGGAGTGCCTGGTGGAGCAGTTGGCGGTGCTGCTCAGGACGTACTCGTTGGCGGAGCTGATGGAGCCGGTCGTGGACTGCCTGCTATCCCTCAGCGATTTGAATGGTGGGGGCGTTGGGGGCGAGTAAGCAGTAGAGAAGAACCTGGAGATCATCGCGGCGTCGCGCGTGTTCGAGTCGATCTTCCCGTCCTTCTTGGACTATGTGGAGAACGAGGATTTGATGGTGAAGGTTTCCATGCTGATCACAATCAATTCCAACTTCTGTAGGGGTGGGAAGAGGAGATGAGGGGTAGATGGGTTCGACGCCTTTTTCGGACAGAGCGATTTGATGGCGGTGCTTCGCGAGATTATGATCAAGTACCAGAACAATCGCGTCATCATGCAGAACTGCCTGTTGTCCGTTTATTACTTGTCCCACTTAAGTGTGCTTCGCAAGCTGGATTCGACGATGTACACGCTGTTTAGCGCGTTCGTGAAGGAGAACAGTCGAGATCCTGGCATTGTTCAGCGTTTCTCAAAGATTTGCCAAAAGCTGAAGGAAACTTGAATTTTTCGTGTACCATGCTGTTACTGGCTCTGCTTGTTGCAAACAGAATCCTTCCCATGTCTCAGCGAGACGGACTGTACACCATCCTTTCGGAGAAGATCGTCCGGCTGAACGAAGAGCTCATCCGCTTCACCCGAGAGGCCGAGTCTGTGCAAAGCGTCATCGAGAAGGCGTCGACCGTTTCTACTCTCTATGCCGATATGTACTCTGTCTGTACAGGAGGATCATATGTAGGTTTCGGAATACAAGTCCCTTGGAGTCCACTTCCTCGGAAAAGCCGTCATCTGCCATCTGAGTAGTGCTGCTATCATTGGAACTGCTTGGACAGTCCATTCCCTTTGCTTTCTGTGTATTCGCTCGTATTTCCTTTTCTGCTCCCCTGTTTGGTTTCACATTCCACCCACTGCATTCTATCCACACACGTAATTCGGGGGAGGGAGGATTGCTCTTCTTGCCATCAGCGATGCACTCGTGGCATTCTTCCTATCCCTGAGTGCTTCACTCCTTCGCCGTACTGTGGACAATGCAACAAGGAAGAGTCCACATCGAAGTCATTCTCACACTTCGTGATTTGCAAATCCTTGCGTGCATGATGAAGCTATTCAAGAGAACGAGGAACTACATTAAAGATGTGTTTTTGAAGTGCCTTCTGTGGATTATGCAGAACGTGTGGACGAACTACTATTTTATGATGTTTATGAAATACCTGTGCCACTTTCCATCGCTTGAAAGGGTACGGAAGTCTGCTTGACGTCATGCGTAGGGAGTGAAGCGTTTGGTGAATTGGGTTAACAGCTACGTCGAAGACCACATCATCTACTTCAACAAGGAGCGGCGAATCGCGTTCGTGGTTGAAGCCGACAATGCCATCGGCTACAGCCTCTGCAAGAAGCTGGTGAAGAAGAATTACCATGTGATTCTCGGGGTGAAGGATATTCGGCAGGGAGTGATGTGATCCTTCCCTTCCTCCCTAATCCGTAGTATCAAGTCACGCCTCCTCAAAATGCGCTCCTATGCCAGTGTTTCCATCGTGGCTATCGACATGACAAATCCCGTGAGTGTGCTGTTTGCAGCGGATAGCCTTTTGCAGCGATACAAATCGCTCGACGTGCTTTATCTCAACTACAGCATCATCAACATCGACCACCTCAACTGGGATGTTCTGAAAGATGCCTTCCGCTCCTTCCGCCTTTCCTACTTCTGCACCACCGGCCGTACGAGCGAGACCGGGAAGAACTTCGTGGCGGTCAAGGGGTCCGGAATGACGGAGCTGGGGTTCAATCGCGATTTCTGCGAGCAAGTGCTCAATCCGTTCATCCTGGCAATCAAGCTCTCTCCCCTCCTCAAGGAGGCCACGCTGCCCGGACGCATCGTCTGGACGGGGTCCTCCACGTGTAGTGCCGCGTGCTTCAGCTTCGACGACGCGCAGCACATCAGCGACGCCGACTCCTTTTACAGCCACAAGTACTTCGTGCACCTGCTGCAGCCGGCGCTGAACCAGTACCTGTCCTCGTCGGGCGTGCAAAGCTTCGAGGGCTGCCCTGGCGTGATTATCACGGGCTGCTCGCCAGAAGTCATCCGCCGGTTCACGTGGCTCATTCGGATCGTCGGATGGTTTATCCCCACGATCCAGGTGCATGCGAGCAAGGGCTCGCGGACATTGCTGCATCTCGGAACGCATCGCCGCCAGTATGCGAAGCTCTGCCCCAACCACATGTACACCATTCGGAGAAGAATCTTTGGCCTTCAGCAGTGCCGCTATGTGAAGGATGTGAGTATTGGCGAGAGCATTCGCGTTTTTGATGTACAGGTTGTGGCTGTTTATAATGGGTAGTATCTTATGGATCTGTATAAGCGTCTCGAGCGCAGCGACACTCTGATCGACGGTATGTGCGAGGAGGTGCGCAATTTTAGTGATATCAACACCGTGAAGAGGAACAGGAGACAGAGCATGTAAACTAGAGGACCTGTTTGCTCGGAAACACAAGTAATCGTTGATAGATGGACAGCGATCTGCAATTTTTCGTAAAACAGATTGCAGTGGATGGAATTGGCACGGATGCGCTGATCCGGCTGGTGGAGAACTACTTCACCACCCACGAACCAACTCCGCGTATTGCATTGCTGTCATTTCATAACGCGCGTAGTCACAAAGGAATCGTACATCAATGCCTTGAAATCGCTTCCGCTGGAAGAAGACGGAAAGGAGGCACTCTCCATTCTCAACGTATTACGCATTCGGATGGCGTTGATTCCTAGTACATCGTCTATTCAAAGTTGCAGCGTTTTGTGACTCCCAGAGATGAGAGCGTCTGTCTCGCCTTTATGGACTGCTTCTTGCTTTGGTCTCTTCGTGTGCATTGTTCTCTTCCCATTTCAGTGTAGAGGGGCGATTCGCTTCTCCTGCAGACCCTTCCCACATGTTGCGGTATGGACTTCCAGTCCGACGAGTGCTTTGAGCACTTCCTCCAGTTCTCCGTGCTGAACGACAGCATCGACGCATCGTGGAAGCCGTGCGTGATGAAGAGCGCTTCCACCTGCATTCACGCATGGGCACAGGGTGCGACCTCCTCTCCCCATCGCTACTCCCTCCTCTACGCCGTGCTGAAGAAGCTGACCCGTTCCCACGACACCTCCTTCGTGCGCGAGGCGCTCTCTCTCTTCTTCCCGTCCCTCCTCCTCCTTTCCCCGCTGCACGACCCCACGCTCTCTCTCGAGCTCCAGAACTGGGCAGACTCCCTCTACTCCCGCGGGATCGAGGAGTGCCAGTGCAGCTCGCTCTTCCTCCAACAGCTCCTCTGGCAGCACGACGCCTTCACCCTCGACCCGCTCGCCACGCTCGCCCGCGTCTTCGACGCCCTCCGCAGCGACCACGCCCAGCTCCGCAAGTACGGGCTCGCCCTCCTCAACAGCCTGCTGCGCCGCGTCCTCGCCACGCCGCAGGCCTTTACGCCTCTCGCCGTGCTGTCTCCTGCAGCCCTCGCGCAGTGGAAGACGGAGACTTCTGCACACTGGGACACCTTCATCTCCGTCTACCAGACGCTTGACGAGTACGCCACGCATCTCGTGCGCTCCGTCTGGGGCAAGGTCGACTCGCTCGCCGCCTACTCGCCCGCCGTCGCCGCCGTGGGCTTCCTGCAGCTCACGCCCGCGTGGGTGGAGTTGCTCTATCGCCGCGGGCTGACGCAAGGCAACCCGCACATCCGCTCGCTGCTGTTCTCCTTCGTGCTGGCGCCCGCCTCGCCCTTCGTGCGCCACGCCGCGGCCTCCGCTCCCTTCATTCTCCAGTCCATCGTCCCGCTCGTCAACGACGCCGCTCTCTTCCGCGGCGCGCTGTACGGCATCGGCTTCCCCTTCCTCGCCTTTCTCTCCCGCGTGGCCGCTGCGCTGGACGAGTCAGCACGCGATCGCTTCTACCGCGAGCTGCTCGCCACCACGCGTCGCAGCATCACCAACCCCGTGGCCTTCCAGTTCATTCTGGGCCTCTTCGACCCGGCGATGATCCCCCAGCCGCCGCACGATCTCACGGACACGGTGAACTCCTCCGCCGCCGGCTCCGAGTCCATCTCGCGCCAGATGATCGACGAGGTCATGCACGCCTCCCTCGCCTGGCGGCCGGCGCTGGACGCCGCGCTCTGCGCCACGCTGGAGGAGCTGAGCGACCGCGTTGTGACGCAGGTGAGTCAGCCCTCCCTGCAGAAGAAGGCGCAGCGCGCGCTGCTGGACCTAGCGGTGAACCACGGTGTGATCAATGAGAACGATCTGCCCAACGCCATTCGCTTGCTGGCCGCTCTGCGCGCCGCCAACGGCGAGAAGGGCGTCTCTGCGGCGCTGCTGAAGCAGATGGAGCCGGTGCGCGCGGCGATCCGCTCTCTGCTGGGACAGGCGCTGGACGACCTTGTCTCCAGCGAGGGCAGCGACCCAGCGCTGCGAGTTCTCACCCTGCTGGTGCAGCTGGACAGCCGGCTGACCCCGCAGCACAACGACGCGCTGACGGCGCGCGTGGCGGACATCTACTCCCATCTCTCGCTCTCCTCGCTGAGCGGTCTGCGCCTGCTGGCAGCGCTCAGCGCCGTGGACGGCGTGCTGGAGGGTCTCTCGCCAGAGCCGGTGCTGGCCCTGCTGCGCGACGCCTTCGCGGAGCGGGTGTGGAGCGAGGAGCTGCGCTGCGCCTTCCGCCTGGCGAGTGCTCTGCAGCCCGCACTGTTCGCGGAGGCGATGAGCCGCCTGCTGCCGCCGTGCTTCGAGAGCGACGACCTCGCCCGGTCCTGCTTCCTCCTCCGCTGGGCCAGCGCCGTCTCCACCTGTCTCTATGAGGCTATGAGTGATGACAACACAAACACAATGACCACGGGCTGCTTCGGCGGCAGTCTGGGGTCGCTTCTCGGCTTGCTGCGCCGGTGCGTGTGAGGAAGGGAGTTCACGACTAGAGTGGAGGCCAGCGCGCTCGCCTCCGTGGAGAAGGCCGAGCTGGTGCACTGCGTGTGGAACCTCGTGCTGGCCAGAGTGCGACAGCAGCGCGCGGCCGACGCGGAACTGCCCGAATTGTTGAAGGCACTCACCCACGAGTGCTACACGGCGGACGGCGTGCTTATGGCCGTGCTGCTGCCGCTGGTGGTGTGTCTGCAAGAACCGCTCTTCCAGAGGTGTGCGTCGGACCGCGGTCTCAGACCTAGCTGTGGTGACGACATGCTCTCCGCCTTCCTGGAAGCGCTCTTCGTGTCCTACCGCGACGTCCGCCTGAACTCCTCCTTGCGTCGTCTCTATTACTCCATTCTCACCAACCCCTTCTTCTTCCTCCACGACTCCTTCCACCAGCCCTCGCACGCCTATCACCAGTTCCTGCTGTTCATCGTACAGGAAGTCACCTCCAACGCCGGCTCCGATGGACTCTTCTTCGTCTCGCTGCTCACCGCCGCCCTGAAGCAGGTTCCCACGGCCATCTCTCACTATGTCCACGAGCTGGCCTCTCTCGCCGTCATGGCGGAATCGCGCGACGAGGTGGCGGTCACACGGCCTTCTGTGGAAGACTACGTGCGTGTGGTGGCGCTTCACTTCTTCGGCGCGCTGGGCGAGCCGGCCACCGCCGCGCTGCAGGCGATCATGGTGGAGCTACTGGAGCTGAACCTGAACGTGCTGTCCGCCGGGCGTCACATCCAGAACAGCGAGGGCAACGGTGCGCGTCTGCGCTGCTGGCAGGCGTTGTGCGTGCTGGCGCGCCGTGCAAATGTGGGTGGCAATGCCCGAATTCACGAGCTATTCTGGAAGTGTGTGACGCAGCTGAACCTGCGCGACGTGCGGCACTACATCGACCTGGTGGGCGTGGAGTTGATCCGGGCGTATGAGCGCTGATGGCGCGTGAGGCTTAGGCGGCCGGCGGACCTGGAGGAGAAGCTGTACCCGCTGCTGGCGGACGTGAACCAGCAAACGCAGAGCCTGCCCTCGCTTCTCCTCATTGCTTTCTTCACCGTCCGAGGCGCGAAGAATGACGCGAAGAATGATGTGAAGAATGATGTGAAGAATGACGCGAAGAATGATGTGAAGGATAACGCGAAGAATGACGCGAAGAATGACACATCATTCCTGCAAGGCTTCCTGCGCGTGGCGACGCCGTGGACGATGAGCACGGACGGGCTGGTGCGCACGCTGGCACAGAGCACGTGCTTCGAGGTGATGAGCCGACTACGCTCCTGCGGCCAGCTGGACGCCGTGTACGAGTCGCTGTTCGCCTACCTGTCCTGCAACCAGCACATCATCTCCATGCGCAAGCGACAGATGGCCGTGATCGCCGCCTTTGACCCTGCTGTGGCCGGCTCACTGCATGCCATCCTCGCCTCGCCTCAGAACAATCTGAACGACTTTGTGCCCGAGGCGCTGCTGGACAAGCTGGCGGCGGAAATGAGCGTGCTGTTCGACCTGTGGCACCAGAATGGGAGTTCGCGGGCTGCGGCCAGCACGGCGGAATCCGTGGAGGGTGTGGTGGAGAACTTTCAGAAGAAGATTCTGCCGTGGGAGGATAGCGGCAAGGACGAGGTGGCGACGCGCAAGAAACAGGACATTGTTCTGGTTGCCTCCCTCGTGAACAAGATGTCGCGGTGACAAGTGTGTGTGAGACATAGGCCGAATCTGGGCGGACTGACGCGCACCAGCGAGATCTTCGCGGTGAAAACGCTGGTGGTGAGTTCGCTGCGAGTCAAAAAGGACCCCGTGTTCACGTCGGTGGGCGTGGGGTGACAATGTGAGATGTAGACAAGCGTCACCTCCGAGGAGTGGGTGAACATGGAGGAGTGCCCTCCCGAGCGGCTGGCGGAGTACCTGCAGGGAATGAAGGCGCAGGGGTACACGCTAGTGGGCCTGGAGCAGACGATGTCGAGCAAGATGCTGGGGCAGGTGGAGCTCCCGAAGAAGATGGTGCTGGTGCTGGGAGAAGAGAAGGAAGGCATTCCGCCACACATCATCCAAGTAGGAGAAGCCAGTGGCGTGAATTGTAGCTGCTGGACCTGTGCGTGGAAATTCCGCAGTATGGCATCATCCGCTCGCTGAACGTGCACGTCAGCGGCTCAATTCTCCTCTGGGAGTACATATCCTTGTCGCCTCGCTCTCTTCTTTCCCTAACCGTTGCACACGAGACAAAACATGTTGCAGTAAAATGGGGTTATCGGCGTGTTTGTTTAACACAGAACAGTCACTCCAGAAACCGGGACGATTTCGAGCTTCCTTCAGAAAAAAGGAATACTAAGGAAGAGGACTATTTGCAATGTCAAAACTCATCCAGAGCGCGTATACGTGCATCGAGTCGCAAAAGTACAAGAAGGCGGTGACGATTCTCGATTCTCCAGAGCTGAGTCGCTATCCTCTGGCAAAAGCATCCGCGTTTGTGTCGCTTCACCGGTAGTCGCTGTGCGCCTATTGCAGCATTCAGCTGGGTAATCCGACGAAGGTCAGAAAGGCCATCGAGGAGCTGATTGTGGGTGTTTTGTGGACGGAGTCATCTGAAATAGGCGTTGAAGCCCACGGACCGCATCGTTCTAAAGCAGGCGTTGAACGGAATCCACTACATCGGCGACTACTCTCTGGCAGTGAAGCTCTTCGAAAACGCGCATGCCTTGGAGAAGAACAACATCGAGACTGGAGAGTGGCTATACTTCTCCTATTTCTGCACGGTATTGCAGCGAATGGTGGTTCATCGTAGCGGAACTTTGAGAAGATGCGCGACCTCTCGGTAGAGTTGATGCGTCTTTACAAGCTCAAGAAGTACACGGTGTGGAACGCGGTCAACGTCCTCTTCAACAAGACGCCGGAGGACCCCGAGAAGTTCAAGAAGGTACTTCTCCTCAGCGAGATGATCATCCGCAACACGCTCAAGACGACGGACGTCAAGTCGCGAGAGGGCCGCGGCTACCAGTGGGTCCTCATCGAGATCCTGTGCCGCGAGGGCAAGTTCGAGGAGGCGGAGAAGGAGGTGGAGGAGCGCATGGCCAATTACGTTATGTCGCAAAAGCTATTGGACGAACGAGTCTTCCAGCGCACACTCCTGCGCGAGCTGCACCGCGAGGAGGAGATCCTCCCGCTGATGGAGGAGGACATCAAATCGGGCCGGAAACTGGACTGGGACGCGATTCTGTTCTACGTGGACAGTGTCTGCGCGCTGCTGGGCGACGAGGCGTTGCCGCGCCTGGAGCAGTTCGTGGCGCAGACGGCCGACCAGAAGGCGACGCGCGAGCTGTGGCTGCTACGTCTGGAGGTGTGTGCGCGCGCGGTGCAGGCGGGAAGAAAGGAGAAGGCGGCGCTGGCACAGCTGGTCCGAGAGTACGTGGCGTTCATCGGGCACAAGCCGTGCTGCTACAGTGATCTCGAGCGGTGGCTGGATCTGCTGCGCGGCGATGAGCGTTTGGGTGGGGAGTGGGTGTCAGAAATAGGGTCGATTTCGGTCATGACGGAGATGATGATGGAGCACCTGGATCTGACGATCTGCGTGGTGAAGGGCGACGAGCTGCTGCGCGGCGTGCAGCTGAAGATCACGGCCATCCAAATCGCCCTGTTTTTGAGAATTCCGATAAACGAGCCGTTTTTGAAGGAGCTGTACCACATGTACGCGTCGTCCTCCTCCTCCACCGTAGCTACGCTGCCATGCTGCCGCAGTACCCCGACACCCGCGCCACCAAGGAGATTCTCTCGCTGCACTGGATTCCGTTCATTATCGCGCAGTGTCTCCACAACAAGGCGGCGCAGCTGCGCGGGCTGGAGGCGTTCCGCTGCGAGTGCGAGGCCGTGGCGGTGCTGGAGGAGTTCACCCACAACTGCCACCACTTTTTCAAGGCGTGGATGGCGCTGTGCCTGCAGTACTACCTGCTGGGCGACGCAGCGAGCAGCCAGGCGAGCTACGGTAGGCGTTGTGGGCGTGCGTGAGAGCTAGTGCATCTGAGCGTGGGCGAGATCCAGATGATGTCGCTGTCCTTCCCCGTGGAGCACGCGCTGCGCGAGTGGGGCGGGCTGCCCACGGCGCGGACGCTCTTCGAGAAGATGAACAAGTTCATGTACCACGCGTAGGAGCAACCCAGAGGGAGTCGAGCGTAGGCGCAAGGAGACGCACGTGAAGGCGTTCGACTGCATCCGCGAGGCCTCGTTCATCAACTCCCACACGCTGGAGGACCTCGCGGCGCGCTTCGACGCCAGTCGCGAGCCGCATGCTTTCTTGGTGACGTACTTTTTGACGGCACTGGCAGCGTCGCTGAAGGAACCGGATGTGATGAACCAGGTGTGCTTCCAGGAGCTGCTGAATGCGGAGGAGGCGAAGGAAAAGGATAATGCGGACTACAAGTTCGTGCGATTCTGGAACACGAAGGGAACACAAATGGAGGAGTTGGAACACAATTCGGGATTGAAGGAGTTGACGTGTTTTGAGAGTGCTGTGGCGTCGTTCTTGTACGAGCTGCGCGAGAAGGAGTACCAGATCGACAAGGTGAGAATGGAGGTGATTTCGAGAGTACACGAGTCCTGTGCTGCTCTGGGCGAGAATGTGCCTCAGCTGATCCGCTCCAGCTATGTGGTGTTCGACAAGGTGCTGAAGATGAAGATGGAGGGAAATGTGGATGATGCCAAAAGTGTGGAGGAGCTGCTGGAGTCCATGCAGAGCACGGTTGCGGCGAGCGTGGAGAACGAGGGCATCGTGTCGCCGGCCGTGCTGAGCCAGCTGTCCCAGATCGCGCATTACACGCTGGTCTGGTTGGAACTGATCCTGGCGAAGAACAAAAAGTGCAGCAAGCCCATGCCCGCCAGAGAGCCTGTTGCCGCGAGAGGGAGGAATAAGGAGTAGATTTCCCAGTTCATCGTGGATTGCGAGACGAAGTTGATTCGTATGGTGCGCATTCCCACCGTTGGGGTGACAAAGTACTTTGACCTCTTGACGCAGAAGGATCTGGCGGAGGGAGTGAGAATTGGAAGATGGAGTGAGACATAGTGGTTTATCACGGATATCAAGAGTGCGGTGGACCGCGTGAACAGGGCGCACCACGAGAACGTTCTCGCGATCCACACGCTTTGTGATGAAGTGCTGGGCGAGATGAAGAAGAAGAACTACCGTGTGAAGGTTGAATAGTGGCGTTTGTTCCAAACAGAGCACATAAAGAGACAACTACGCAAAGTGGATATCCTTGCTCAAAAACGCATTCAGCAGCCTATCCCTCACTCTCTATCCAAAAACACACTTCATGAAATCCTCAATGGCCATTTTGGAAGCACGCGCCTCGGCAAATCCAGCTAATGCTCATTCCAGGGCATCATTCCCACTTTCCTCCAGCACAGACAGCACTACTTCCTTCGTATCTCTCTCCTCCGGCGCCTATTTCTCATGCACATCCTCAACCACCACCTTGTTGTTCAGGGAACAGAAGGTCTCGTAATTCTGCTTCAGCATCTCAATCACCTTCTTGTTCTTGAAAATCGCAGACAGCGTCTTGTTCTTTCGCTGAAAGCACAGGCGGACCATGCCATCCCACTCCTACTCTCAATGCCTCTCCTCACCCCCTACAATGAAGTTCACGGTTGGAGGCGGGTTGTACGGCTCGATGCGGCACACGCGCGACTCTACCTTGGGAGGGGGATTGAAGTTGTTCCGCCCCACCTTCAGCAGCTGCTGCGTTCTCGCCAGCAGCTGCGTGTTCACCGACAAGCGGCAATACAAATTGTCTCCAGGTCTACTCCTGAGCATTCTGGAAAGAGGCTACTTGGCACACAGTCGCTGCGTGAACTCCTCCTGGAACATGAGCACGGCAGCGCGGAAGAAGGGACGGTGCTGGAGCAGCTTAAACACAATGCCCGACGAAATGACGTAGGGGACGTTTGCAACGCACAAATCGAAGTACGGAAGCTCCACCTTCAAGAAGTCGCCGTGAATAATCTGCAAGTGGGACGCATATTCCCTACCCATTACCTCAAAACAGAATACTCACGTTCCCTGCACCTTCTTCTGTACTTCATTGACCATGCGAGGATCCAACTCCACGGCAATCACCTTCTTGGCCTTCTTGAGCAGCTCCATCGTGAGAATACCATTACCGGGACCGATTTCCAGAACGATATCCGTGGGCTTGATGCCCGCCTTCGCCACGATGTTCTGCACCACAGCAATGTTCTTGATGAAGTGCTGACCCAAACCACCTGCCGCTCCCGTTGGCGCAGGTCCCGACGTCACGCTCGTCTTGCGGATAGGCCGTTCCTTAGGCATCGTGTGAGAATCAACTTGGCGTAGGAATTGTGTGGATTGAAACTCAGAGAGTGGGGAAAGCACTCGTTCGTTGTATCGGTAACAAACTAAAGAAAAACGCAGAGTTACTGGACGCTGAGGAGAGGAATGGCCTCCATATTCACCTCCTTTTCCCTCAGCTTCTTCTTGTTCATCAGTCTCCCCACGAGCTTCAGCACCTCGTCGATCACGATGACGGGGAAGGAGAACATCAGCACCAGCTTCCACTCGCGCCACGTCAACGGCGCCACGCTGAACACGGTCGCCAGCGGCGGGATGTAGAGGATCATGAAGTGCGCCAGGAAGGACGCGGCAATGGCGCCCACCAGGTACATGTTCTTATGCGGCGGCACCACCAGCAGACTGCAGTCCTCGGACAGCGCGTTGAGCGAGTTGAGCATCTCGATCGCCACCAACACTGTCAATGACAGGGTCGACGCCGTCACCTTGCCCTTCTCGAAGTAGTCGCACGGCGCGGCGAAGCGATCGGCCCACGCGCCCAACTACTCATCACTCCTCTCTCACACACCCACGGAGAAGTCGGTCCACGCGGGACACTTGCTGTGGTACATGAGCTGCGTCAGCGTCACCAGCGGGTGCCCGTCGGTCGCCGCAGCGTCGAGCACGTACCAGTACACGAAGATGCCGACGGTGGCGAAGCCCACGTACAGTCCGATCACCATGTACCGGAAGAACACCCACGGCGTGATCAGGCCCTCGTCCTTGTCGCGCGGCGGCTTCTGCATGATGTCCGGCTCGGGCGGGTTGAAGCCCAGCGCCGTGGCTGGCGGGCCGTCGGTGACGAGGTTCACCCAGAGCAGCTGTACGGGCGAGAGGCCCTCGGGGATGCCCAGCATCGCCGTGAAGAAGATGGAGGCCACCTCGCCGATATTGGAGGAGATCAGATAGCGGATGAACGCCTTCATGTTCTGGTAGATGGAGCGGCCCTCCTCGATCGCCGCCACGATCGTCGAGAAGTTGTCGTCCGTCAGGATCATGTCCGACGCCTCCTTCGCCACCTCCGTGCCCGCGATGCCCATCGCCACGCCGATGTCCGCCTGCTGCAGCGCCGGCGCGTCGTTCACGCCGTCGCCCGTCATCGCCGTGATCTCGCCCATCTGCTTCAGCAGGCTGATCAGCTGCTTCTTGTGCACCGGCTCCGACCGGCTGAACATACGTCCGCCGCTCCCGCGCAGCACGCGCAGCTGCTCCTCCTGCGACAGCTGCATGAACTGCCTTGCTGTTCGTCACTGCCCCACGCCACGCCCACCCAGGTAGCTCTTCTTCGAGATGTCCTCGTCCGCGTCGAAGATGCCCACGTCGCGCGCGATGGCCTCCGCCGTCGTCTGGTTGTCGCCCGTGATCATGAACACGCGGATGCCCGCCGCGCGGCACTGTTCGATGCTCGCGCGCACCTCGGGCCGCGCGGGGTCCTTGATGCCGCAGATGCCGAATAGCGTCAGCCCCTGCTCGATTGTCTCGAAGTTGTTGATATCCACCAGCTGTCTGCCGCTGAGCCACCACCCTTTTTGTTACTTGTGCGCGGGGTGCTTCGGGCCGTCGTAGTCCGCCAGCGCGCCCAGTTCTAGCTTTCCCGCCATCACCAGACAGCGCAGCGCCTTCGCCGACAGCTGCGTGATCACCGTCTCGTAGTGCCGGCGCAGCTCCTCCGAAAGCGGCAGAATGGTTCCGTTCTACTTCTAATCATCGCTTCACACACTCACCTCCGTGCACACGCTCGTGCAGCGCGCGATCACGTTCTCCGGCGCGCCCTTCACAAACAGCACGTTGTGGCCCTTGGCCGCCACGCCGTCCACCTTCGGCGCGCAGATCACCGACATCGACTTGCGCGTGCGCGTGAACTCCAGCGTCGCCAGCGTCTCGTAGCGGTCGCACCAGTACCGCGTCGCCACACTGCACCGTGTCGCGGGGTTCTTCCGCAGCGTCGACACCGCGTGCGCGTCCTGCTTCTCATCCCACACTCCAACGGCTACCACGTTGGCGGAGGCGGGCAGGCCCAGCTTCTCCACCACGATCTTCAGCGCGGCCTCGGTCGGCTCGCCCACGGCGCGGTACTTCATCTTGGCGTCGTCGTACTCCACGGAGGAGTCGCTACACAGCGCGCACACCTTCGCGATGTTGCACAGGCCCACGTCCTCTGCCTCTCACAACCACTCACCACACCCACTCAGGTCGTAACGATCCACACCCTCGATGCGGCCCTCGGGGTTGTACGAGATGCCCTCCACGGCGTGCGCCACCGCGCGGCCGTCCTTGTCCAGCGACAGCAGCGTCACCACGCACATCTCGTTGGTGGTCAACGTGCCCGTCTTGTCCGAGCAGATCACCGTCGTGCAGCCCAGCGTCTCCACCGACGGCAGCTTCCGCACGATGCAGTTGCGCCGCGCCATCGACCGCGTGCCCAGCGACAGACATCTACGTGTCAGCTTGGCAGCATGCCCTCACAGCGTGATCACCGCGGGAAGGCCCTCGGGGATGGCGGCCACGCCCAGCGCCACGGCCACCTTCAGGTAGTAGATGCAGCCCTTCACGAAGCCGCCGTACTCCTCGTCCGTGAAGTGCTTGAAGTTCATCACCCACACCACCACGCAGATGCCCATGATCACCTTGCCCAGCAGCTCGCCGAACTGGTCGATCTTCTGGCCCAGCGGCGTCTTCTCCTCCTCCTCCTTCGCCTCCATCACCGCCTGCTGGATCTTCCCGATCTCCGTCTCCATGCCCGTGCGCGTCACCAGCGCCGTCGCGTACCCGTTCGTGATCATCGTGCCCGCGAACACCATGTTCGTCATCTCCGCCGGACCGCACTCCTCGGAGAGGATCACATCGGGATTCTACGCATCAGCGCCCTTTCACGTCCGAACCTTCATGATGGTCTTGCTCTCGCCCGTCAGCGCGCTCTCCTCCACGCGGAGCGTCGTCGTCTTCAGCTTCAGCAAACGGCAATCGGCGGGCACCTTGTCTCCCACCTGGATCTGGATGATGTCGCCGGGGACGAGGTGCGACGCGGGGAGGTCGTGGTTCAGCTTGCCGTCGCGGAGGCAGCGCGCATTCTCGCTCTGCATTTCCTTCAGCGCCTTCAGGGCGTTCGCCGCGTTGTTCTCCTGCCACACGCCGATAATGGCGTTGATAACGAGAATCAGGATGATGACGAAGGGCTCCACGAAAGCGGTGATGCCCTCGCCATTGTTCTGGAAGATAGCGAGCGTGAAAGAGAAAGCGGCGCTGAAGAGAAGGATCTTGATGAGGTAGTCGTCGAACTGCTCCAGCACCAGCTTCCACATGGGCGTGGGCTTCTCCTTGGCGAGTTCATTCAATCCACAGACGTCTAGACGCTGTCTCGCTTCCCCCTCGGAAATGCCCGATTCCAGATTGGATTCGTAGTGGCTGACGCACTCCTCGACCGATCTGGACTGGGCCGGGAAGAACTTGAAGATGTTCATAGTCTTTTCTGATTTGCTTCGTACTGCGTCGTTGGAATGGTGGGATTGAGTCAAAGGGTTCTGAGCAGGCATAGACGCGTCATGGGAGTGATGGGCCTGTTGTTAGTGATTCATCAGTTGCTGGTTACGGACAGAAGAGAGGAGTGTATGATGTGAATATAAGAGTTCGACTTTGTGGGGACAAGCATTGGGTTATTCGGGTCATCATAGGAAGGGAACAGTGAATGCTAACACAAAGCCATTGCCTTTTGCGGTGTTAGTAGTGCTCTATTGTTCGTTTTTCGAGCGGAATCATGATGACGCACTCTTCTCGAGGCGTTTCACCAGTGAACCAGGGGATAAATCGATTGATTTCAGTGTTACTTACCAGTATAACCGATTGTTTGTATTGATTCCCCTACATGCTATCCATTCTTGTTCGATTCTCATATTTCTTTTGTAAGCAATGAAGACTCTTTCTCTTACACTCCTTCTGTTGGCTATTGCTTCGGCTGCCAACTGGGTGGTGCTGGTCTGCGGCTCTGAGGGCTACGGCAACTACCGCCACCACGCTGATATCTCCCACGCCTACCAGATCGTCAAGGCCGGAGGTGTCGATCCCGATCACATCATCACGCTGATGTACAACGATGTCCCCTTCTCCGAGGAGAATCCCTTCCCTGGTCAGCTCTACAACCACCCCGGTGACGACGTGCCCGATGTCTACAAGGGTGTTGTTGTCGACTACGAGAAGAAGGAGGTGAGCCCTGAGAACCTGATCAAGGTGCTGACGGGTGACGACAGCACTGGCAAGAAGGTCCTCAAGTCCACTGAGGAGGATAACGTGTTCCTGTTCTTCTCCGACCACGGTGGCCCAGATATTCTGGCCCTGCCCGGTGGTTACCTTTATAGCAAGGATCTGCTCGGTGCTATCAACACGATGCACGAGAAGAAGATGTACAAGAAGTTCGTGCTCTACATTGAGGCCTGCTACTCTGGCTCCATGTTCCTCAAGCTCCCCGATAACCTCAACGTGGTCGCTGTGACGGCTGCCAACGATCAGGAGTCCTCTTGGGGCTGGTACTGCGGTGACGAGGCTGTGGTGAAGGGCAAGGATCTGTACACCTGCCTGGGTGATGAGTTCTCCGTCTACTGGATGGAGGATGCTGACAAGGGTGAGCAGAAGACGGAGACTCTGGACGAGCAGTTCAAGCGCCTGGTGAAGGGTGTGACCAAGAGCCACGTGATGCGCTATGGTGATGTCTCCTTCAAGGAGGACGTGATCGGCGAGTTCATTGGCTACCCCAAGAGCAAGTACACTGTGCCCTACCAGCACTCTTTCGTGCAGTGGGACTCTCGCGATAACGAGATGCTGTATCGTCTGTACAAGGCCCAGCACACCACGGGCAAGGAGCAGAAGAAGTGGCAGAAGCTGTACGAGGAGGAGGTCGCCAACCGCAAGGCCATCGACAGATACTTCAACGCTCTGGCGAAGGAGGCCAAGTACTACCAGATGCCCGAGCCTGTGGAGAACACCGAGTGCTACGCTCGCGCCATCAAGCAGTTCGAGGACATCATGGGCAAGAGCGACTACTCTCTGAAGTACTTCAACGTGTTTGCCAACATGTGCAACGAGAACCCTCTGGCTTTCAGTGAGTACTAAGCTGATGTTGTGTGTTTGTTGGATCAGTGTGTTACTTCCCACTCATCATTCATCCTCTCAACTATTCCTATTCAGATGTCTGCTACTCTGGCTAGCCGTTGTGCTCGCAAGTCTCTCCTCAGCAAGGTCATGACGCCTTCCGAGGCGGCTCACAAGTTCTTCGAGACGGGTATGACTGTCGGCTTCTCCGGCTTCACTCCCGCCGGCTATCCCAAGGTAGTCCCTATCGCTCTGGCCGACAGGGTCGAGAAGGAGGGCGTCAAGTTGCAGTTCGAGCTGTTCGCAGGCTCCTCCATTGGTGTAGAGATAGAGGATCGCTGGGCCAAACTGGGCATGGAGTCTCGGTATTCCTTTCAATCATCATTCATCTGTGTAGTCGTTGGCCGTTCCAATCGGGAAAGATTGCTTCAAGGGGAATCAACACGGGCAAGATCGAGATGGGCGATATTCACCTGTCCGCCTTCGCTCAGAACCTCGCGTGGGGCTTCTTCACCAAGGACCACGCCACCAACCCTGGCAAGCTGGACATTGCCATTGTGGAGGCTACGGCCATCACCGAGGACGGCGGTCTGGTGCTGGGCACGGGCGTGGGTGTCACCCCCGAAATCCTGGCTCTGGCCGAAAAGATCATCATCGAGGTGAACACCTCTCTCCCCGTACTGCGCGGCATTCACGATATCGTGCCCGACCTGCGCCCACCCTACTGCCGCCCCTTCCTGATCAGCCGTGTGGATGATCTTATCGGCTCGGACCTGGTCACCTTCGACGAGAACAAGGTGGTGGCCGTGGTGGAGAGCAACCTGTCCGACAACGGCTGCGGCTTCAGCGCCGTGGACGAGGACTCCAAGAAGATCGCCGGTCACATCATGGACTTTTTGGCGAACGAGGTGAAGCAGGGCCGTCTTCCCGAGAACCTGCTGCCCCTGCAGTCCGGTCTAGGCAACATCGCCAACGCGGTGGTGGGTGGTCTGGCGACGAGCCAGTTCGAGCATCTGCAGATGTGGTGTGGAATGATTCAGGACGCGGTGCTGGACCTGTTCGACGCCGGCAAGCTGGACTACGCCTCCACCGTGTCGTTGTCGTTCTCGCCCGAGGGCTTCAAGCGCTTCTACAGCAAGCTGGACTTCTACAAGAAGCACGTGGTGCTCCGTCCCGAGGCCATCGCCAACTTCAGCGAGATTGTGCGCCGTCTGGGCGTGATCGCCATGAACACGCCCGTGGAGGTGGACATGTACGCGCACGCCAACTCCTCGCTCATCGGCGGCACCAAGATGATCAACGGCCTGGGCGGCTCCGGCGACTTCCTGCGCAATGCCTACCTGTCCATCATGCACACGCCCTCGACGCGCAAGAGCAAGACCGACCCGACGGGCATCTCCTGCATCGTGCCCATGGCCGCGCACATTGACAACACGGAGCACGATCTCGACGTGATCGTCACCGAGCAGGGTCTGGCCGATCTCCGCGGACTGTCGCCTCGCCAGCGCGCGCAGTGCATCATCAAGAACTGCGCTCATCCCGATTACAAGGATCAGCTGATGGAGTACTACAAGATGGCCGAGAAGAAGTGCCTGGCCGCGGGAGCCGGCCACGAGCCGCAGATCCTGGCGCTCGCCCACAAGATGCACGTGAATCTGGAGGAGAACGGAACGATGAAGCTGAAGAGCTGGTAAGTCCTTTTATGTAGCATGGTATGTTTGTTTGAAGTGATTAGCTGTTCCTTCTTCCAGAAAGGGAATATACAATCGTTTTGCTTTTTACTATCCTTTGGTAGTTGCGGCACTTCATTTGTTGCAGTAAAGAACGAGGATACGATCCGGGAAGTGAATTGCACGTTTCCACTTGAGCAGTCTGTAGGCACATTCACCCATCTTCTGAGCAAGAATGGAATCACTATAAAAGCTAGATACGACTCCATGTGGGGATTGGATTCCGTTGGTTCATAACACTCAGCAGCAGTAGGTATCCATGAAATGCATCACTATCCTTTGTTTTAATCGTTACAACACGCACAACATGAGAAGCCCCTGTGCGTATAGTCATCGGCTGATATCAAGAATCACTGTTCTGTGCAAGTCTTCGCGATTCAAGAGTGCTTTCCCATGAAGCTCTTTTGTTGTATTGCAGCCCTTTTCCTGCTGTCCTGTATCCATGCCTCTGTCGTTGATGGAACTATTGTTGTCAAGGACAATATGGGCACGATTCTATCCTCATACTCTGCCCAGAAGTATGACGACACAGTACAGCTCTATTGCAGCGTTGTGGAGAATGCCGATGTTGAATGGTCCATGACTCCCAAAGTCAGTGGCATTTATATTGGTGCAAGTGGAACTCTCACGATTACGGCTGGCTCGATTGTTCCCAAGACGACATTCACGATTACTGCTGCTACTGCCAAGAGTAATACGACTCTGGAATTCGATATCGAAGTGCATGGCTGCCAGTATGGTAACTTCCTCAAGTTGGATGGTTTGCGCAATGCTCAGGTTTTGCTGTATCGTAACACGGAATTGGTATTTAATGACACCATTTTCACCAAGTGTCTATGTCTTCCCACGGATACCTACCGCTATGTCATTTCTTCCGGAATGGGTCCTGATTCCTACCTATCTATTGGAGATGATACGGGAGTACACTTTTCCGGTGCCTTTTTCCCCTCTTCCTTCACGAGAGAGGGTACCTTCTCAAATGATCTGTCCGCAAAGCCTGTGTTGAGTTTCCCCTCTACCATTTCCGTTATGGCTGGCTATGAGAAGCGTCTTATTCTTCCCTCGCAGGGTCCCATCGACCGCGTGACCATCGAGCCGGAATTGCCCTTCAACTTCGACGATTTCAGTATTTCCGTGAAGATGGAAATCGAGGGCATCACCAACTACACCATCACCGCCTACCACGGCAATGACAGCACGCAGACCGTGTTCTCCGTGTACTGCGGCTCCTGCCCCGAAGGCTCCTCTCTGATCACCACTGCCCTCCTCTTCACCGACTTCTACTACCTGCCCGACATCGAGACGCCCTACGTCTACAACTCCAAGCAGTCCTTCTGCATCAACACGGAGGCCTTCGCGCTGCACGTCCGCGTGTCCTCGGGAAGCATGGTCATCACAGTGGCGCTGGAGGAGGACGGCCGTCTCTTCTACGACAACAACTTCGTCTTCGACGGCGCCGACCGCCTCCTGCGCCTCGCCGTCCGCCGCCAGAAGCCCGTCACCTTCGCCTCGCAGCTCGCCTACTCGCTCAGCGCGCCCGACGACGAATGGGCGAGGCCCGATTTCGACGACGGTGCCTGGCCGCGGAGCGCAGAGGGCGGCTGGGGCGCGGGTGCCTCCGCCTGGTTCCGCGCGCCGTTCACGATGGACATGGGGTTCTCCTTCTGCCGCGTGCTGCTGCGCGGTGCGGGCGTCGCCACTGTCTTCGTGAACGGCAACGCCTTCAGTAGTGCCACGCTAACGGAAGCGGGCGCCGTCATCGTCATTCCCTCCTCTTTCCTCGCCGAGCACAACGTGATCGCCGTGGCGCTGGCTCAGGACGCCTCCACGGCGATCCGCTTCGGCCTCGCTCTGATGCTGACCAACTCGCCGCGGCTGCGCATGAACGAGGGCACCGCCTCGGCCATCCAGGACCACCCCGACCCCGAGTTCCCTCCCAAGAACGCGTTCGACGACATGGCGGGCAGCTGGAAGGCAGACACCGTGCCGGCGGAGCTGATCTTCACCTTCAATAACGGCACGCAGCAGGTGGTGAACGAGATGCTGATCGCCCGCGACCTCATCGTCAGACCCTATGCAATGGACATCGTGGGCGTGAATGGCGCGGAGCGCGTGAAGCTCGCCTCCTTCAACCGCGGCTCGCTGGCGAGCCAGTTCACATACCTGCAGTTCGCCAACACACGCGCGTTCAACGCGTACCACTTCATCTTCACAGCGTCCAACCTGAAGGAGCCCATCAAGGTGTTCAACATCCTCCTCCTCAACCGCCCCATATACATCTGTCCCAAGAAGTACGGCTTCAAGGGTGTGACGGATGGCACCACGCTCACCAAGCGCTGTCCGCTCGGTTACACGGGCCGCAAGCAGTTCACTTGCGTGCACGAGAAGGACAACACGTTCTGGACGGAGAGCCGCGAGCAGTGCTACCCGACCAACCCCGCGAAGAACTACGAGTATCTGGACTGGACGTTCACGGTGTACACGGCCACGCGCGACGTGTGGCAGGCGGACCGCATGACGGAGATGCTGGAGGAGGAGACGTACATGCGCGGCCGCGACATCTCCTACTTGTATGTGGACTACGCGGTGAACGGCGAGATGACGGTGCTGACGGTGTTCTCGCGCTGCGTGCTGAAGCGCGGCCTGGGCGCGGTGATCAAGCGGGACTTCAAGGAGATTGAGCCGCGCTTCAGCCAGCTGGTGTCGATGTGGATGGGCGCAGAGTGCACCGCCAACATTGAGAGCATGCGCGTGCGTCACTACGTGAACTGGGCGACGACTATCACCGTGGCGACGGTGTGCGTGGTGGTGATTACGGTTGTGGCGGTGTATCTGGCGCTCCGTCAGAAGAGGAGAGACGTGAAGCACTTGCAGAAGGAAATCAACTCCAACACTGATCCTAACGCTTCTTTGCTTGTTTAGTTGTTCTTATCGAGCGTTTGTTGTGCCAAACTTGCATCAGGACAAGCTGTTTCTATGTCTTCTTGATCCATCATCTCTCACGTACACGCCATGTAAACAAACACGCCAATCCCTCTTCACCTTCCTCAACGCATTCACCACCGCCTTCACCGCAAACAGCACGAAGAACGCGCCCACGCACACCAGCGGCTTCTTCATCACACGCCACCCGCTCAGCTCGTAGCTCACCGTGATCATCTCGCCCTTCTGCTCGTCCACCACGTTGTGCTGCGTGAACTCGAACACCGGTCGTCCCTCTCTGCTCGTGTCCAAGTACGTGAACCTGCATCTCACACTCCCCCACAACACGCACCGATGATCCTCCGTCGGACCCGTCACGCCCTCCGGCAGCACGAAATGTACGTTGCGCGCGTACTCGGGCAGGATCACCCGCACCACCAGCTCCTGCGTGTCCGCCTTCTCCAGCGGCGAGGCGAACGGCACGCTCAGCGAGTAGCGGCTGCCCTCTTTCTTCAGCACACGACCCGACGGCAGGTTGTAGCTACGCCTCACACGCCTCACACGCCCATACCCCCAGTAGAACTCGTTCTTCCACCCGCCCAGCATCGGGAAGCGCATCGCCAGCTCCACCACCACCGTGTCGCGCTCGCGGCGCACGTGCGAGGTGGTCACGTTGCCGATGATGTCTCGGTAATACACGCCCGACGCGCGCTTGTCGATACGGCCCTTCAGCTCCTCTGCGCTTCATGCCCATACAGCGTCACTACCCCACGCGGAGATGGCGTCGGGGTCCGAGCGGTAGTAGTCCAGGCGGGAGAACTCGCCCTGCAGCGGCGTGCCCGAATTGCGCGCGCGAATCACCTCCTCCACGGCGACGTTGCCCCAGTGCGACACTTCGATCTCTCGCTCGACACTAGGTAATGAGAGGAAAAGGAAAGGTCCACCGGTCGAAGGTGATGAAATGCGCGATGCTGGGGAAGTGGATGGTCACAACCTCAGAAGGAGCATATGCGGAAAGAGAGGTGAACGGGCCGTAAATCAGCGTGTCGTCTCTCTGCGAGAATGGGTTCAGCTGGGTGGCGGACTCCAGCTCCCGGGAGGGAAGCTTGAAGTGGATTTCCTGCTTTGCAGAAGGGTAGGGAGACTGAATGAAGAGAGTCTGGGTGAATGTGTACTTCGGAGTGTCCTTCTAATGCTAATCCATTTACGCTGAAACGTACTTGCGAGACAAAGGCAGGAAGAGACACCAGAACATGGGTGAGATAGTAATCCACGAACAGGAGCGATTTGTCTTCGATTCCGGTTTTGCAACGCAGCACATACAAGACAACATCCTCTCTACCATCCATCTCATAACAAAAGCACTACCTGTCCTGAATCTCGGCCTTCTTCACCGAAATCGCCAGTTTGTTGCTAGAGGAAGGCAGGATTACAGCCATATGCTCCGCCTCACTCTTCGGAATGGCGACATAGTACTCCTTCGGGGATCCCTCGAGGACATGAACCTGAATGCGCAGCGTCACCTTGACAACGGCCTCGGACAGATCCACCGTCTTGATAACGCTCGTGTTCTCAAAAACGCCGGGTTCGGCAAACGCACACAGAGCAAGAAGAAGAACAAGGATACTCTTCAAGAATGGCATGACTCACTTTGGAAAAGAGTTGCTTCTGACGAAGCGAAAAGAAGGGAAAAATCGCCCCGATTTTGGGCGCGAGTCGGCATGTCCTCACTTTTCAAGCAAATGAAGACTTCGCACATCGTTTTGGCCATACTGACGATCGCCCTCTGCTTCGCTGCTGTGGAGGCGCGTAGCAAGGGACCTGTAGGCGTGTGAAGGGAAGCTGAGGGATAGAAGAAGACTCCCAAGATTACGAACAAGGTGTACTTCGATATCGAGATCGATGGACAGAAGGCTGGCCGAATCGTGATGGGACTGTGGGTTCGCAGGATCGGCATGAAAAAATAGGTTCGGCAAGACCGTCCCGAAGACGGTGGAGAACTTCCGCGCTCTCTGCACGGGCGAGAAGGGCATTGGTCAGAAGAACAAGCCTCTGTGGTACAAGGGCTCCATCTTCCACCGCATCATCCCCAACTTCATGATCCAGGGCGGAGACTTCACCGCCGGAAACGGCACGGGCGGCGAGTCCATCTACGGCGAGCGCTTCCCCGACGAGAACTTCAAGCTGAAGCACACGGGTCCGGGCATGCTGTCCATGGCAAATGCCGGACCTGACACCAATGGCTCGCAATTCTTCATCACCACGGTAGCCATAATGAAAGGGAGTAAGGGATAGGTGAAGACGCAGTGGCTGGATGGCCACCACGTGGTCTTCGGCAAGGTGATCGAGGGAATGGACGTCGTGAAGGCCATTGAGGCCGTGGGCTCCCAGAGCGGCACCCCCACCAAGTATTCGTTATTCAATATCGTAATGGATAGGAGAGTGGTGATTGCCGACAGTGGCGAGCTTCTGGAGTAGACTGTGTCATTTCCGCTTTGTTACCAACCACTTGATGCAACAAACAGATGAAAAGTGCTTAGCTCCAGGCCTCAACGACATATCTGCCCTCGCCCTTGATGGCGTTCAGCATGTTCAGCGCCTCCTCCTCGGTCTTGTGGTAGACAGTCTCGAAGGCCTTGAGCACGCTCTTCTCGATGGCAGACGGCACGTTGCCGGCAGGTCCGCAGTAGAAGAAGTAGCCCTTCTTCTCCACCAGAATGTCGCAGACGACCTCGGGGTGCTCGTCCACCTTGTTCTGGATGTAGACCTTGCGCTCCTGGTCTCTCGAGAACGCGGGCAGCAGGTAGCGGATCACACCCTCCTTCTCCAGAGCCTCGAACTCGTCGCCGAACAGGTACTCCGCGGCACGCTTGCGCAGACCCATCAGGAACGCGACGTCACCGATGGGCTTGCCCGCGCGCTTCTGCACCGCCTTCTCCTGCACGAAGGCGCGGAAGGGAGCGATGCCGGTGCCCAGACCCGCCAGGATCATGGGCGCGGTGGTGTCCTCGGGCATGAAGAGCGCGCCATTGTTGATGGACACGGCCACCTGCACGGGGCCGTTGCTCACGTCAAGGGAGTCCAGGTAGCCCGTGCACAGGCCCGTCTTCTGCACGCCGGAGGCGGTCTTCCAGGTGTTCACGACCACGCAGAGCTCGAGGGAGTGGGGACACTCCTTCTGCGAGGAGGCGATGGAGTACATGCGCGGCATCATGGGCGGGATCACCTCCAGCAGGTGCGCCACGTCCACGCGGCACGTGAAGTGGTTCAGCACGTCCATGACGCTCATCGTCTCGTCCGCCACCTGCTTCAGGAAGGCGCCCTCGCCCTTGCTCAGCGCCAGCAGCTCCTCCTTCTCGGCGCCCTCGGCGAAGTAGCTCATCATCTTGAACAGCTTGCGGTTGGGGCGGCCGGCCAGGTCCAGCACCTCGGCGGCGATCTTGCCGAGCGTGGAGGTCTTGGGGTACTTGTCGGCGAGCATCTCGTTCTCGCTCTTCACCTCCACGATGGTCTCGGCGTCCTTGCCGCAGTACGCGCAGAAGGCCTTCACCAGCTGCTCGTTGTTCTTGGGGTAGATCACCAGCGAGTCGCCGATCTTGTAGCGGATGTCCGTCTTGTCCAGGTCGAACACCAGGTGCATGATGTCGCGCTCGTAGCCCTCAGGCGTCATGCGCACCTTCTTCACCAGCGGAATCAGTTGCGAGTCGCCGGGCAGGAAGCGGCGGCGCGACACGTGCGCACTTCCCGCCTCCTTCAGCTCCACCTCGAACACGCTCGCGGGGACGCCCACCACCTCGGGCTCCTTCACGCCCGTGGCGGCCCAGAAGGCGGGGTTCCACTGCTCCCAGGCGGTCATGTAGCGCTCGGGGTCCTGGTCGTTGCCGAGGGCCAGCGGGGCCATCTTGGCGCCCAGCGCCGCGAAGCGGTCCTGCAGCGTCTTGGCGGCCAGGTTGTAGTTGGCGAAGGACGAGTCGCCCAGACCGAAGACGCTGATCTCCACGCCGGCGAGGCTCGTCGAGCTGGCCATCAGCTCCTTGGCGAAGGTGGCGGCGTTCTTGGGGAACTCGCCGTTGCCCGCGGTGGAGCAGATCACCACCACGTGCTTCTTGGACGCCAGCTCGGCCACGGACACCTCGTCCAGCTCATTCAGCGTCACGTCGCAGCCGCGCGCGTCGGCCTCCTGCTGGAGGGTGAGCGCGAGGTCCTTGGCGTGGTTGGCCTCGGAGCCGTAGAGGATGGTGAGCTCGTAGCCGCCCTTGGGCGCGGCCTGCGCGTTCAGCGGCATGATGGGCATGGCGCGGCGCACGAAGTCGTCGCGACGCTCCTGCAGATGGTTCTTCAGGGCGGTGTGCAGCGAGTCGGCCAGCTCGGGATGCGTGCGGTTCAGCTCCAGGAAGCGGCGCTCGTTGGCGAGGAAGTTCTTCAGGTCGTCGCTGAGCTCCTTCTTGTAGTCCAGCATGAAGGCGTTCTTGCCGGCGGCGCTGAGGCGCGGGTCGTAGCGGTACAGCGGCCAGTATCCGCTCTTCACGGCGAGCTCCACCTCCTTGTAGGTGGCTCTCATGGCGGGCACCACGTTCTGCATCAGGCACGGCGAGTAGCAGAAGATGATGGACGGGCCGTTGTAGGACTCCGCCTCGTTGAAGGCCTTGATGGCCTGGTTCATGTCCGCGTACAGCGCGATCGACGCCACGTACACGTTGCGGTAGGACATGGCCATCAGACCCATCTCCTTCTTGTGCGTCAGCTTGCCGCCCGCGGCGAACTGCTGCACGGCGGACATGGGCGTGGCCTTCGACTTCTGACCGCCCGTGTTGGAGTACATCTCCGTATCCAGCACCACGATGTTCACGTCCTCGCCCGTCGACAGCACGTGGTCCACGCCGCCGTAGCCAATATCGTAGGCCCAGCCATCACCACCGATGATCCACTGGCTGATCTTGGGGAACAGGTCGCTCGTCTCCTTCACCTTCTTCATCGTCTCGCTCATGCCCTCCACGCTCATCTCCTTCAGCAGGTCCATGATGTGGTCCGCCACCTTCTGGCAGCGTCTGCCGTCCGAGTAGTTCTCCAGCCACTCCGAGAACAGGTCCTTCAGCTCCTCGGGAATCGCCTCCTCGCTCTTCAGCACCGCCTCCACGTTCTGGCGCAGCACGCGGCGTCTCTGCGAGACGGACACGGCCATGCCCAGGCCGTACTCGGCGTTGTCCTCGAACAGACTGTTCGCCCAGGCAGGGCCCTGGCCGCGCGCGTTGTGCGTGTAGGGGTTGAAGGCGGCGGTGCCTCCCCAGATGGACGAGCAGCCCGTGGCGTTGGCGATGTTCATGCGCTCGCCGAACAGCTGGGTGATCAGCTTCACGTAGGGCGTCTCGCCGCAGCCGTCGCACGCGCCGCTGAACTCCAGCAGCGGCTGGTGGAACTGCACGGAGCGCACGTCGGTGCGGCCCGCCAGGTCGCCCTTGCTGCTCACCGTCATGGCGTAGTCCCAGTTCGCGCCCTCCTGCTCCTTCATCTGCTCGAACGGCTTCATCACCAGCGCCTCGTCGCCGCAGGCCTCCACGCACAGCTGGCAGCCCGTGCAGTCCATGGGGGACACCTGGATGCGGAAGCGCATGTTGCTCAGCGCGCCGCCGCCCGTGGCCTTCAGCGACTTGAAGCCCTCGGGCGCCTTCGCGGCCTCCTCCTCGGTCATGAGGATGGGGCGGATGCAGGCGTGCGGGCAGACGGTCGCGCACTGGTTGCACTGGATGCACTTGTCGATCTGCCACTCGGGGTTCATCACCGCGATGCCGCGCTTCTCGTACTTGGTGGTGCCGGAGGGCATCACGCCGCCGGGCGTGAAGGCGGACACGGGCAGCTGGTCGCCCTCGTAGCGCACGATGGGCAGCATGACCTTGTTCACGAAGTCGGGAGCGCCGGGGATGGTGTGCGGCTTCTCCACGGGCGCGTTGAGCCAGGCCTCGCGGTCGTACTCGATCTGCTTGACGGCGGCGAGCGAGTGGTCCATGCAGTCCCAGTTGTTCTTGACGATCTGCTCGCCCTTCTTGATGTAGGTCTTCTTCACCATCTCCTTCATGATGGGCAGCACCTCCTCCACCGACATGCAGTTCGTCAGCTTGAAGTACACGATACCCATCGTCGTGTTCACGTACTTGCCCAGGTGGAACTTGCCGGCCAGCGTCGTGGCGTCCACCACGAAGAAGCGGGCGTTCTTGCGAGCCAGGATGCGCTTCGCCTTGCCGGGCAGCAGCTCGTCGACCTCCTCCTTGGTGGTGGCGGTGGTATTCAGCAGGAAGATGCCGTTGTCCTTCAGCGCGGAGAACATGTCGAACTTGTACAGGTAGCTGCTCTTGGAGCACGACACGTAGTCGGCGCAGCGGATGTTGTACGGGCAGTCGATGGGGTCCTTGCCGTAGCGCAGGTAGTTCACGGACCAGCCGTTGGATTTCTTCGCCTCGTACTCGGAGTAGCCCTGCACGTTCAGGTGGTGGTAGTCGCCCAGGATCTTCATGATGGTCTTCGACACGGACACCGTGCCGTCGGAGCCCATGCCCCACATGATCGCCTGGTAGATGCTCTTCGGCACCGTGTCGGGCTCGGGCAGCTGCGGCAGCGAGCGGTGGGAGACATCGTCGTTGATGCCCACGGTGAAGCTCTCGATGGGCTTGTCCGCGCGCAGGTTCTCGAACACCGAGCACACCTGGCCGGGCGTGAAGTCCTTGGAGCCCATGCCGTAGCGGCCGCCGATGACCATCGGGTGCATGTCGCTGGCGGGGTTCATGAAGGTGGCGCACACGTCCAGGTACAGCGGCTCGCCCGCGCCGGCGCTGTCCTTGCAGCGGTCCAGCACGGCGATGCGCTTCACGGACTTGGGCACCACGGCGAAGAAGTGCTTCACGCTCCAGGGTCTGAACAGACGCACCTTCAGCACGCCCACCTTGCTGCCGCGGGCGTTCAGGTAGTTCACCGTCTCGTGCACCACGTTGGCGCCGGAGCCCATGCAGACCACGACGTCCTCCGCGTCCTCCGCGCCGTAGTACTCGAACGGGCGGTAGCGGCGGCCGAACACGGGCGCCATCTCCTCGAAGATCTGGTCCACGAGGTCCGGCACGGGCGTGTAGGCGGGGTTGGCGGCCTCCACCAGCTGCATGTAGATGTCGGGCGACTGGGCCGTGCCGCGCAGGTTGGGGTGGTTGGGGTTGATGGCGCGATCGCGGTGGCGCTTCACGGCGTCCCAGGGCACGAACTTCTTGAGCGACTCCTCGTCGATGGTGCGGATGTTGCAGGTCTCGTGAGAAGTGCGGAAACCGTCGAAGAAGTGCACAAAAGGCAAGCTAGCACGAAGGGAAGCAATATGCGCGCATAATGCAATATCGTGTGCCTCTTGCACAGACTGCGAACAGAGGAAGCTGAAGCCGGTGGAGCGGCAAGCCATAATGTCGGAGTGCTCTCCGTAAATGCAAAGCGCCTGACCCGCGACAGAACGGGCAGAGACGTGGAAGACGCAAGGAAGCATTTCTCCCGCAATCTTGTACATGTTGGGAATCATCAGCAGAAGACCCTGAGAGCACGTGAACGTGGAGCACAGACCACCACCAACCAGGGAACCGTGCACAGCGCCGGAGGCACCCGCCTCGGACTGCATCTCGACCACGGTACTACAAAGTGAGTCTCCTCGCTGCGCCACCTACCCCACCTGTCCGAACACGTTCTTCAACCCGCGGCTAGCAAACGCATCCGCATTGGTAGCCATAGGCGTGGAAGGAGTGATCGGATAGATGAAACAGTTGTCGCAGAACTGGTACCTAGCGAGTCAAGCCCGAAAAACGCAGGATACGCAATGTACGACGCCGCATCATTACCAGTCATGGTTTGTTCCTTGTAATGAATATCCGCCATTTCTCTAGAAAGATTATCCCCTCCCCTCTCAAGACCCACAGTAGTTCCTCAAAATGAAAGTATTTGTGATGAATAGAATAGTGGAACAAAGGGGTGTGCCGATCACTGCGCTTATTATGATCCGCGTCTTCGATCACTGTACAGCTGGTCAGTTGGTTGAGCCATCTCTTGATTGTTTTCAATCATTCTTTCTCTCCTGAGCAGGAACGGAGTAAGGAGCGCCAGCAGCCTCGTACGGTCCAGAAGCGATGGATTCCCACACTCTCTCTTCGAGTTGCGGGAAAGGAGTCGGCTTGTACTGACAAATCCAAATCGATCTCCAGTTGGTTTCGATAGTGGTTGGGATGCCTTTGCTATTTGGTCTAATGACTATTCTATTCACTCTGCTTGCACGATGGTGAAGTGACTGGTGGAGTGGAAGAGCGCCTCGTTCCAATCCGTCACCATGCCAAGACAAAACCAGCATTTGATTGCCCTATCGTTATGCATAGGTGCTGCCTATGACACCTGCTTGTTTTGAAGCCACTATGGTCGTCCATGCAACAAAAGAGAAATGCGAATCGGTACCCTTTTGCAAACACAGCCAGCACTAGCAATGCATAGGGAGGGGAACTCGATCTTGCCAAAGCAGGCAATGAAAGCGAGAGCAATGAGCAGAAATAGAATTGTCAGTATCAAATCGGCCTCTTTAATCGAATTAACACCCATCACGGCACTCCCCTTGCAAATCAAGCCTCGCCACACTGAACACTTCGCACACCATCCACTCAATAATCTCTTTGTCTCTCTTGGGAAAACCGATTCAGTAAGCTACACTCCTCGTATATCACTTTCTAGACATGGGTAAGGAAAAGCCTCATATTAACCTGGTCGTCATTGGTCACGTCGATGCCGGCAAGTCGACCACCACTGGTCACCTGATCTACGCTTGCGGTGGTATCGATAAGCGTACGATTGAGCGTTTTGAGAAGGAGGCCAACGATATTGGTAAGGGCTCCTTCAAGTACGCGTGGGTGCTGGACAAGATGAAGGCCGAGCGTGAGCGTGGTATCACCATCGATATTTCCCTGTGGAAGTTCCAGACGGAGAAGTACTTCTTCACCATCATCGATGCCCCCGGTCACCGTGACTTCATCAAGAACATGATTACGGGTACCTCCCAGGCTGATGTGGCCATTCTGGTCATCGCCTCCGGCGCTGGTGAGTTCGAGGCCGGTTACTCCAAGAACGGTCAGACTCGCGAGCACGCTCTTCTTGCCAACACCCTGGGTGTGAAGCAGATGATCGTGTGCTGCAACAAGATGGATGACAAGTCCGTGAACTATTCCGAGGCTCGTTACAAGGAGATCAAGAACGAGATGACCTCCTTCCTGACGAAGGTCGGTTACGCGAAGGTGGAGGAGCGCATTCCTTTCATTCCCATCTCCGGCTTCAACGGTGATAACATGATTGAGCGCTCCGCCAACATGCCTTGGTACAAGGGACCCACTCTGCTGGAGGCTCTGGACAACGTGCATCCTCCCAAGAGACCCGTGGACAAGCCGCTGCGTCTGCCCCTGCAGGATGTGTACAAGATTGGCGGTATTGGTACTGTGCCTGTGGGCCGTGTGGAGACGGGTGTGCTGAAGCCCGGCATGACCGTGACGTTCGCCCCCGTGAACGTGTCGACTGAAGTGAAGTCTGTGGAAATGCACCACGAGTCCATTCCTCAGGCCCTTCCTGGCGACAACGTGGGCTTCAACGTGAAGAACGTGTCCGTGAAGGACATTCACCGCGGCAACGTGTGCGGTGACGCCAAGAACGATCCTCCTTGCAAGACGGAGTCCTTCGACGCTCAGGTGATCGTGATGAACCACCCCTCGGGTATTCGTCCCGGCTACTGCCCTGTCGTGGATTGCCACACTGCTCACATTGCTTGCAAGTTCGAGAAGATCATGTCCGAGATGGACAAGCGTACCGGCAAGGTCCTCCGTGAGAACCCCGATATCGTGAAGAACGGCAAGTCCATGATGGCCATGCTGGTTCCTTCCAAGCCCATGTGCGTGGAGACCTTCTCTGACTATCCTCCTCTTGGTCGTTTCGCTGTCCGTGATATGAGACAGACTGTCGCTGTCGGTATCATCAAGAGCACTGTCCGTGCCAAGTAAGTTGCGTCGGGGATTCTCTTTCGCCTGTTTGTTTTACAAAGAGTTTGAAATGGCAAGAATCGGGAGGAATAGTGCTGTGCGTGTGCAGTGATGCGCCGCACAGTATTGGCCAACAGACCCTTGATTATCAACGACGCATTTCCAGCCTGTCCTTCCCTATCTCAGTTCATTCTTCCTTAATCGCTCGATTCCGCAGAAATGAAGGTTACTCTTGCTTCCAACCATGTTGAGATCCCCGAAGGAGGTATGCCTGTTGTTTTTCCCTATTGACCCTGTAGTGGAGGTCTACGTCAAGAACCGACGTGTGGTGGTGAAGGGACCCCGCGGCACCCTGCGCCGTGACTTCTCCCACCAGTTCGTGGACATCCGCAAGGAGGGTAACAAGGTCCTCGTGGAGCTGTGGTTCGGTCTGCACAAGAACGTGGCCGTGGTGCGCTCCATCTGCACCCACATCAAGAACATGATGCTCGGCGTGTCTCACGGTTACCGCTACAAGATGCGTTTCGTGTACGCTCACTTCCCCATCAACGTGGCCATCAACAAGGAGGGCAAGAAGGTGGAGGTGCGCAACTTCCTGGGCGAGAAGAGAGTGCGCCACATCCACATGCTGGAGGGCGTGACCGTGATGAAGTCCGACGCTCAGAAGGATGAGATCATTCTGGAGGGTAACGATGTGGAGAAGGTGTCCACTTCGGGTGAGCATGTCTGAAACCACATAACGAATAGCTGCTCAGATCTACCAGTCCGTGCTGGTGAGACACAAGGATATCCGTAAGTTCCTCGATGGTATTTACGTATCCGAGAAGGAGTTCTGCGTCGCTGAGGAGGAGGATTCCGACGACGAATAAGCTCGCTACTTTCATTTCTTCGGGATTTGATGGAGAGCGCTGTTTGTTGGAGACAGAATCATACAATGGCTAAGACGCTGACACACGAAGAAAGCGAAGCGATTTTCAAGAAGCTTCGGTCGAATCCCGCAAACAAGGTAGGAATGATGATAAAACGGCTGCCGCTGACGCATTAGGTCTGCTTCGACTGCGGACAGAAGAATCCCACCTGGGCATCCATTCCCTACGGTGTGTACATCTGCCTGGAGTGCTCGGCAACGCACCGAAACATGGGTGTGCACATCTCCTTCATTAAGTGACCTTTTGGACTTCTGATTTCACACGCAGATCAACACAGTTGGACGTATGGAAAGAGGACCAAATCGCTGCCATGAGAGCAGGAGTCGGTGTTTTTTGTAACCCCTAGCTTGGCGGAAACGACAGAGCGGCGAAATTCTTCAAGGAGCATGGGTGGTCCATGCTGCTGAATGCGAAGGTGGGAGAAAGCGGGAGGCTTGACCATTAGCTGCAGGAGAAGTACACTTCAAAGGCTGCTCAGCTGTACCTCCTTCCTCTTTATCTAATGCACTAGCTATAAGCAGTACTTGGCGAAGCAAGTGAAGCAGGAGCTCGATTTGGAATCGACGCCTACCATGGAGAGCGAGTCCCCTGCCGAGTGTCACGAGGAGCCTGTTGCACCTGCAATGCCTGCTGCACCTGCAATGCCTGCCATGCCTGCTGCATCTACTGCACCGAAGAAGCCCGCAGAACCCATCGAGCCGAAGGGCACACTGGTGGTGGACCTGACGCCGAAGCCGGTGCCGGTGGAAGCGAAGTCCTTCTCCCACTCGCTCTCCTCCCAGAAGAAGGTGACAACGGACACTGGCAATGACACATAGAAGGGCATCACGCGCAAGGGACTGGGCGGCAAGGCGCTGGGCGCGACGTCGATCGAGCCGATGGCGGCGAAGAAGCCGGTGGAGGCGGTGCGCGCGCGCGGGCGAGGTGACGCGTAGACGAGCAAGTACAGCAACACATTGGTGCTGGAGAAGGTGGCGGTCTGCGGTGTGAGTGATGCGTAGAAGATGGAAACGCCCGCCTTCAAGGAAACCAAGAGCGAGTAGCCGTCGGGGCAGTGCGTGAGGCGTAGGAAGGAGGAGAAGCCGGTGGGCTCGGCGGCGGACCGGTTCAAGGGCTTCAAGGGCATCAGCTCCGACCAGTACTTCGGGCGCGAGCAGGTGGCGGTCTGCGGTGTGAGTGATGCGTAGTACGACGAGAAGGAGAGCCACGAGAAGCTGAAGCAGTTCGCCGGCGCGCGCAGCATCAGCAGTGCGCAGTACTATGGAAATGGACGCGAGAGCGAGCCGGCGACGACGGGACCTTCGGTGATGTCATCCATTGCGTCGGGGGCGTACTCGCTGGGAGTGGGAGCGGCTGATATGTTAAAGGGCTATCTGAAAAAGTGAGGGTGTTTGGTTTGAGACGATTCATGTTTTCCCAAGATGAACAAGATTAACGAGATATTGCACCTCAATGCTGCCGAAACGGAGCAGAACGTTCCCTTCACCTCATCTTGGCACCAGACCTACAAGGACTGCCCTTGGGTTTACTTCGGCGGCCTCTCCTCCGAACTCAGCGAGGGCGATATCATATGCATGTTTTCACAGTTCGTTGCTCAGAAGATGCGTCAGCAGTAGATGGGGAGAAGTGGAGGACATAAACCTGATCCGAGACCACGACACGGGAAAATCAAAAGGATTCGGATTCTTGCGCTACGAAAATTGGCTGAGCTGCGTGCTCGCTGTCGATAATTTCACAGGGATGGAGGTTCGCTCGCTCGTGCATGCTGACCCGTAGTTCATGGGAAGACTCATCTGCGTCGATCACAAAAAGGACTACCGACCTCCCAGGGAGCAAGAGGAGGAGGACAAGGACAAAGACAGTGCCTCCCGTTCTCACTCGCGTCTGCGGCGGCGTCACGGTCACCACTCCCATTCTCATCATCATCATCGCTCAAGACGCAGCCGTTCCCGCGATCACCGTTCTCGTGAACACCGCTCTCGCGACAGTCATTCCCGGCACACTCGTTCCCCCCATCGGGAAGAGGAAGAACACGCCAAACTCCAACGCCACAGGAGCTTCAGCAGCGAGGACTCTGACGTCCAGCCGGCTCCCCCTGCCCAACCAGCCCCTCCCGCCACGGACCCCGAGGAAAAGTCCAATCGGAAGCGGGCGCGTAGCTTTAGTGACTGTCCTTGTTTCTTAAACCAACAACACTAGAATTGAATGTACTGCTCGTATCCAGAATAGTCCGGGATCGTTGACGGGATATTGTCAAAATCAACCCGCATTTCCGGCTGCTCCTCCCAGTACTCCTTGCACTTCCCCTCGAAGTACTGCACCAGACCCCGCGACTACGCATCACCCACGCCCGCTTCGCCCACCGTCTCCACCATCTTGATCTTCCTCTTCTCCAGCGCCAAATACTTCTTCAGCGCGTCCACCATCACGCACGTGTCGTACTGCATCACGTTGGTGATCACCGGCTCCAGCTCGCGGTACTTCTGGTGCATCGCGCCGATCAGGAACTGCCGTTAAGAATCCGGGCTATTTCTGGAGTGGATATGTACAGGAAGTGCTGCCCCTTCACCTCCTCCGCCGGGAGTTGCAGCAGGTCCACCGCGTACTGCTCCGCCATGCGCAAGTAGTACTACGCCTCACGCTACATCGTCGCGCCCACTCGCTTCTCGATGTCGTGCAGCTGCATCGAGTCCACCTGGCTCACGAAGAACTCCGCGAAGCGCTACGCCTCAGCCTGCACTGTCTCGCCCACGCGCTTGGCGTCCACCACGTCCAGGTACAGCTCGTTCTCCCACGAGCCCGCGGGGAAGCCCGCCGGCATGTCGAACTGGCCCAGCGCCTCCACCGCTGCCGCCAGCCACGCGCGGTCGGGCACGGCGCCCACCGGCTTCACCTGGGGTTCAGCGCCCGCGCGACGCCTACCTCGTTGATCAGGCCCAGCGGCCACAGCGCGAAGTCCTTCGGCTCGTCCTTGCCCGTGTACCACGCGTTGATGAACACGCGGCGGCGCGGCAGGTTCGCGCGCAGCAGCTCACTACGCCTCAGCGTCCAGCGCCACGCCCACCTCAGGTTGAACGCGTTGCCGCCCTCGCCCTTCAGCACGCTGCCCAGCGGGTGGTACACCGTGCCGGGCCACACCACGTCGCGGTACAGCGGCAGCTGCGTCGCATTGAACCACATGTACGATGCGTACGGCAGATACAGCACATCCACCGCGGGGAACTCGCCCAGACACTGCTTCAGGTACAGCGCCGCGTTCTGCTGGCTGTCGCCGTGCACCACGTACAGCCCGCCCGGCGCCACGGCCGCCAGCTGCGCGCGCCCGTAGGCCTCCAGGTAGTTGTTCTGTGCGGTGACGGGAAGGACTTTCGGCAGGGTCACCGCGAGCTGGAGCAGGAGCAGGAGCACCATGGCGGGAGCCTTCACCGACTGGAATCGGGGGTATTTCTGGAAGAGGAGGTGGTAGCCGACGCCGATGAAGAGCGCGAAGAGGACGAAGCCCTGCATCCAGAAGCGCATCTGCACGTTGACGAAGAGCGGCTTCGTGTCCAGCGGCAGGTTCGCCAGGTAGTGGAACACCACCACGTAGAACAGGAAGGCGCCCAGCAGCACGAACTTCACGGCGCGCAGGTCGAACACCGTCTTCTCCTCCTTGCGCTGGCTTTTGTCCGCGGACTCCAGGCACAGCCAGACGCCCGCCACGCCCAGCAGCGCGCCCACGCCCAGCGTGTTCTATGAATGAAGCGGAGACGCGACGGCGACGGTCCACAGCCCGGCGACGAAGTGCGCAACGCCGAAGAAGAACATCTCGCCCTTGCTGGCGCGGTCGTCGCCCGAGAAGAGCTGGAAGGTGCCGTACTCGCTGCGCAGCAGCTCGGTGAGGAAGCCTGCGGGTAAGGGACGGACGAGGACGAACCCTTGAGCGAACGCATGTCGCCCCAGTTGCCGAGCTTGGGGAAGAAGGAGGCGACGACGAGGTAGGCGTAGGGGAGGAGGCCGAGGAGGAGCGCGGCGAGGAGGAGGAGGAAGCGGCGCGGCGTGAGCTGGCGTGAGCGAAGGAGCGTGGCGAAAATGGCGAGAATGATGGGAGCGAGGTAGAAGAGGATGGTCTGCTGGTTGCAGAGCGACAGGCCCGCGGTGAAGGAGCCGACGAGGGCGATGGGGAACACTAGGTGGGAGGAGGGGAGAGAGACGAACGATGCTGGAAATCCTCCTGCCAGTAGGCGTAGTAGAAGCGGATGGTGAGGAAGAGGACGATGGCGACAAACATGTTGTTCATCGTGAACACCTCGAACTGAACGGACTGCGTCCACAGCGTCTCTCCCAAGGAGATGAGCACTACGGTGGAGGAATAGCATAGTGCAAACATGTAGAAAACAGAGAGGCTATCTTATCGCCGTTGGTCAAATAAAAGACACAACCGCAGATGAAAAAGGCCGCGATGCACTCGAAAACGATGGCCAAAATGTTCAGTACAAGCGCGGGGTGTCCTGTCCACTTGAATGGAAGCCAGACGAGATGTCCGATCATCGTGATTAGCGGATAACCTAATCCTAACCGATAACGCAGTCACCTACCAGGGGGATGGACTGTTCCCAGTTGGATTGCCCCCGTGACCATTTCTCCGTTATCACCGCCCACAATGGAGGGATTAACCGTGAAGAGGTATGCAACAAATAGAACTGCCGCTGTAAAGAGCGACTACATGTGAGCCCAGTACAACGCAACAACAATTGGACGGTAATCGTCAACAACGAGCCAATCCTCTTTCTTTGCCTCGTATGTCCGCTTTTCCCTGCTAGCACGAAAGCCAAAGGATCTGGAAGATGATTTCGCCTTCCCCATTGGTGAAAAACAACCAAGTGTGTCTCCTAAACACACGTGAAATACTGTTCTCCTGTTACGTATTACACTATGGCACGCGAAAAAGAGGAATAGCAAAGTGTTTCGGCGCTTGGAGACCATTCCACACGAACACTCGTCATGTTCAATAGCAGTGGTAAATCCGATTTGTAATTCGTAAGTACATTCGCTGTGCACGGTTTAGACGTCAGGCGCACAATGAGTAACTGAAAGCAAGAGGAGAAGGGCAGATCAAGGTCCTACTCTCCGTGATAACCTTGATGTTTCGCGCGGGGCGCGCTCCCTCCAAGTGGCATTCTCAAAGAAACCCTTCTACGATATCGCGAGTGTTTCTTTTGTGCTAGAGAATGACAAAACGCAAATCCAAAAGAGTAATTCTCCAGAAAGAGCCCTCCCTTACGAAGTAGGTCATTGCTTCGTCCTCTTCGGAAGAAGAGGAGTCGCAGAAAGAAGAGACCTCCAATAATGAATCTAGGTAGTTTTCATTCTTGCCTCCAAGCTAATGCTTCAGCCCTGCTTCCGACGTGGAGTCGAACGCGAGCGACAGTGAGGACGAAAGGGCGAGTGGAGCGGACGACGAGGAGAGTCAATCCGGTGATTCTTCAGTGGGCTGGTGATTCGTAGACTCCGAGGATGAATCTTCCATTCAGAACTTCTCCCGCTATCCCCTGCGCGTCTTTCCCTCTCCACTTCCGTCATCCATAGGCAATCAAGCATCCGCCCAGCTTCTCGTACTTTGGCCAGTCTCCCATCAAGCGGCGTGCGGTTCACGCATCCTCCAAGGCGTCTTCCAAAAGGGAAGCCTCCTCAGCTTCATCCACAAAGAAGTCCGCTAATTCGCGGCAGCGCACGAAGAAGCCCACCAGCACACGGAAACATAGAAAGCCAGCAGAAAGTGAGGAGGCCTCGAGTTCATCGGACAGTTCCGAATCCACGCCCGTCGATTCCGAGTCGTCGAGCACCTCGGAGGGTCCCAGCCCCGCCAACACCACCAGCGACTCCTTGCCCGCACATCACCGCTACCCTCTGCGCAACAAAGCGAAGGTGCTTCCCCCTTCTCTTCCTCACGTGCAGAGCGACGCGCTGCAGTCCGGCCCGGGCTCTGACGCCTCCGACGCCTCCGACGCGCCCTCCGTGCAGTCCAACCCCAGCCGCTACCCGATCCGCCGCAACCGCGCCGTGCTCCCCGCCTCGCGGCCTCACGCGTAGAAGCACCGCCCCTTCCAGTTCTCCAAGACGCGCTCGCTCGCCGGCCGCACCCGCGACCGCAAGCGCAGTGGGTCCTGCCGCCTCCCCTTCCCCGTAGCGCGGCGCCACCACCACTCCTCCTCCTCCGGCTACTCCACGTCCTCTTCCTCCTCCTCCGACTCGGACTCCTCCTACCGCGGCTCGAAGAAGCGCCGTCGCCTCTCCCTCGGCTCCATCCGGCCCATCAACGACCCGCACGCCGCCAGCGCCAAGGACGCCCTGCGCGCGGACGCGGCGCCCGTGGGAGTGGACGCGTCGGTGAGCTGGGACTCGGTGGGCGGGCTGCAGCAGCACGTGACGGCGCTGAAGGAGATGGTCATGCTGCCCATGCTCTACCCCGAGGCCTTCGCGCGCCTCAACATCCAGCCCCCGCGCGGCGTGCTCTTCGTGGGCCCGCCGGGCACCGGCAAGACGCTCGTGGCGCGCGCGCTGTGCAACAGCTGCTCGGTGGTGGGCGCGGGCGGCAAGCGTGAGGCGTAGGGCGGCAAGCGCATCTCGTTCTTCATGCGCAAGGGTGCAGACTGCCTGTCCAAGTGGGTGGGCGAGGCGGAGAAGCAGCTGCGCCTCCTGTTCGAGCAGGCGCGCGCCTACCAGCCCTCCGTGATCTTCTTCGACGAGATCGACGGCCTCACGCCCGTGCGCTCCTCCAAGCAGGACCAGATCCACAGCTCCATCGTCTCCACGCTGCTCGCGCTCATGGACGGACTCGACAGCCGCGGGCAGGTCGTCGTCATCGGCGCCACTAACCGCGTGGACGCCATTGACCCCGCGCTGCGCCGGCCCGGCCGCTTCGATCGCGAGCTGCTCTTCGACCTGCCCGACGTCGCCGCGCGCGAGGCCATCCTCTCCATCCACACGCGCGCCTGGAGCCCGCCGCTGAGCGACGCCATGCGCCAGGAGCTGGCCGAGCGCACCAACGGCTACGCGGGCGCGGACCTGAAGGCGCTCTGCACGGAGGCGGCGCTGCGCGCGCTGCACCGCACCTACCCGCAGATCTACGGCAGCGAGCAGAAGCTGCGCATCGACGCGGCCGCCGTGCGCGTGGAGCGGCGCGACTTCGAGGCGGCACTGGCGCGCATCACGCCCTGCTCCTACCGCAGCAACCCCGTGAACGCACAGTCGCTGCCCGCGCACCTGCGCCCGCTGCTGCTGCCCCACCTGCGCGCCGCCGTGGCCGACGTCTACTCCGTCTTCCCCTTCTTCACCGACCAGAACCACCTGCTGAAGCGCGCGCCGCGCCTGCCCGCCGCACAGCCGCTGGCCTCCTTCCCACTCTTCCTGCTCTCCGCGCCCTCGCTCGCCCTCCTCGACGCGCTGGCCCGCGCCGTGCTGCACGCGATCGACGGCTGCCACCTCATGCAATTCAGCCCGCTCGCCGGGCTCAAGGAGGGCTCCTTCGCCGAGACGCTGCTCGCCGCCGTGCGCGAGGCCTTCACGCACACGCCCTCCATCCTCTTCATTCCCCAGGTGCAGGCGTGGCGGACCCTCGCGCCGGAGCTCATCCCGCTGCTGGTCCACACAATCCGGTCCCTCTCGCCGGAATGCCCCCTATTGCTGATGCTCTCCAGCACCGAGGACCTGACGCAAAACGACGCCTTCGCGCCGCTGCTGGCGCCGCCCGCCGCCGTGAAGCAACTCCGCGTGGCGGACGCGAATTGGGACAATCGGGCCTTTTTGGAGCAGTTGGTCCCGGTCATCCTGAAGGAGAACGTGCCGACGCCGTCGACGGCGCTGCCGGCGCTGGAGGTGGTGCCGGAGGAGCCGAAGAAGGTGGTGCTGACGGCGGAGGAGAAGGAGCTGCTGGAGGAGAAGGAGAACCACTATTTGCGCGAGCTGCGCGACTTCTGCCGCGAGGTGCTGTATCAACTGAGTCGCAACTCGCGGTATCGTTGCTTCAACGAGCCGGTGAAGGAGGAGGACGTGCCGGACTACTACGAGATCATCACCCACCCCATGTGCTTCGACGACATGTTCGCCAAGGTGGACAACGGCGAGTACCCCACGCTCCAGCCCTTCCTCGACGACATCCGCCTGATCCAGGCCAACGCGCGCGAGTACAACCCCTCCACCTCCTCCGGCAAGCGCATCGTGCGCGCCGCCGCATCCATGGTGGACGAGGTGGAGGAGGACGTGCACCGGCTGAAGAAGCGCGGCGGGCGCGAGCTCCTGCTGCGCTGCGAGGAGATCGCCCGGCGGCGCGCGGAGGAGGCCAAGGAGGCCAGCGAGCCCTGCAATGAGCTGACTAACACGCTGGCGGTTGAGGAGGTGAAGCCGGAGGTGAAGGAGGTGACAGAGAAGCAAGAGCAGGAGGTGGAGACACAAAGGCAGGAAGAGACAAAGACACAGGATGAGAAGAGCACAGAGGAAGAGGACCCGGAGGCAACGGCGGAGGCGATGCGCGTAGTGGAGGGTTTGGTGAAGAGCTGCCCCCAGGCGAGCTACGACGAGCTGATGGCGCTGTACTCCCGCGTGATGAAGGAGTGCTTGCTGATGGATGAGCAGCACATGAAGAGGGAAGAGAAGATGAGGGAGTTGCGGAGGCTCTTCCATCAATGCTCTGTTTGTGGAACAAACACGACTACTCCGGCTTGGTCGCGAATAGCTTCTCTGCCGCTTCTTTACTAGAAGCCGTCAGCTTGTTCAGCACCTCCTCCCCGCCCAGCTGCATCACCCCCTTCCGCAGAATCTCCGCCTCCACGTAGCTCTGCTGCAGACACAGCATCACCTGGTTCAGCTCATACGCACACGTGTCGCACTCGCCCTTCAGCTTCTCCTGCTGGGAGTGGGCGTCGCTCAAGTCGATCTCCAGCCGCACCACGTCGTCCTTGGCGGCGTCGAGTTCCCGCTGCACGCGCTCCGCCTCACTCTTCATCTCTATGCCTCACCCTCACACCCACGCCACACTCTTCTGCTCCTCCTCCATGGCGTGCAGCTTCCTCTGCAGCTCCTCCAACCGCTTCTCCTTCTCTCGCCACTCCTCTCTCTCTTCCCATCACACCTCACTCTCTCTCTCACCGCGACTCCTCCTCTCCTTCTCCTCCTCCGTAACGCCATCACTCCCACTGGGCACTACAACGCTCTCCTTCTCCTTCTCCGCCAGCGCCTCCTCCAGCGCCGCCACCCTCGTCTTGTCCTCCTCCACCTGCTTCTCCAGCTCCTTCTTCTGCAGCATCGCGTCGTCCACCTGCATCTGCAGCGCCTGGATCTCCTTCTCCTTCTCCTCCAGCTGATATGACACGTCCACGCTCTCCTTCTACTCCTCACACACCCTCGCCTTCTTCACGCTCCCTCCCAGTGACACCTGCATACGCAGTTGCTTCAGCTCCTGGTCCTGGCTTCGCAACACCTCCTTCAGACCCCGCATCAACTATCCTTCAGTCACCACACATCACCCACGCTCGCCTCCTCGTCCTCGCGCGGCGGCAGTGACAGATAATACGCCGTCACCGCGTCCTTGAAGGCGGAGAACAGGGAGTTACACTCATCTACGTACTCGATGTCAAAACTAGTCCTGATTTCTGCACCTCTCCTTCACATGATCTTCTCCGCCTCGTTCTTGGCCTGCGTCGAATGCGGAATGGACGTGGTGAACTGCAAGATGGAGGAGGTCAGAACGCCCAGACCCACGTTACGCTCGAGCAGCAGAAGAACGTCGAACGACGGGTCTGGGTTGTGCACCAATAGACTCGCCAGGAGGATGCACAACGCCGAGTGCTTCACACTGGCTTCTGCGGGTGATTTGACCTCCTCAGACCCACCCTGGTCATGAGCCAGCTCCATCAGCGAGATGAGGAGCGGGAGGTTTTGCTGGCACTGCAGAACCGCGGAGGGGTCACTGCCGAACACCAGGAGAAGAAGATGGACGAGGCGACACTATCCTTCAGCGCTGCGATGGGCCGTACGAACACCGCGTCCTGCAGCTGGGCGAAGTGCGAGGCGATTTCGTCGAGGAGGGCGAAAACCATGCGTTTTTTGTTCATGATGAGGGACTCGAAGCAAGACGGGTCGAACTAGAGTGAAGAAGGAAAGGCAGGCAAACACGACAGCAGGTCAGATAGAAGGAGGAGGCCACCACGAAGCTGCGTGCCACGCCCTGCTCGCCCGGCGGCAGGAACAGCGCCTTGTGGAAGGTTTGAATGAGATACTTGCCCGAGGTGGAGTCGTTGTTCACGACGCCGTCGCAGATCGCGGCGTTGCAGTTGAGCAGTGCGTCCAGGAAGGAGAAGAAGGAGGCGCAGTCGGGATACAAGAAGGTGGATTGCACGAAATAGTCCACGAAATGGATGGTCGTGTCGTCGTTCAGAATCTCGATGGCCTGGAGACTCGAAAAGTTGGGGACCACTATGCCTTAGACGATGCGTCGAATCCTGCCTCGCAGCGAGCGGAGAAGGATGGCCTGTGCCCGCTTCGCGTTGGTCATCAGATGCGCGTTCAGTGGTGAGTGATCATCAAGAGGCGTTTTGCGGACCTCTGCGAAGACGGGATAGAGAGCATAGGACAGCAGGGAGTGGGCGAAGGTTGGCGCCTAGGCGTTACATTGGGGAAACGGAGAAACATTTCCCGCCATCTTGATGTTGTTCTTGACAATGGCGACAATCGAGGTGTCTGTGACGGTGGTGTGGATTTGCGCGAGATCTGTCAGCTCGTCGATAATCTGCGAATGAAACGTGGACCAAAAACGGACGAGCATTGCGTATTGCAGAATATCGAGCTGAATCTGCAATTCGCTGTTCTTCTGCTCCAGCTCCTTCTCCTTGGCCAGGATGCAGGCGTACATGCTCAGATCGATCATATTCACGGCGTTTTGCTTGGGGTTCACGAGGTGCGCCGCATTGATCAGCGAGATGATCTGATTCACATAGGTCGCTATGCGTTAGGCACGTTCTCGACAACCACCCTGCGAAAGCAGCTTCATCGTCACAACGTTGTTGTGCATGATGGAGTAGACGACGCGAATGCAGTCGCGAAGCACAACCCCGCTCTCCTTCTGGATGATGCGGAAGAGCATGTCGAATCCGTCCTAGTTCTGATACAATCCATTCAACCGGACTTGGAAAGCAATGAAGTTGGCAATGTCCGGATAGTCCTCCACCAGCAAGCCAAGGACCACCAGCAGATCGTTTTGGATCTCTTCACGATTGTCGTTCAGAGAGTCCACCAGCTTCTGCAGCGCAATCGGGCTCTGATTCACGCAATCTCCCACGAGCGTCTACAGCATCACTTTTGCTATTTGCATCCACTCGATTGATATCCAGGCAGTCTCTCAGCAGCTCCATCACGCAGAGTTTTGAGTACATATCGCTGCCTCCCAGCTGTTCGAACAGGACGTGGACGGCTTCTTTGGAACTGAAGATCTCCGACACGTTTTTGGCGATGATCTCGTCATGTCCCTTGAAGAATCCCTTGTTCACTAGAACCACGAGTGTATCGAGCAGATTTTGGACCATTTCCTCATCTTGGGAATACTCGCTCAGATAGGTGACGATCGCGGGAAAGCACAGCGCGGAGCTCGAAATCGGGTCCTGCTTGACAGCTTCCTATACTTGACAAACGCAACGAATTGCCACCACTAGTTCTTTCGAAGCAGCTCGTTTATCCGCAAGATACGTCGATCCCTCTAGCTCTGCGAGGAGACTCTGGACGTCGCGTTCCTCGTCGGACACGGAGGATTTGTCCGCATTCCACCGCAAAAAGGCCATGCTTCGGAGTGATCAGAAGCGACAATGACGACAACAAACAGAACCATTATACACGACTATAAAAAGCATACACGTCATCAGCGGTCTCTGTTTCCTCTTCGGAGAGCTCCGCACTCTCTCTCCATTTCTGTAGCGCCTCCACCACCTTCTTCGCGTTCGCTCTCACCGCAGAACTCTCTTCCCCACGCTTGAACTCGAAGACCACGTCCAGCAGCACCTCCAGGTACCTCTCCGCATTGACCTCCAATCTTCTCGCAATCTACCTCTCACACCGCCACCTCTCCCCCACGAGCACCGCAAAGCGCATCAGCAGGTCGTTGTTCACGCCCTCCAGCCAGCGCGGGTCGTAGCAGGCATCCACCACGCCCCATACAGCCTCGCTCGGGTTCGCCAGCAACTAGCCCTCATCACACCTCACCACACCCACCAGCTCCAGCGCCTCTGCGTACGCCTCCTCCGCGATCGCCTTCTCCACCGCCGCCGTGCCACTGCCCAGCGACGCGCTCTCCGCCAGCGCCCTCACGGCCGCCACCTGCTCCGTCAGACTGGCCACGGCGCTGCGCAGCGGTCCCAGCGCGTCGGCCGTGGCGGTGCGCGCGACGTGGTCCACCTCGTTGATCGCCTCCTCCACCGTGGGGGCCACGTTGTTGATCATGCACGCCGCCACCGTCGTCAGCAGCTGCGCCGCCAGCTCCTTCGTCAGCGGCGTCTCCGCGGCGGCGCCGGCGCGCGCGGCGTAGGTCTGGACCTCGGCCGTGAGGCTGGCGAGCTGCCGCGCGAGGGCCTTGGGCGTGGACCGGACAGCGGCTTCGGTCATGAGCTGTGCGGAACGCATCTCCTTCTACGGGTGAAAGGTTGCAGAGAGCGCGACGATCAGCGTGGCCTTGCCGTTGTAGCAGAGCGTGCAGTACTGCTGCAGCATGCTTTGCAGCCGCGCCAGCACCACCTCGTGGCTCACCGTCATCAGACCGAACAGCTCCTTCTCCGTCGCCGTCGCCAGCGCCGGCACCTCCTGCACCGGCGTGTACGCCACCTTCACGCTCGCCACCGGCTGCACCTCGTTCGCCCGCACCGTCTTCACCGGCACCACCGGCACCACCGGCTTCGCCTTCTTCGTCTTCTTCGCTGCAGGCTTCACTGTCGGTTTCACTGTCGGTTTCACTGTCTTGACAACCGTCTTGGCGGGCTTCAGCGGTTTGGCGGGCTTTACCACCACCCTTGCTGCCTTGGCGGGCTTCGCCGCCGCCTTGGGCGTCTTGGCGGGGTTTACCGGCACCTTCACGGGGGCGGCCGGCTTCGCCTTCGGCTCGGGAACGGGCTCCTTCTTCGCCAGCCCCGGGAACTGCACGGGCGTCGTCGGCAGCGCGTCCAGCCCGCCCGGCACCTCCACCGGTCGCAGCACGCGCGGCTGCACGCGCAGCAGTCCCGGCATCTGGTCGTCCACCGCCTGCGTGGCCGGCGCCACGCCGCAGATGCCCGCGAACAGGTCCGACGCGGAGGACACCGGCTGGTTCTCGATCTGCGTTGGGGCATCCCCCGAATTCAAGAGATCGATGACGGTGGGCGCCGGCTCGTCGGGCTTGGACGTGGCGGTGAGCTCGGGCGGCAGGTCGATGCGGAGATCGTTGCGCAGCACGGGGTCCTTCTTCCTGCCCTTGTCGAGCAGCCGGCCCACCTCCTCGCTCGTCTTGCCCGTGATGTCGATAACGTGGGCCCCCACAGGGATCGACACCTTCGCTTCTCTCCTCTGCGAGGCGAGGCGCAGCACGCTGGCGGGCACGTACTTGACGGGCTCGGGCGGGCTTCTCTCCTCGGGGTGCATGTTGCGCGGCGGCGAGCGCGAGCGGTGCGGCTTGTACAGGCGCACCGGCTGGGGCGCCTCCTCCGTCGATGACGAGAAGTCCGTGTCGGAGTCGTTCACGGAGTCATTGGCTGAGTCATTGGTGGAGTCGTTGACGGAGTCATTGGTGGAGTCATTGGTGGAGTCATTGGTGGAGTCATTGGTGGAGTCATTGACGGAGTCATCACTGGATTCGTCGCTGGAGGGAGTGATGGTTTCTGTGTCGCCCTCCCCGAGGGACTCTGCTCCAGAGCCGTCCATCGCACCGTCCATCGAATCACCCACAGAACTCTCCACAGAGCCCTGATCGGAATCTCCCGCGGGGAAGTCGCTCTCGTCATGCACGGCCTCGGAGATGGAGTCCAGCTCGTTGTAGTCCAGGTCCTCGTCCAGCAGGCTGCCCGCGTAGTCCGTGCGCAGCGACGCCTGCGGCAGCAGCGAGTCCGTCAGCAGCGACGCGCTGTCCAGGTTCTCCGTGGTCTTGCCCTCGCTCCGCGTGTCCTCCGCCACGTCGCGCAACAGTCCCGGCTCCGCCAGGTCCAGCGTCAGCACGCGCACCCACGCCTTCTGAGACAGCTGCACCGTCACTACGCCTCACGCCGCCGCGATGCGCCCACTCTTCTCCTTGCGCTTCACCATCGACAGGCAGTCGCACGCCATCGGCAGCGCCACGTCCACCGCCTCCGCCGCCCGCCCCGCGAAGGACAGCAGCACCAGGAACCGCTCGTGCACGCACCACAGACAGCACATGCTCGCGCCAGTCGCCACCAGGCGGAGGTCCCGTGCGGCGCAGGGAGACGACAGCTTCACGGCGACGCGGGTGGAGGGCTCTTCGCTGCTCAGAGCGCCATGCGTGACATGCACCGTCTCGAGGTGCTCCGCGTCGTCGTCGGAGGCGTAGCACAACAGGAAGGTGGACTTGCCGTCGGGAGAAAGGAAGGAATGCACAATTCCCTCGGTCTGCGTCTTGACGACAGTCTGACCCTTGAACAGCTAGGGTTGAGGAAAGGAGAAGTAGTTACAGCATGTTCCGTTGCAACGTACTCCAACTCTCTCTCATCGAGAACAATGCCAACGATCGGGTTGTTCTCGCACAGTGCACCGTAGTCATATACAGTCACGCCCGTCTGATCGTCCATTTCGTCCGTCTGCAGCGCCATTCCGGAAAAGCAGTCGAGCAGGAGAACAACGACCTTGCTTTGGTACACAATGGCAGCAATACTCGGCGAGGACACAGAAAACACTGCGGACCGAGGACAGAAGCCATCACTGGAGTTGATGAGAAGACAGCGCTCAATCTACCTCATCAATCGAGGAAATGACTATCACATTCTCGCTTTCCAGGTTAAAACGCAGAATTTCAACCGAAGCATCTCCCCTGATGGAAATGATGTATTGGGAAGAGACATTCAGCGATTTGATTGACTCTTCGCTGATATATGTGAGCTGAAAGGTGGGGAAGGAGATGAACATGTTCTTCTCCTCTTTCACAAACGCGACAACGGTGCTTGTCGCTTCCATGCAGGAAATGTCGCTTTGGGTGTTGAGGTCGCGGAACTGGCACTTCTTTTCCGCTTCCACTTGATTGCTCCCAATGCGATATGTCAACGAACTCATTAGTGCAATCTACTCGTCAAGCATAGAGATGGTCGAATCACATCAATAGGGATTGATACTGAAAGCAATTGGCGAGTTGACTCAGACACAACGTGTATCGAAATTGTTGGGGTTTGTGGGTTCAAAACAAACAGTCAAATCACTTACATACTCATGATCCCACACATCCTTCCAATCCGTTCCTTCAGGGAACAGGAACGTGGGTCTCGCATAACGATAACCCTTGTCGAGAGCCTTGATCGCGCTCATATCCTCCTCGCTCAACTCGAAATCGAAGATATTGCAGTTCTCAAGAATGCGGTTCTCATGGATGGACTTGGGAATGCAAATGGTGCCACGCTGCACAGCCCAACGAATCATGATCTGCGCAGGAGTCTTGTGATACTTGTCAGCAATGCTCTTGATCACCGGATCCTCCATAGGACCAGGCGTCGTTACAGAGCGAGCGTTCGAAGCGCCGCCCAGAGGGAAGAAAGCCATCAGGTACATGCCATTCTCATCGCAGATCTTCTTCGTCTCCCACTGCTGGAGATACGGGTGAAGCTCAATCTGGTTCACGGCGGGCTTTATAGTACAGAAGGAAAGAACGTCGCGAATACGCTTTCCGGAGAAGTTGGAAATACCAATGGAGCGGAGATACCCAGCGCGGCACAGCTCCTCCATCTTGCCCCACGTTTGCTTCACATTCTCAATCGAGTAACCAAGACGGCAGTTCTCCTCCTGGACGAAGAGAGGGCGGTTGAAGAAGTACCCCTGTCTTCTCTTCTCGTCCATCTCCTTAGGGAGGTTGATGAAGCCACTTTGATGGATCAAAAACAGGTCGATGTAGTCCACCTGCAGCTCCTCCAGGCTGATTTTCACCGATCTTTCAACGTCCTCAGGCTTCCATTCGGTGATCCACAGCTTCGTGGTAATGAAGATGTCCTCTCTCTTCACGATTCCCTCCTCAATGCATCTCTTGATCGCTCTGCCAACAGCCTTCTGATTCGCGTAGGCAATAGCCGTATCGATGAGGCGATAGCCATCCTTGATAGCAGCATAGACAGCGTGCTCACAGTCCTCCTCGGGCGAAAGGAAGGTTCTATGGATGAAATAGAAGAGTGCGTTGAAAACCCAAGGCCGAGGAGAGGCATCATGTATCCAGAGTTCAGTTTCACAGAAGAGTCGATTTGCAGCATAGTTAAAAAAGAATGAGCTGCCTTTCCGTCGCGCAGTGTTAGGATCGGGAAATTTCCGGAAGTCTTCTCGACACTGTCAATCCTAACAGTGCCCATTCTTCCATCAAAGTGTCGCCATGAACAACAAAACACATAAGGAAGGATACCAAGAGACTGTGTTGTGAAGACGAAATGAGAGGATGGATTCACTCCTCAATCACACTACTGGAGGCACGTTAACACAGTGCCAATCGATTCGTAGACTCTTCGCTGTCTGGAAGGATGGAACTATCCATAGATGGAATCGGAAATAGACAGTCACTGACAATTCAGTATGTGTGACAAAGGCCAACGGAAAGGGTAGAAGCATGATTGCAATCCCATCTGAGGAAATGACCATTCCTAATAGAAAGAGTGACCTTAGTATTTCCTTGCAACTTGTGTGAAGAGGAAAAGACCAGTAACCTATGGAATGGACGTATCCCTCTCACGTATATCCACTCCATTCACCAATTGACACTGAAACAATGACAAGTGGTCAACCCCTTCACTACACTATTCAAATTTCTGACTATTCGTCTCTTTTCTATCGCCAATGGGAATCCATCCATCACTCTCAGGACTGAGAGGCCACCAGAGGGAAGGGTCCGCACAGCACATCTCAAAACGCTGCAATTTCACGGACAAGAGTGTTGAAAGCGCGAGAATCGATGACTCTGAAGATGACAGAGTGGTTGTAAACCGTTTCTTGATAACCAAGGAAATGGCTCACTGGAACCACACTAAACGGGAGCTATCTTTCATATTCTTTTTGTATCGCTTAATCTTGAACATATAAAATGGCTGAAGTCCAGAGTGTGGTGATTGATAACGGATCCGGTATGTGCAAAGCCGGTTTTGCTGGAGATGATGCTCCTCGCGCTGTGTTCCCCTCCATCGTGGGCCGCCCCAAGCACCCCGTTTACATGGTCGGTATGGAGAACAAGGACCACTTTGTCGGCGATGAGGCTGAGTCCAAGAGAGGTGTGCTGAACCTGAAGTACCCCATCGAGCACGGCATCGTCACCAACTGGGATGATATGGAGAAGATCTGGCATCACACTTTCTACAACGAGCTGCGTGTGGCTCCCGAGGAGCACCCCGTGCTGCTGACCGAGGCTCCCCTGAACCCTAAGGCCAACAGAGAGCGCATGACCCAGATCATGTTCGAGACGTTCAACGTGCCCGCCATGTACGTGCAGATTCAGGCTGTGCTGTCGCTGTACGCCTCCGGCCGTACCACGGGTTGCGTCATGGACTCTGGTGATGGTGTGTCCCACACCGTGCCCATCTACGAGGGCTACTCTCTGCCTCACGCCATCCTGCGTCTGGATCTGGCGGGTCGCGATCTGACCGAGTACATGCAGACGATCCTGTCCGAGCGCGGATACTCCCTGGTGTCTACTGCTGAGCGTGAAATCGCCCGCGACATGAAGGAGAAGCTGTGCTACGTGGCCATGGACTTCGACAAGGAGATGAAGCTCGCCGAGGAGTCCTCCGTGGTGGAGAAGTCCTACGAGATGCCCGATGGTAACATTGTGACCATCGGCAACGAGCGCTTCCGCGTGCCCGAGGCTCTGTTCAACCCCTCGATGCTGGGCAAGGAGCTGCGTCACGGCGGTATTCACGACGCCACCTACACCACCATCATGAAGTGCGATGTGGATATCCGCAAGGAGCTGTACGCCAACGTGGTGCTGTCCGGCGGCTCCACCATGTTCCCCGGCATTGGCGAGCGTATGCAGAAGGAGCTGCTCGCTCTGGCTCCTCCCAGCATCAAGGTGAAGGTGCTCGCCTCGCCTGAGCGCAAGTACATGGTCTGGGTTGGTGGTTCTCTGCTGGCTTGCCTGTCTTCCTTCCAGAACATGTGGATTGCCAAGTCCGAGTACGACGAGGCTGGTCCTACCATCGTCCACAGAAAGTGCTTCTAAGTTTGTAGCTTTGTGGCTTGTTTGTTTCAGACTGTTTAACAAACAGCGGCACAGCTCCGAATCGTCGTACTGCAAAGTGCTCTTCAGCGCCTCGTACTCGGCCTTCGCCGCCTCTACCTCCTTCGCTGCCTTGGGCTGGGACAAATACAGGCGGTAGAAGAGAATGGACTAGGAGTGAGTCGCAGCAACGGCCGCCACCTTGTAGTTGTCTCCCTTCAGATGGTCGATCCGCGCCTTTAGCAAGTAGCACTCTCTCAGCGAGGGATTGTAGTTGAGCGCCTCATTGCAGTCGATACTCGCGTTCTTGTAGTCCTTCGTGTTCATCCGGCGCAGCGCACGCTGGTAGAGCAGGATGGAGCGCACCGTCTTCAGACTCATTTCGGTGTTGTAGTAGAAGGAGGTGTTGATGTTCAGCAGGATGCAGTTCAGCACGCGGATGCTCGCCTCGTCGCTCGACTTGTCCTCCAGCTGCAATTCCGAGAGCTTCTTTGAAATGGTGTTCAGCGTCACCATCCCGCCCCGGAAGAGCACGTACCACGGGTACATCCGATAGGAGTTGTTCAGACTGTTGAAGTTGCCGTCGTCCACGCTCTGAACCACGGATTGCTGATTCAGTCCCAGCTCCACGGGGTAGTGCATGTCCTCCTTCTCCATCCCCTTCTCAGCGCGGAAACTGTCGATAATGTCCTCCGTCTTCTTCATCGCGAAATGGCCATCGGCCTTCTTCCGGCAGTACATCAGCAGCATCTTCGCGATGTTGACCTCATTCGACAGCAGAAGGTAGCGGATGTAGAAGAAGAACTACCCATCATCCGCATCGCCCAATCGCACCATCTCCGGATCCTCGCTCAGAACCGCCCCGTCCTCGTCGATCACGCAGTACGACGGCTGCATGATCTTCGCCCGCTCGATCACTGTACGCTTCCCCATGATGAACATGCTGTCCTCGATCACTATACGCTCAGCTCTCTGTTCTGCTCGTACGCGATTGGACGGTGGAGTCCAGATTCCGCATCAGTTTCTGCAGCAGGCGTTTCATCATCACAGCGTCGTTCAGCACGTAGTAGCAGAACAGGAGTTGCAGGTGGGCCTCGCGCGAATAGGGACACATCGCGATATAATCCTTCAGAATCGGGACAGCGTCCTCCACATGCGAGGACTCCAAAAGCAGAGGCACTGTCGCGTACTGCTCCTCTGTCTCCTTCTTCTATTCCTCACTTCCTTCGCCAGCACTTACCAGCAAACACGGCTCCACCTCGCTCTCCGAAATCTGCAGTACTTTCGTCCCGATGTACTTTCCGTACGCGTAATACTGGTGCGCCCTACGCTCAACGCCCGCAGGAACCCTCACAACTCCAGGTTGCCCACCATGCCGTACAGCTTCGCCAGCAAAAAGTAGCTCGGGCGGTGCAGCGGCGCGTTCGCCAGCACCTGACGCAGCTCGCCCATCGCCTCGGGCAGGCGCTGCGTGTTCATGTAGCACACCGCCATCTTTTCCGCCAGCTCCGTCGCGTAGCCCACATTACGTGCCACGGCTGCCAACAGCTTGCCGGCCGTCTCGTACTCGTGGTCCTTCATCAGATTCAGTGCCTCGTGGATGCGCGGGATGTCCTCCATCGTCACGTGCAACTCGCCGCCCTCCGCGCACTGCACAAATCGCAGCATGTCGCAGTTCTGCACCTCGCCCAGCGTCAGCGGCTTCAGCAAGCTGCCCAGCGCCTCCGCGTCCAGCAGCGCCACGCCGCGACGCGACGCGACCATCTGCGCTTCAGACCCGCGCGGCAAGCCCACGGCCATGTTGGTGAGCAGTCCGTTGAGCAGGAGGAAGTCGGGCTCGCAGCGCAGCCCGAAGGGCAGCGAGGAGAGCAGGAACACCGCGCGGCTGCGCTTGCCGCCCAGCACCAGGAACTTCATGTAGTACCACAGCTACGCCTCAGCGCTTGCCGCAGAAGCCACCAGCTCGGGGTCTGGCCGGGCGCTGGAGTAGACAGTGCGGCCGCCATCTGCGAGGAGCTGCACGACCATGTGGAAGCGGTCCTGATCGCTGCCTACGGCTGATCACCCGACCCCTGCCCGGACACTCCTCCTTCGCGATGTTGGGGAAGAGTCCTTGCAACAGCTGCAGACCCTCGTCCCACTGCCCCTCCTCCAGGTAGTGCGCGCACAACTCCAGCAGCACGGGCCGCGACAGCAGGTGCGACGCCACGGTGCGCACGGGCAGCTGCGGGTACGTGTACTGCTGGTGCGACTCCGACTCCAGAAGGATCGTCACGGGCGCGCGGATGAATGGCGAGGTGCCTGCGCGTTCACCCTCCCAGCCAGAACTACCCGCGGTTTTGGTGTTGAAGACGATGCCGAGGCGCGTGCTGGAGAAGAGGTCGAGGAAGACCTTCTCGACGAGCTCGTGCTGGCCCTTGGCCTTCAGCACGTCCACCAGCAGCAGCGTCTTCGACACGGACTCCACGAAGGGCCGCAGCGCGCCGTGCAGCGTGAACGGCAGGAAGGAGGGGAAGGTGTGCGAGGCACTGGAGCCCACCAGGTAGGTGAACACGCGGTCGCTGTACCGCGCGAAGCGAGCGGCGCTACGTCTGAGAGAGAGAGGCCAGACCGACCGGCTGTAATCGCCGGCGAGGACGAAGAACAAGCACCAGTAGAAGTAGTAGCTCTGCAGCGAGAGCAACGTCAGCGAGGAGCAGCACGCCGCGCGCGCCTCGCGTCTCGCCTCCTTGCTGAACATGGATGTCTGCACCGTGCAGCAGTCGTCCAGCTCCAACACCAGCGTCGCCAGCGTCGCGTCGTCGTCGCAGCCCTCCAGCACCAGCGCGCGCACCTCTGCCTCCGTCATCTCCTCCTTCGCGCGGTCCACGCGTCTGCCGCCTGTCATGCCAGCAATGCCAGCAATGCCAGCAAACCCACTCTTCTTCGCGCTCATCTTCTTCAGCTCGAAGATCTGCCGCTCGCGCTCCGTCTCGAACGACGGCTCCGCCTCCTCCTCCTTCTGCTCCTCCTCGCCGAAGGGCAGGTCGCCGCCCCTCAGCCGCAGCAACGTGGCGAAGCGCGTCATGAAGCCGCGGAAGCTCAAGAAGTCGAAGCGACGGAAGGCCAGCACCGCCAGCTCCACTAGCCATCACGCCCACACACAACAGCCACGGTAGTAGTGCGGGTAGAAGGGGTACGCCTGCACCGCTGAAGCCAGCACGCGCGTCAGCTCCGCTTCGCTAGGTGTGAGAGGGCAGGAGTAGGCGCACAGGTCCTGGTGGCGCACGAAGGAGTTGGGGTTGTTGTAGTAGCCCACCAGCTGGCGGTGCACCTCCAGATACACCTTCTTCGCGCTGTTCCTGCCGCTGAGCCCGCCCGCGCGGCCTCACATGTATTCCACGCAGGTGCTCAGCTCGGACATGGTGCGGTCACTGCCGTTCAGCTTGATGTACCGGTAGAAGTCGCAGATCGCCTAGGCGTGAGCGGCGCGGCGCACGCCCACCGGGATGAACTCGTTCATGCGCAGGTGGCAGCGCGCGCGGCGGATGTAGATAGCGACGGAGGTGGAGCTGCCGTTCAGCCCCGCGTCGCAGAAGCCTAGCGGTGAGAGCGGGTGGAAAGGGCGACGCAGCGTCTTCCGGAAGTAGTTATTGTAGTAGCAGATGTCGCTGCAGTAGTACAGCAGCAGCGACTTGAGGTGGTTCAGGTGCAGCACCGGGTACACCGTCTCGAACAGCGCGATCAGGTGCAGCGTCTCCTGAAAGGCGTGCAGCGCCTCCTGCTGCCGCTTGTGCGTGTAGTACCGCTCCGCCTCCGTGCGCAGCGTCTACGCCTCAGCCTCGCGCCGCGCCCGGACGATGATCAGGTTCATGTAGCGGTTCATGAGATCGAACTCCTTCGGCTTGTATTTGCCCTTCTCAATGGCGCTGGCGATCACGCGGTACGGCGTGATCTCGTTGTTCTGCGCCAGGAAGCGAAGGTACAGCATCGACTACGCCTCACGCGCACGCCCAGCCCGCACGAACGCGTCGTCCGGGCGGTTGACGAGGCACTGCATGGAGTCAGAAGCGTCGTACAGCTCGTAGGTCAGGTTGAACAGACAGGACAGCAGCGCCGAGTGGAAGGAGTTGGACTTGGCCTGACTGACAGGCGACGGGAAGGAGACTGGGGGTGATGCCATCACCCTCTCCTACTCTCCACCTCGTACTGCGTGGCGTGCTGCAACAGCGTCTTCATCAGCTTCATGCCCTCGCTCAGCAGCGCCGCGCTGCCCGACTGGATCTCGCTCTCCAGCAGCGCCAGCACCACCGCGTAGCTGTTCGTGCAGCTCTTGAACACGCAGCCCAGCTTCTCCGCCGCCTGCGCGAACAGCCCCGCGTCATACAGCAGCATGCCGTCCTCCGTCAGCTCCTGCAGCCGCGCGCACTACGCCTCACGCCGCCGCGCCGCCGCCACCTCCTCCAGCTTCGCCTCGCCCTTGCGGTCGTACTTCGCCGCCACGTACCGCCACACCTCCGCCGCCCTACGCCTCAGCCGCCGCGGCGAGCCGCACTTGCCCAGCTTGCCCATGTGCGTGTAGCAGGAGCCCAGCAGGAACAGCTCCTCCAGCGAGGTCACGCCCTTGCGCAGCAGCTCATACGCCTTGTGCAGCTGCCGCAGCTCGATGTAGCAGCGCACCAGCAGCGCTACGCCTCACGCCGCGCGCCCGCGCCCACTGATCGCGCTGTGGTTCTTCGCGTTGAGCGTGTTGATGTAGTAGCAGTAGTTGATGCACTTCTGGTACCTGCCGGTCACGCTCGCCCCATACCCTCACTGCTTCTCGTCGAATGCCTGTCGCGCGTCCGCCATGTACTGGTTCTCGTAGTATTGCGCGTCCGACGCGCTCGCGTCCCCTGCGCCCTCCGCCTCGTCGTCCGACAGCGGGATGAGTCCCGGGACCTGCTCGGGGTTCGCCTCGCTGGGAGCCGAGAGCAATCGCGAATCGAGCGGACTGGGTCGCAGCGCGTCGGTGAGCGGGTGGCTGCTGGATTGTTATGGGATGCAGACACTACTACCCCCACTCGTCGTGGCGCTTGCGCAGCAACGCAAAGGAATCGTCGATGTCCTGCACCTTCAGGTAGCACCCGACTCGCTGCTTCGCCTTTAGCTACAGTCAAGGGAGACGGTGAAAGGCACTTCCTCCTCGGTAGGTTTCTTGAGCACGATGTCGCAGGTGAAGGCAAAGTCCTTGTACTCGATGGGGCCCTTTCCCCACGCAGTGGCGGGCGTGTTCTTGATAATGATCTGGCTTGTAAAGGAGTCAAAGCGGCGCTACGTCCGATTGCGATACATTGTCCTCCTTTGACGCGTAAAGCAATGCGGACGCCTCGTTGAATCGATGCAGGAACATACCCTCGGTGTTACAGTTCAACTGAAACGGGGCTCTTCGAATGACCCCACACACCCGTCCCTACCCTATTCTGTCCTGGTCCAACTTCGCCTTCAATATGAGCTTCCGAATTTCATCGTCATTGAGGAAAATGAACAGAAACCACTTTTCACCCTCCTTCAGCTCTCTCATCGTGCCCGCATTGCGAATCGTTACCTACGAAATGATGATAACACAAAAGGGAGGAACAGAGATCCGCTCCAGCCGATTGGGGTCTGTCAGTCCCTTTTCGGTGATGCTCTGAACGATCAAATCGTCGTGGATGAACGAATCTGGTGATAAGCCTCACTGCCAGAGCAAACCCAGCTCCGAGCCTTTCGCTTCGTCCTTCTTCGTCTCCTCGGAGGGCGTGGTGATTGGTTTGGAGGGAATCACCATGGCAGGAAAAGAATGCAATGCGTTGCGAACAAACACGTGGCTATGAATCGTATTCTACAACTATAGTGGTGTTCATCCCGCAAGGAAAAGCGTCGTGGATTGCGCCCGTGACAGCGTACTCCTCTTCCTCCTCGATCGTGTACTGCTCTCCGAGCTGCTCCTTCCTGCACACGCGCAGCGTGACCAGCTTCCCACTCTCGCAAGATGCGAGGACAAGGAGAGAATCCAGCACCACGAGTCCAGTGATGGGCTAGGTATGAAGCAACGCACAATTCGCATGCAGAAGGCGCAACGACGTAGCAGGAAAGAAGATCAGCCGTCCGAACGTTGAACACGGAAATCGTACCGTTTTCATCCCCGACAATCAGCAAGGTGCCGTTCTGCAGCAGCGCCAGCTTTCGCGCCGCGACATGCACATCGTACAATCGCTCGCACAGTCTACACGTGAAGCGGAATCATAGCGAGTGCCCCGTAGTCAAGTTGATGAGCCGGATCACGCCGCTCTCCTCCGCAGCGAAGAGATACTTGTCGTTCGGAGAAAACAACAACTGGGACACGTCTGTCCGAAACTCGGTCACAATCCGGTCCGGGACCGTGGTCACCGCCGTGCTGCCCAGCAGCACCGAGCACCCCAGTCCGCCGCAGGCAAAGCGGTCGTTGCGATGACTGAGCTGAAGACACCAGAGCGGCAATGCCGTGAATGCGTACCGGGTCAGGCAGCAGCGGCGCTTCGTGGACCACATACACACAGAGCCGTCGAGGCTGGCGCTGAAGAGAAAGGCGTTGTCGGCAGAGAAGCAGAGAGCGGTGACGGAAGCGGAGTGGCCCACGAACAGTGTCTGCGGGTGAGGAGAGACGGCGGTGGTCACGTGGTCATAGGCGACGTTGTCTTCGGTGGCGTGCGGGTCCTTTGCGAGGAAGTGGATGCGCGAATCCTCCGTCGCGACGGCAATCTGCGATTAAGAGGAAGAAGTGTGAGAACGAGAAGGCCGTCACGGCCTACAGCGCTGCACATAATGTGGCTTTCGTTGGGCGTGGGGAGGATGGAAAGAGAGGAGCTGGAGATGAATTGGCTCAGATGGAGGTGGAAAACGCGGCGGCGTGACGGAATCGCAGCGATGGTAGATTCGAGCTTCTGGACGTGAGGAGGGAAGAGAAGGCGCACCTGCTGGACATCATTCTGAGGAAACGGAGCGACGGCCACTTGCTTCGCAATTTTGCGCAGCTGAAACAGAGGCGGATCTTCCTTGCGGTAACTCACGACGGTGATCTGGAATTTCTGCGTGAAGAGGGAAACGAGAACACTACCGAAACGAGATAGTCCTGCATGCCCCGCAGCACCTCGCCCTCCAGCACATTCTTCAGAAAAGTCACCGCTCGGGAAGAGAGGGTCAATGGAATGGGATCGCATTTCCACTGATCCAGAGTCGATTTGAAGAAGCCAAGCGCCTGCGCGTCAGTCCCGTCAGAAAAGACAACCATCCCGTTCACATACTGTCGAAGAATCCGCATTTCACTTTCGTTCGCACTCGTGGTCAACTTCGATGCATACTTCTCAAAGAACTCCCTCTTCTGCTCCTTCTCTTTCACCTCATTGAAGAGGATGATGCACTTGAATAACGGGTACAAAATTTGTTTTAACTCCCCCTGCTCATGAGCAATCGAATGCAAAACGCACCTTATACTGATCGTCGACATAGGCAACGAATGCATTGAAAACGCCGTATTCTTCGTAGTCGCCCTTGTGATCGTCAAAGAAATAGCTCCACGCAGACACTGGAGCTTCCCTCTTCCTTGAAAGCGCTGCTGGCTTCAGTTTTGTGTCATTCTTTGTGTCCAGTTTCATTCAAAGTCCGTACCTGTTCCGATAATGTATTCATAGTCACTGATAGATTCGATCCGTCCCACTTCCCAGATTCCTAGTCCTGATGGGGAACCATGGATCTCACTGTCAGAGCAACCGAATTCCCTGTCGATTGCGAAATAGCGTTTGCAACAAAAGGAACAACTACAGCTTCTCTCCCGACGGAGCGGCACCATCCACGTCAACCGTTGCGGACGACTCCAGCAAACCCTTCTCCGCCTCGCTGCTCTCTCTCTTCTCCTTTCTCAGCAAGATGAAGTGGAAGATGATCAGCAGCACAAGCGCCATACCAATGGTGGGCACAGTGCACCGGTGCGCTATTGCGTGGCCGTAGCGATCGTTCAGCTGGCCGAGGAACAACTGAATGGGAATGCCGAGAGACGCCTGCATCAGCAGGATGCAGCTAAGGAGAGAGGGATGACACCTGGAGGGTCATGAACTGTTTGGATGCCATCAGGTTCGATTCATGAGATGAACCATTGCATGGAATGAAGTGAAAGTGAAAGAAGAGGGACTTATAGGAGTGTCTGCGTTTGCATCCGGTGCTACTCGTAGATGAGGAGGAAGGAATCCTCTTGTTCTCATGAAACACGATCACTCTCTTCTGAGAATCACCACTATCCTGTTTCCCACTTACTCACACCCTTCGTGGGAGTGGTGGTGAGTCGTGTGGAGTGTCCCGAATCCCACAGACCTATAAAACAAACAAGCCACTTCTTCTTCTTCCTCTCACCCTCCTCCTCGCTAAACTCTGTGTAGTCCACAACGCGCCCGCTCGCCTTCCTCTTGCGATTGGAGCGGCGCAGATGGGCCGGGTCCTTCTCCACGCTCTTCTTCCGTCCCTCCGCAGTCTCCGCCTCTTCCGCCGCACCACTCCTACCCCTCATCTCATCTCCCACCTGCCACTTGTGCCCGTGCCCGTGGTGGTGCGAACCCTCCGAGTTGCTTCCCATCACGCCGCAACCCACACCTCACGAAAAGGAGTCCTCACTCACTCCCAACGACTCCTCCGATTGCGCCTCCTTGGCCACATACCCGCGAATCGACTCGATGTACGCCGCCAGCGTGCTCGCCTCCTGCTTGGAGTACCTCGAGCTCTGATGCAGCTGCCGTGAAGGACTCCGCACCTTCCCTCAAGGATATCTTCGCCTCCACCGACGACAGCACCTCCGCCAGTCGCCGGCTCAGCGCCGGCCACCCGTCGATCGCCTACACTCACACGCCACATCAGCCGCTACGTTGCTCTTGATGTCGTTCCACACGGCCAGCAGCGCGTCGGAGGGCTCCAGCAGCTCCTTGGGGAGCACGCCATCGTTCACGATGTTGGTCACGTACTCGTAGCCGTCGATGAAGGCGATGCTCTGCGTGTCGCCCAGCTCCAGCGTGGCGGGCGCGTGCTCTTTCGCCCTCTTCTTCTTCGAGCTCTTTGCCTTCGCCGGCTTCTCCACATCTGCGTGAAACACCTCTGGCACGGCCTACAGTCCACGTCGTCCTCGTCGCTCTCCTCCTCGTCACTCTCCTCAGGGATCATCTCTTCGTCGTCGTCGTCGCTCTTCACTACGCATCACCTCACCACGCACCGCCCACCCACGCGATGACCACGCGCCTTCTGGGGCTTCGGCTTCTCCTCCTCCTGCTTCGCTTTCTCTTCCTGCTTCGGCACCACCACCGGGAGGCTCTCGCCTTCCGCTTCCTTAATCAATGAGGACAGCTCGCTGGGCGTCTCACGGAGGACAGGCATCGGAGTGGCGGGTGTTGCAGCAGGTGTGGTAACAGGTTCAGAAGCATCGGGAGCAAGAGGCTGCTCCGGTTCTGCAGGTTTCGCCTCGGCGGGGATGGAAATCTCCTCATCGGGAGAAGGCTCCGTGTTGACGGGTTCCTGCTCGGAAATAGGCTTACGGATGCTGCGCAACCCCAACGACGAACCGTTCAGCAAGGAGGGCAAATCCAGCATGAATGACGAGACAGGGTGACTGGAAGAGCTTGCAACCGGAGCATTCTCTTCCTCTGATAGGGACGTAAACGACAGAGGCTTCGATAGGGAGGAAGAGGAAATGGCGGGAAGAGGAAGATCTTCGTCAGTTGCGAGTTTCCGAACCTTCGTCATGATTTCGTGGACTGCCTTTGAAGTGATCTTATCCGAACCTCTCTTTGTGCTTCCTTTCTGCTCCGATTCGCACTCCTTTACCATTTCTACCGCTAATCCAATTTCGAGGAGAATACCGTTATACAGAGTGAGATCGACCTTCTCTGGAGCGGGTGCTGGGTTCTCAACGGAATCCACTTCAACCACTTCGGTACAAGCGCCTAGGCCTAAGGGAAAGCGAGAGGGTGCGACTCTCTTGCTCGTACTCGTTCATCAGCTGAAACAGGTGGGGAGGGAGCTTTGATGTCAACAGGGGAAAGAGGGGCTGTGCGTTCTATCCTTCAAGCGGACGGAAAGGAGCTACGGGGTCGTTCTTCCGCTTTTCAACTTCAGATTTGATGAGACTACGAAGATGAGGGAAGGGGACAAGCGGGAACGATATCGCTTCTCTCAGCTGCTTTTCGATGGACTCTCTATCGAATTTTGACATGATTTGGTTGAATTCCTGCGTACCTACGATTCAAACGCTGGACGGGTAATCACTCGATTTCGCATCGGCACTCTCCTGCTGCGTGCCCGCTGCATCTACAGGATTTGATTTGACATCCATCAGAAGGAATGAGTAAATGCTGATGGGAGCTGAGGCGATGGTGTTTCATCACGTTCGGGCTCTATGATTGGTTTTCTGTGCTATTGGGAAGAATGGAAGTGCACTTGAGAGTTGATTCAATCGTGCGTATTTCATGGCGTGTCCCAGTCTGAAGTGTTTACAGTGAGGTATATGCAATAATGGAATAGAAATGCACAACTCAAAGTGAACGAATAGAGTTGACGGAGTCGTGGAAACCGAATCGCCTCTTTTTCTGATTTGGTTTTGTGTTTAAGTACAAACAAGTGTACAAGTTTTTCGACCACAACCGTTCTTTGTTGCACACAAAGCATAGCCACACAGTTTGGGAAGTGATTCACTTTGTCGTGTTTTGTCCCTTCTATTTCCTTCATTCCATAGCATGACTGAGTAAGGAAAGAAGCAATGATAATATGCATTCCAGTCATTGATTAACTGAGCTAGAATTCTTTTCATTACTCAGTTGTACAAGCCCATTATGCTGAAGAATGATATCCAGCTTCGCGATGATCTCCATTCTGGGCTCCTATCGGCGAGTGAGTCCGAAGTTCCCTTCTCATGGATAGGAAGCCAGAAGCGGAGTCAGTCATCACTTTCCGACACCCATGAACCGGAGAAGCCTAACAGTCACAGTTCCCGTAAGCGTTAATGGACGCGTTCCGTTACTTCTAGGATTGATAACAGACCGGAAACTTCACATGATTTCTTCTTCTACCCGTGTTGTATTTATCAAAATGCTAGACGACACTACTTCCGTCTTCGTGGACTATGAATTGGAGAGACTTCGCTTTTGTGGACAAGGGAATGCCAGTAGAATGCCGGAATATGGAGTGACGATTGAAAAGGTGAATGAGCAGGGGATAGAACGCGCTGGTAATGAAGTGCTTGAGAAGTTGAGTTCTTCGTACGTACTGAAGTACCTATTTGGATGTGATGATGTGAATTCCATAACGGCGAATGCGACTCTTGTCAAACAGTCGCATTCCAAGGGACAAGTTGTGCATAAGGAATTCGAGGATACCTACGACTTTGACGCTAGAGTGATGGATTTAGTGTACGATATTGCGTTCACATTACAGTCTTACACGCCGCAGTATGTAACCTATTTTATTGGCGAGTACGATGATCAAATGATCGAGTATTGTGGATACAAGCTTCTCCGGGGCTCCATGATCGAAGGCGTTTTGAAGATGTCGAAGGACCAGCGCGAGGAGCTGACGATTGAGATGCGTGACAAGACGTACAGCGGGAGCACACAGAAGGGCCGTCCGCAGGGAGAGGGCTGCGTGTCGTTCAATTCGTCGTCTATGTTCTGTGGCTACTCGGAAGAAGGGAAAATGTCCTTCGGGTGCTACGGCCAAAGCACCCTCACGAACGTGACCTCCCACTGGAACGGGCGCAACCGCCACGGCGTCTGCATGGAGTGCTACGGCAACGGGTTCTTCTACTTCGGCTACTGCGAGAACGGAAAGAAGCACGGGAAGGGGCTGCACTTGATGGACAACGGAGCGGTCATGCTGGGCATGTGGGAGGACAACACGCTGTCCGGACTGTGCCTGGCGTTCTCACACATCCCCACGATCTACAGCGGCGAGTTGCAGAACCAGTGTTTTAAGGGGTACGGAGAGATGTACTATCGGAACACCACGCTCTATTGCGGGCTCTGGGACGGAGGGCAGTACAACGACCTGGGGTGTCTTAGCATTCTTAACCGAACGGGCAACCCGAGGCCGTATTACGGCGCTTGGAATCACGGGATACGACGGGAACTCACGGAGAAGGAGAAGAAACAACTGCATCGGGTACAGTCCGAAAAGCATAAGAATTTGCCTGCTGTTTCCGCCAAAAGGGAAGCGTGTACTGCCACCCATTAGTAATTAGTTGATCCATTTGTTGTTACTGCTTGTTTGAAAGGCGCATTGCCCATTTCCTTTGATTTGTTTGCTCATGGTATAGAACATTGCGACTTAGAACAGTTTATTTGTTGGAGATTTGCAGGGGTTGCTATTGGCGTTCTTCCATCACACAGATTTATGTTTTGCGAACTTTTATGGATTTGTTATCCTAGTATTAGTCACTTTCCAGGAATTGAAGGTCACCTGTCACGTCTATCGTGATCGTCTCTTTGGAAGGTGCAATCGCACTAGGATATGTGTGAAATGTGTGACATTCTTCTGTCCATTTGTATAATGTGCTTTCTCCCACGTAACTCGGAGAGGGGATGCTAGGAAGCAAATACATGGCGGATTCCCTAGTGAACTCGACCGTCAGGAGTAAATCGCGTGTAGCATACTCTCTTGATTGCTTTGGACTGCTTCTCTCTTGAAACCAGCATCGCTTCCGGAAAGAGGAGCAAGTAGATGCTTTGCAAAGCAGCTGCAATCGTTAGTCATTTGGCAAGTGGAATCGCTCACTTTGAAGAGAATGCGCATTCTGCCGCGGAGTTGACCACTATAAGAACGGATCTGCAACTACAAGCCGCAGTGTATCTATTTCCATGGTCACAATCCTTTCTGCACGATTTGTGTCTGTTGAAACAATGCGCCGTACAATTGGCAGGAACATTCAACGAATGGAGTTATAGAAGCAGGATTCCATCCCTAGTGTAATCCGTGTGATTGACCGCTCCGCACAGTCTAATGCTCGGGTAGAACTGCTCTTTCACTGTTTCACATGTCAATGTGGTAATACTCCATATTGTTAGCAGATTCGCAATTGGTGCCCATCTACGCATCGTTGAAGTGCAAATTCCACAGAAGATGGATTGTCCTACTGCCCTGCACTGATGACAAGGGATGGATACCTCCCAGGGTGTGCTTCCGATTAGAAACAGGAAACGCGCGAATCAGAAGGTGCTACAACAGCTGCAACCTTTGTAGTACGCTCCAGAGTCCAAAACCACAACTGCCCCATTTCTCCCCAACCGCATCGGAATGGTGCAAACCTACTCAATTGTATTAGTGCAGTCCGAGGCAACCCATTGTGTTGAGCGAGACGGGAGAGGTTGAGGCCGGTTCAGCGAATAATAGAGGAGGAAACGCGGTTTGCAGTCTTCTCACAGTCCAGTCATGTGAGAGGAGGCGTTTTTGTGCTCACCGAACGTGCGGAGGCCTTGATCAGGATAGAGAATCTTCAACTACACACTTTGTCTTCCGTATTTCTTATTTCAGCGGGTTTCCAGTTCCATATTCTGCCCAATCAGTCGATGAAAAGGACGGAGGATGAGCAGGAATACAGACGGTGTAGTTCGTGCAAGATGAGGCTTGCTCTTTCTATGTTTGACGAATCTTCTTCATCACATTCGTACAAGACGTGCTTGTCGTGCAGGAATAAGAAGCGGCAGAAGTACTACGGTAGGATTAATAGTGTTCTCCCTAACAGTTCAGCTGGATTGAAGCGGAGAGGGGCCAGACGGCCAAAGAAACTCGTGCATCCGCCAAAGTCGGGCGAGAAGCAAACCCCATCACTGAGCATATCGGTGGTTGCATCCCCCAAGACAGTGCAGACAAAGCCCCCGGCGGAGCTGCCACCCAGTCGGCTGTCTGCTGCCCCTGTATCGAAGTGGATCGTTGTTCCTTCGAATCCCACAACGAAGGTGTTTCTTGCATCCGTTGTAACGAGCGGTATCTACGTTGTTCGCGATCAACGATGAATTGGCGCAATTCCCTTATCCGTGTTTCATGTGATCATCTTCTGGATGCTCATTTCCTGTTGCCATTTTTGTGATTCTCGTGTTTCCTCCAACACAAGCTCTCGTACGCCGTGTTCTTAGTTGCTGTTCCACTTCCGCATTCCCGCGGGAATGCGCTCTTCTCCACATCGCCAAGTTCTAAGCGAGTATCGAGAATAGGAAGGTAATATGCACGGAAACAGTGGATTGTCTGACGTTGCTGACAAGAACGCCGTTCTGTCGGCGAATCTTCGTTTGTTCCTCGAGAGGAGAAAGGACGCTATCGTGATCGACGACGACGTGAAGATCGAGGATTTTGTGAGGGAGTACATGCAGTCGCACCCATCTAACGATGTTCTGTGTTTCTACGACTGCACGGCCATCCTTAACCAGTACAAGACGTGGTTTGCCGTGTTTGGCGATGTGCAGCCGTTCTATGGTTTGTTCATCGCCCCTTCCTGAATTGTAGCCATGAAGTGCAACCCGGCGGAGGGCATGATGGATCTGATGACCTCGCTGCCCGGCATGTGCGTGGACTGTGCGAGCGTAACGGAAATCAAGGCTTGCTTGGCTCGCGGCATTTCTCCCAGCAGCATCATTTTTGCCAACCCTGTGAAGGTGAGCATTCCATGTAGGGCTTAGGGAGTAGTCTGTGGAGGGAATCTCCTTCATGCGAGAGAAGGGTGTGTGGTGCTGCACGCTGGACAGCGTGGAGGAGGTGACGAAGATGCACTCCGTGCTGGGCGACGACGCGGCCAAGTGCCGCGTGGTGCTCCGCCTGTACGTGGACGACCACCACTCGCTCATTCCGCTCGGCAGCAAGTTCGGCTGCAGACTGGACGAGGTGGACGCCATCCTGGCGGAGCTGAAGAAGTACAACATGCCCGCCGTGGGCGTGGCGTTCCACGTGGGCAGCGGCAACGAGGACGAGAACGCGTACGACAAGGCCATCGCGAACGCGAAGACCGTCTTCGACAAGGCGAAGCAGTTCGGCTACAGCATGAACCTGCTGGACATGGGCGGCGGCTGGGCCGGCACGCTGGGCGGCAACGCGCACCGCAACGAGGGGCTGGAGAGCGAGGCGCGCATCATCCGCGCGGCGCTGGAGACGAAGGGCATGAGCGCGATCCCCGACCTGAAGATCATCGCCGAGCCGGGCCGCTACTTCAACGAGCAGGTCATCACGCTGGGCGCGACCGTCACTCACGTGACCGAGCGCAACGGCCTTGTCGTCTACCGCGTGAACGAGGGCGTGACTGGCATGTTCAAGGACACGGTCCTCGCCGACCTGAATGTGCTGCCCGTGGCGCTGGAGGGCGCGGGGAAGGAGCTGCCTTCCAGAATCATCGGCCCCGGCTTCACGGAGAAGGACATCATCACCAAGGAAAAGGACGTGCTCCTTCCCAGAATGAAGGCGGGCGACAACATCATGTTCCGCAATATGGGCGCCTACACCATGAGCATCTCTTCCGAAGGTGCGCGTGCTTCCCAGAAACCCGTCTACTTTATCCGCAAGTCCTCTTTGAACTAATTGTCCTCCTCTCCTGTTTGTTTTGCGCATGCGATTGTTGCGTTCCCCAAATGGCCCCATTGTTGCGCGTGATTATTGGGTCATAGGGTCCACTCTCTTATTCCTCCCGAAACAATGGATGTGATTTTAAGCGAATTGAACGGAGTTCCGTGCGAGTATCGCCTCCTTGAGAAACTCGGCGAAGGCGGCTTCTCAAAGGTTTACAAATGCGAGCGACTTATGAACGGAAAGAAGGACATTTTCGTAACACTCACTGCTTGTTGGTGACGGTGTAGGCTGCTAAAGTGTTCTCTCGCTCCTTCTTGAAGATGCAGAAGACCTGGAGCCGTGTAAATGAGAAGATGGTCTTCTCCACGGCGTTAGAAAAGGTGGAGAGGGAGATTGCCCTCATGAAGCGTCTTCGCCATCCCAACCTCGTCGCGCTTGTCGACGTCATCGACGATGCGGAAAGGGACCAGTGCACTCTTCGATGTGACGTAATGTGTAGAATTTACATGATAATCGAGTACGTAGAGAATGGGCAGGTGATGTACTACGACCCGGCCTCTCACCACTTCACCTCCAAGCTCACCAGTCTGCAGTGTGAGAAGTCCTTAAGAGTAGATGGCGTTCTCCCCGAAGACCACGCCAAGAAATACCTCTACGACATTGTTTCTGGGCTGCAGTACTTGCACATGCACAAGGTGGTGCATCGCGACATTAAGCCCGAGAACATCCTCATTTCCAAGGACGATCACTGCAAAATATCCTTTCTGCAGCCCCATGGCTTCTTAACCGCAGATCGTCGACTTTGGCGTGGCGCACATCTTCGAGACGCTCAACAACCCCGGCCAGGCGTCGGGTCGCTTTTCTCTCCTCTGCTCACACGCAGACACCAACCTGCCGCAGTCCACCCGCCCGCTGAACACCCTTACGCGCACGCAGACGGGCCTCATGACCAACACTGCCGGCACCACCTACTTCTACCCTCCCGAGTGCTGTCTGGACCAGCCCTACAACACCTACGCCGCCGACGTACTCGCTTCGCTCGCTTCTCACGTAGGTCTGGGCGCTGGGCGTCACGCTCTTCGCGATGGTGGCGGGCCGCCTGCCGCTGTTCAACCCCGACCCCATCGACTTCATGGACGACCTGCTGGAGAAGGACATCGAGATCCCCACCGACCTCTCGCCTGCCTTGCAATATCCTTGTCCCGCTGCGCTGTGGCCCTTCACCTTAGGGACTTGCTGCGACGCTTCCTCGAGAAGGACCCCACCAAGCGCATCTCCTTGGACGAGATTCTTGTGGGGGAGGCGGCGTGGCCTCATGTGTAGGCGCACGAGTGGATGACGGGCTGTGAGACAGCCGCGGCGCTGCCGCAGGCGGCGATCCAGCGAGACGCGCTGTCGACGGACGAGGTGCAGCACGCGCTGTCCATGCGTATTGCCATGCCTGTCGTGCCTGCTGATGTGCCTGCTGATGTGCCTGTTGCTGTGCCTGCTGTGAAGGAGGAAGAAAAGGTGGAAGAAAAGGTGGAAGAAAAGGAAGAGAAGAAGGAAGAGGAGGTGAAGGAAACCGTGAAGGAGGAGGAGAAGGTACAGACGGCTCCGAAGGAAAGCGCTGAACAAATCCAAGAGGAGACGCCGGAAAAGGCACACGAAGAAAACGCGACTGAGCTGACTGTGAAGACACCCAGCGGTGACTGTTGTATAGTGATGTGGTGTCCTTGTTCAACAAACAACGGAGATGCAGCTACACTTTGTTGATCTTGTCTATCGCGGCCTACTCATCATGCCAATCCCCGAAACCCACAGATGTCGCAATGGTGCCAATCTCGTCACTAATGTGGTTATGGTTATCGATGATTTCGTTCAACTTCGCCCTCAATAACTCCAGATTCACGGAAGACGCCGCACTCCCCGTCTCTTGCTCTTTCTGAGCGACTGACCTCCTGCTCGTTGTAGACACGGACGCCTCTTCCGTAACGGGGGCACTCCAATTCAATACGGACGAATGCACACTGTAGTCGTCAATAAAGGATGGGAGGATGGGTTCCGTACCAAGTCGCAACGACTTTCCACTCTCACTCATCAATCCGCGATGTGATCGCGAATCTGCTTGGTATTCATTCTCTTTCTCATAGGCCCCGTATCTGGATCCCACTGCAGCATAATCCTGCGGCTGCGAGACGGGGTTCTCCTGATACGTGTCCAACGAGAACCAGGCATTGTTGTTTGTGCTCACTACAATCGAATAGGGAAGGAGAAGAGCCTCGCTCCGCTCGACCAACATCGCCTCGTTGGCTCTCTCTCCGCCGGAATAGATCGATGGATACCCAATCGTACCGTCCCAGGGGACAATACTCTCCACTTGCTCCATGAGGTGGGCCTTTTCTGTTTAAAAATGAACACATGACATACATGCACTTTGGTGGCAATACATAGTGGGTGTGGGACACTTCCTCCCATTCTCCTTCACATACACGCAGTATGACAACGCGTTCGTGTTGTTCACAATACCCCATGCACATGACGTCATCCTAGATTCCTTCCAGTTATCATGGTCTCCGGCAGCAAGCACTCCAATGCACCGAAGAAGGAAACAATTAGATAAAACGCAAACCGAATCCATTCTTTTCTTCATGGCAAACATCAACGAGGAGTTTTCGGCAATCCAGCTCTCTCTCATATCGGCCCAGAGAGACTTAGAGCGAATCGACAAGCCGGAAACGCCGTATGAGGAATTGCATTCCTTCGATGAAGTTCTGCGCTCGATCCAGTCCAAATTGAAGGCGCTATCTTCCAAGATCAAGACGGACCGGTCTCCGAACAAGCAGATATGGCAACGGTTTTCTTCGCTGTTTTGTCCTTACGGATAGACGAATCTCGTCGACGACGGAAGAATTCTACTCTCTGCGCAATCAGTACTCCCGCATCTTGAATGCGAAGAGGATCCTCTCCGAACGGTCCAGTCTCCTCGATGTTTCGTCAGCAAAGGTGATTGCGAGAAGAGGGGATCACACGGTAGGAGGAGAACCCAGACTTGGAGGCTTCCCTGCTGAAGGAGAACTCCTCGCTGTCGCGGTCGACTGCCATGGCGGACTACTATCTGGAGATGGGAACCAACTCCCTGGGAAGCCTGCATGACCAGGGAAACGTGCTGAAGCGAGCGCAGCGCCGTGTTTTGGACATGGCGAACTCGCTGGGTTTGACGGGAAACGTTATTCACAAGGCGATGAACCGGAGTTGGTGGGACCGGTGTATGGTCTACACGGGCATCGTTGTAATCTCGGCTTTTCTATTCTTCGTGTGGTACTACAAACAGAGGTGCCATCTTTGTTGGGAAACACTATCGCATCTGCGAGTAGTAGCTGGTTTGGATCTGGTACATCTTCCCTCCCTTTTTGAGGAGGTACGCCTGCTCGTTGAGGATGTCGATGAAGTCCTGGAAGTTGTCAATCGCGATGCGGTTCTTCGTCGCCACCTCCATCATGTCCTAGCGTCAACACAGCCTACAGCACCCACGCGAATGGAGAACAGCGCGCTGGACCGCCGCTCCGCCTCTCTCGTCAGCGCCGCGATGAACTGCTTCGTCTGCTTGCTCCGGCTGTTGCCCGTGTTGCGCTGGAAGTCCACGTAGCCCATGTCGTCCGCCAGCACCTCGTACAGGCTCTCCTTCATCAGGTCCACGATGTCCTCCGCGTCCTGCACCGTCACCTCCTCGCGGCGCTCCAGCCGCGCCCGCGCCTGCGACAGGCGAATCAGGCTCTCCAGCTGGCGCATTGTGATGGGGATCGAGTCGTCGTCGCCATACTTGTCGCGCAGCGACATGTAGAACGCCTTCAGCACCTTCGCCGCCTCCGAGGTCAGCCGCGGGTTCACCGTCTGGTGCACGAACGCCAGGTACTTGCGCAGTAGCACCACGGGAATCGGGTCCGAGGCCAGCGAGGCGTGCTGTCGCAGCCGGTGTGCCAGTGACGGGTTCTCCTCCTCCATGCGACTCGTCCTACGCTGGACCCGCGTCACGGCCGCTACGAGGCGTACAGCCCACCGGCGGGCGTGTCTCCGCGCACGGCGAACTGCTTCATGATGTGCTCGGAGAGCAGGCGGTCCTTCTCCTCGTCCGGCGTGTCCAGCAGCAGGAAGGTCTAGTGGTGAGAGGACGCGCCGCCACTACCAGGTCGAAGCGGCTCAGCAGCCCCGCCGGCATCTTGATGTTCTCCGCGACGGTCTTCCCGCGGTTGTAGTGGCCGCCGGAGGGGTTGGCGGCGGCGAGGATGGAGACGCGCGCGGAGAGCGTGCAGACGATGCCGGCCTTGGCGACGGAGACGGTCTGCTGCTCCATGGCCTCCAGCAGCACCTGCTTCTCCTTGCCCATCTTGTCGAACTCGTCGATGCAGCACACGCCGCCGTCCGACAACACCAGCGCGCCCGCCTCCAGACACGACTCGCCCGTGGCCTACGCCTCACGCGCACATCCTCTCGCCACCTTGTCCTTGCTCATGGTCACCGTCAGACCGCTGCCCGACGCCGTGTTGCCGCACACGAATACGCCACGTGTGCTCAGCGCCGAGGCGGCGCGCAGCAGCTGGCTCTTGCCCAGGCCGGGGTCGCCCACCATCAGCACGTGCACGTTGCCGCGGCGTGTGTCCATCGCCACGCCGCCCACGAGACAGAGAAGAATGCCGGCCTTGGCGAGCTCCTGGCCGTAGATCTGCGGGCAGAGCGAGTGCACGAGCAGGTCGAAGAGGTGCGGCTGCGAGGCGATGAAGTCGAAGCACTTCATGTCGTTCTCGGTGAAGTGCGAGAAGGACGCTTGGCCGCTCGCGCCCTCCTACACTCACAGCCACGGAGAAGCCGTCACCTTCTTCAGCGAGATGCTGTTGGCTGACAGGTACAACAGGTACAGACTCGAACGCGACGCCTTCTGATAGCCGAAGGGCGTGTCCGCGGTGGCCGTCTATGATTATCTTGAATATCTGTTCATACCTTGATGATCCCCGTGATGGACACCAATTCGCCGGGGGTCACGTGATCCACCAGGTCTCCCACCAGATGGACCTCCAGCGTGCGTGGAATGCGCCCGGCGTCGGATCCGTCGTTCTCCCCCACTTCCTGCAATCTACACGATGAATGGAGGCAGCCTCCCAAACTTGATCACCTGCCAGTCCTGGGTGATGGCGGTCTGACGCAGGGGACGGAAGGAGCGGCTCCGACACCCCGACTTGTCGCATCCCACCGGCGGTTGGTACTTCCCGTCACAGAAGGTCTACTGCTTAGATGTCACGCACAGCAACACCATTTGAATGATGGTGCCACATTGCTCGCATTCAAAGTTCATTTTCATCACCAAGGAGCGAATGGCTCCCACGCGAATAATGGTGCCCGTTACACATATCAGCTTCCCCACGAGATTGGCCTTGATGTCCTTGAAGGACACGAGCGGCTCAAAGTCGAGGATTCGCACACGCAGGCGAGAGTTCACAACTCCGTTTGTTGCCGTAACGATCATGGCAGCGGCGGTAAGGCAGCCGATCGTATCTTCAGGGTGGTCGAACAGAGCGGTGCGCAAATCCGTAAGGGGGCACGCTTCCACCAAATCCTTGAATTGAAATAGCAGCGAATTGCTGTTCTGGTTGGATAGCGCCTATCCATCATGGATATTCGTCGACAGGACTCTTTCCAGCAGTGCCTTTCCGTCTTGGCGAAAGAACATGCAGAAGGCCTTTATAATCGTCACGCGAGGGTCGGAGTCGTCAAAGTCATCCACCGGGAAGCACAGAAACCAAACATCCGAAACAGGAACGTCCTACCGTGTGAAACGCACTCTCCAGTGATACGCCCTCTGCGCCCTTCCCAACCATAGGACCTCGGCTATTCAAACAAACAATGGCGGGAAAACTCAGACCACGCCCAACTCGAATATCTCGTGCTCCATCGAATCCAGCAGTCGCTGCACACGCTCCTCGGACATGAAGGACCCAACGCAGGACACGCAGAAGTGGAAACGCGATTCGAGGTCCATCCACACGACCAGCGTTACCGACTTGCTTCCTCCCTCGGCGTACACCTTCTGCGTGATCAGACGACGCGTAAAGCAGTCCTTGGGATGCAGGCCGAGGTTGGAGATCTCCATCGCAATCTCCTCCTCCTCGTAGCTGCGTGTGTCCTCGAAGAACAGCGCCAAGGGAAGACCATCCGCCAGCGCCGCCGTCACGTTCTTCTGGATGGTGGCGCAGTTCTCCGTGTGCTGCAGCAAGTCCTCCACGCACACCGTCGTTGGGAAGGAGGAGAAGAACAGGTTCGGGGACACCTCTACGCATTACCGCTTCGCTCTGCAACTACCTGAAGAGGACCAGTAGCGTCTCATGTTCACAATCGTGTTCATCGTCATGGAGCCGGAGTATGGCAGCTTCTCGGCATGCAGCATCGCACGAAGGAAGCAGTATACTAGCATACCGTGGATGCAGCCGCCACATGCGTAGTGCGAACCCATGGACTTTGCGAGGCTCACCGCTCGCTTACACACACTGGCGTCGATGACACGCTCCGCGTTCACGAAGGCATCTCCAGACTTCTGACAGACGGGGTACACTGTTGCCTTATGCATATACTTCTCGCAGACTCTCTTCCCCTCTGCGACATCCGCCTTTCCGTCAACCATCCACGATGCTGGATACGCGAGACTCTCCTCGTTGCGGATGGGGTCCAGCAGCTCAAACACGAACTGATCGGGGCAAGAGGAGTTTTGGGTGATATGAAACACCTCCCGAGTGAAGGACGTGATCATGAACCCATCTGCAACGCCATGGTGTGCATGGATGATGAGATAATGAGCACCCTCTTCATCCTCTCCCCAGAACAACCGGAACGCATTTCGCTTGTCCTCAGCGCAATGCGCAATGATCGCGTTGTGGATGTCTGTGATCGAGTGACCTTTCATAGTCTCCAGAAGAAGGCACTTCTTTTCCTCGCTGCAGTACGCACATCCCTTCTCTTCGTCGATTAACGCACAGAACACGTGAAATCGTCTCTTCACAGCTTCATCAACAGCGTTCTGCAACTGCTCCTCCGATACGGAGTCGGGTATGCAGAAGCTGGTCTGGAAGAAGACACGGTTTTGAAAGAAGGGCGCAGCCATATTCTGCGTCTTTCTCTTCCCTCTGCTTGCCTATGAAATAGGCCACCTTTGAAGAAAGCATCGAGACATCTTGTCCGAGTGGTTAAGGAGACAGACTAGAAATCTGCTGGGCTTTGCCCGCGCAGGTTCGAATCCTGCAGATGTCGCTTTTTTTCTCTATTGCCATTCCACAGTTGTTTTCTGTTCGGAATGAAGACTCTCTTACTGACTCTTCTTTTGTTCATGCTCGTGTCGGCGGATAACTGGGCCGTGCTGGTCTGCGGCTCCTTTAGTTTTGAAGAGTATCGTCACCACGCCGATGTTTCCCACGCCTACCAAGTGCTGAAAGCCGGCGGCATCAATCCTGACCACATCGTTACGCTGATGTACAACGATGTCCCTTTTGACGAGCAGAGTCCGTTCCCTGGGCAGTTGTACAACCACCCTGGCGATGATGTCCCCGATGTCTACAAGGGCGTTGTTGTCGACTATGAGAAGGATGATGTGAGTCCCGATAATGTGATCAAGGTGCTGACGGGTGACGAGAGCACCGGCAAGAAGGTCCTCAAGTCCACCAAGGAGGATAACGTGTTCCTCTTCTTCTCCGACCACGGCTGCCCGGATCACTTGGTTCTCCCTGGCGGTATGCTCACTAGCAAGGAATTGCTCGACGCCATTCAGACTATGCACGAGAATAAGATGTACAAGAAGTTCGTGCTCTACATCGAGGCCTGCTACTCTGGCTCCATGTTCCTGAACCTCCCTAAGGACCTCAACGTGGTCGCCGTTACTGCCGCCAACGATCAGGAGACGTCTTGGGGCTGGTACTGCGGAAACGAGGCTGTGGTGAAGGACAAGAATCTGATCACTTGCTTGGGCGATGAGTTTGCCATTAGCTGGATGGAGGATGCGGACAAGGGTCATCAGAAGACGGAGACGCTGGACGACCAGTTCAATTATCTGGTGAAGGCAGTGACCAAGAGCCACGTGATGCGCTACGGCGACGTGTCCTTCAAGGAGGACGTGATCGGCGAGTTCATTGGCTACCCCAAGAGCGGCAACGCGATTCCCTACCAGCACTCTTTCACGCAATGGGACTCCTACGATAACCGACTGTTGTATCGCCTGTACAAGGCCCAGCACACCACCGGCAAGGAGCAGAAGAAGTGGCAGAAGCTGTACGAGGAGGAGGTCGCCAATCGCAAGGCCATCGACAGATACTTCAACGCTCTGGCGAAGGAGGCCAAGTACTACCGGATGCCCGAGCCAACGAAGGATATGGAGTGCTATACTCGCGCCATCAAACAGTTCGAGGACATCATGGGCAGAAGCGTTTACGCGTTGCAGTACTACAAGGTGTTCGTGAATATGTGTAACGAGAACCATCTGTCATTTAGTGGCTACTAAGCTGCTGTGTTTGTTGAAGGAATCACCGATGTGGCAATCTGAGCGTGGCAACCCAGAATACCGAAGAGTTTTAAATTTCTATTCCCGCAACACATTGCTGCAGTGTATTCTCGCAGTCTCAGCTAGTGTTCGTTTTAGGTAAACAAACGCCCTGTTTCTCCACACATTTGTCTTCTTCCAACCCCATCTTGTGAGCATTCGGTGCAGATGGATAAAGTGGAAGCCTACGAAGTAATAGAGAGTGTGGGAGAGGGGTAATTGCGTTGCTTCAGTGTAAACCTGTAGAAAGTGGGGAAGGGTTTCAAAGGAACGGATTAAGGGAACTGAGAATGTTGTTGCAGTGAAAAGGATGAGACTGAGGGGCAACCCCAATTCCATCCAGGATAGGATCAATTCGCTTCGTTCTTACGATTCTCCCTATCTTGTTCGCTATCTTGCATCATTGACCGTGCCAAATGAGATCTGGGTAGATGTGTGAGGAGAATGTGAAGGAGTAGATTGTTTCCGAGTACTGCGATGGCAAGTCGGTGAAATCCTTAGTGAAGGAAGGAATTCGCTTTTCTGTTGATACTGTCCGTGTTGTGATGAGCTGTGCGCTGCTTGGACTTGATTATCTCCGTTCCAGAGGGATTTGCCACTCCGTAGTTGATTTGCCGCTGCTTTATTGTAGGATTTGCATTCCAACAACATCCTGCTCACCAAGTCGGGACTGGCCCAGCTCACTGATTTCGGTGTCTTTGATGAGGTGATGAAGTGCTGCTATGGCAAACTATCGGACCGCAGTGATGTGATGTACGTGGCTCCCGAAGTGCATATGGGAATAACAGATCCAAAGAGCGATGTGTGGTCGCTCGGCATTTGCATCGTTGAAATGGTGGAAGGACGGAACCCCTACGAAGGCTGCTCCTACAGAGAGTGCCTCAAGAAGAAGGAGGAGGATCAGCCGCCTTCTCTTTCCACCAAGCACCTGCCTCCAGAGCTTGTGTCCTTCGTCGCGAAATGCTTAGTGAAGGATGTGAATCAGCGCGCCTCCGTGAGCGAGCTGCTGCTGGTTCGAGCTTCTCCCGCACGTGACTTGTAGCACCCTTTCGTGGCGGACATGGTGAATCGGCTTCGGAACGGCCAGCCGCCCATTGTGCCCGTGGACACCGGAGTAGTTGACACAAGCAAGGGAACAGCCCTGGGAGTTGTTGACACAAGCAAGGAACAGCCATGGGAGTTGTTGATGCAAGCAAGGAAACAGCCCTGGGAGTTGTTGACACAAGCAAAACAGCCATGGGAGTTGTTGATGCAAGCAAAGGAGAAGCCACGAAGCCTGTTGATGCAAGCAAAGGAGAAGCCACGAAGCCTGCTGATGCAAGCACGGGAGAAGTGCGTTGCGCGAAGGACCTGGAGCAACTGCCCTCCAGCATCACTTCGCTGACGATCCTTAGCTGCGACGATTACAAGAGGGAGCAACTCAGCTTCGCTGCGTTCCCCAAGCTGGAAACGCTGCGCGTGTGCAGCAAGTGCTTCGCCTACCCATCGCGCGTGGAGATCAGCGGACTGTACGACCTGACCACCATTGTCGTGGAGGAAGACTGCTTCGCTGCCAACGACGCCAACGCGGAACTGGTGGTGAAGGACTGTCCGCGACTGCAGACGCTGACCATCGGCAACCAGGCCTTCTCCGCCTTCAAGCACTTCTCTCTCAGCGGCCTGCCTCTTCTGGAGACGCTGACCATCGGGTCGCACTGCTTCGTCGCCGCCGATTTCGTGATCGACTCGATGGACCTGCTGGAGACCGTCCAGCTGGGCGAGGGCAGCTTCGAGAAGGCGCACCACACGGCTGTTGCAAGTGCCGAATGATTGCAAGGGTGATGCGTAGAATGCCCCATGCTGAAGTGCATCATGCTGGGACCCAACAGCCTGCGGGGCATCGAGAGCAGCACGTGCACTGCGATGCTGAAGGGTGAGGACGAGAACTTGGGCTGATGCGCAGATTTGCCGTGCCTCGCTTCCATGGTCTGCAAGGAAGGCTGCTTCGAGAAGAGTCATCTCACCATCGAAAGTGACCCTGCGACGGGCGTGTGAGGAATAGACTGCCCACACCTCAACAAGAAGAAACTGTCCCCGGGAATCAAGAAGGCGTCGCAGAAGTCGTGGATGCAGAGCGTCTCCTCCTTCTTCAGCAAGAACAAGAAATGGCTGTTTTGGGGCGTTGCTGCTCTCGTCGTTCTCCTCATCGTCCTTCTCATTCTTCTCCTGACCCTCGGGAAGAAGGACCCTTCGTTGGCGGCTTTGCAGTCCTGCTTGAAGGACCTGTCTGTCTCAAAGGACATGACGAGTCTGGTGATCCCCAACGATCGCTGCAACGAACTGACTCTCGACTCGCTGTCCTTCTCCGTGTTCTCCAAACTGAAAACCCTTCAAATCGGCTCGAATTGCTTCCAGAACGTGCTGCACGTGAGTTTTGACCAGATGCCCGCACTGACGGACCTTGCGGTGGACGAGAACTCCTTCTCCAAGCGCATCGGGTCTCTAACCGTCACCAACTGCCCTTCTCTGACTGAGCTGACCCTCGGCGACGGCTCCTTCGCCAGCTTCAGCAAGCTCACCATCACCTCGACGGGTCTGCTCCACACGCTCACCATCGGCAGCAACGCCTTCTCCGCCGTGGACGAGCTGCGCCTCATCGGACTGAGCGGACTGAGTCGCGTGGAGATCGGCTCCGAGTCGTTCGCCCTCAAGGAGGGCTCCTTCCACGTGAGCGCGTGCTCCTCCATCAAACTGCTCACGATCGGCTCCAACTCGTTCGGCCGGTTCACCACCTTCGAGGTGGAGAACGACCCTGCGCTGGAGGTTTTGCACATCGGCTCCCTGACCAACTCGTCCTCCTTCTTCTCCGCCGCGCTGCAGCTGAAGGGTTTGCGTGCTGAAATGCGTGAATGAATAGACCTGCAGAAGCTGAACTCGGTTCTGATCGGCAAGGACGCCTTCCATGACGCTCCGAGCGTGGTGTTCGACAGTCCTCCCACTCAACTCGCTTCATGACTAGACCTGCCCTCTCTGACGGCCATCCAAACCGGCGACTCCTCGCTCTTCAACTGCACCGAAGCCACCTTCAGCAGTACTGCATAGACAATCCCGTCACTCCGTAGACTTGCCTCTGCTCGACTCCATCCTGCTCGGCTACGACTCGCTTCGCTTCAGCGACGATGCGGCCTCCTCGCTGACGATGACCGGTGTGTGTTGAATGCGCGCGTAACAACCAGATCTGCCCAAGCTCACGACAATCAACACGGAACTGGGCGAGTACAAGGACAGCGCTTCCTTTATGCACCCTCGTCACCTCCTCCTCAAGAGTACTGTCGGAACCTCCTTCCAACCTAGACACGCCCCTCGTCTCCTCTCTCGTCATTCCGCGCGCCTTCCTGCACTTGTCCGACTGGAGCGTGCTCAGTCCCCCTCCTTCCTCTCTCTCATCGCTAGACGCCGGAGGCTTCGAGACGCACCCCACCATTCCTCTGATCGAAAGACACGCCACTGTCTGCACCAAGGCAGACTACCTTGCCTTGGACCCTCAGACCACGCACATCGTCGTCCCGAACAACTGCTCCAACGAGCCGGACTTCACTGCCTTCGTGATGACCCCCTTCCCGTTCCTGCGCGAGCTGACCATCGGGAACAACTGCTTCAAGAACATCATGGACTTCATCGTCACCGGCCTGGGCGGCTTGCGCAAGATCACCATCGGCGACGGCAGCTTCTCCCAGTCGCAGGAGGACCTGCAGGAGCTCGGCGCCTATCTGCGCATCAAGGACTGCCCCGCGTTGCAGGAGGTGAAGATCGGTGGGTGGTCGTTCCTGTACTTCCTCCTGTTCGACGTGGCGAACGTGCCGTCTCTCGAGAAGCTGGAGATGGGCCCGCTCGATCCCATGGTGGACGGCGCGGACTTCTACTTCGCCGACTTTGAATTGAAGAGTGAGAGAGAGGTCATGTGCTCAGGAGTAGACGTGCCGCATCTGAAGACACTCATCTTGGGAACCAGCTCATTCCACGACGCGGAGAAGGTCACGTTTGAGAGTGGTGGAGGGAAGGGAGAGTGATGGCTTAGACCTCCCCGAGCTGACCACGATACAGCTCGGCTGGGGCGCCTTCTCGATGATGGACTGCCTGGAAACGAGCTATGTGATTATGAAGGGTGGTGAAGAAGAGTGCTGCTGATCTGTAGACATGCCTCAGTTGGTTTCCCTCACGACCGTCCACGAATCGAGCAGGACGTACTATTGCCCCTATCACGTTGATGTAGCGAGTAGCTGTTTCTGAAGGACATCCTATGTAGATATGCCAAATCTGAATACCGTCTATTTACCCAATGCTTTTGCCATTAAGGTGGATGTGAAAATGAACAGTGATTCTGACCTACTACGATGACTTCTAGATGTGGGAGCCCTTCAGGCTGTGCTGCAATGAGGCATAGCATTGGATGTCCTGTTTCGTTTGTTTTCTTTGTTACCGTGATTGTTGCTTGAAGCAAACACCCCACAACACATATTTCATTGGAACAAGGGAACTCACACGCATTCTACGAATCACGAACCATATGCAATTCTCACCATCATTTCCCATCCATCGCCTTCTCAAACAACCGTATGGCGTTCTGCAACTCTCTCTGGCTGTTCGCCGCGTCGTCTGGAATGGAGTCTTCTTCTTCACCGCGCTGCGTCATCCCTCCATTCTGCACACGATCGTGATGAACATCTCTCGATTGCCCCTCTTCTCTCTCGTCTTGCTCTACGGCTTTCCGAACAGCGGCGTTGCGTAACAACTCCGACATGGACAACTGCAACAACTCATCCGCACCCTTGCCAATCCCGTCTGTGCTGATGGCGTGTGAAATGGCCGGAACGACGATGTTGTGCCTCGCACACACTTGCAACCGCTCCAGCGAGCTGCTCTTCAGCGCCAGCAACTCCGCCTTGTCTTCGCTTCGGTGGACGCTGACCGTTTCGGGCTCCTTGGGTGCTCCAGCGGGAACGACCACCTCAAAGAAGGGATTGGGCTGCTTTCTGTGGAGAGAAGCCCATTCGCCAATTCCGGAGAGGAGCGTGAGCACCACGAAGACAGCGAAGAGAGCATCCACGACGCAACCCGCAACCACTCGGAATGACGAAGCGGATGAAGAAAGGGCGATGTCGAAGAAGGAGAGGGTGAACAGAACCAGTCCGAAGAGGAGGAGACAGTTGGGGTCGAACCAGACTCTCTTCTTGGCCGTGACACGCAGCATGAACGCATCTTCTCCAGAAGCCGGCGTTTGGGTGGCGGCAAGGTTGCTGCGAGCGAGTGAAGCCTGGACGTACTGGCGAGTGGTGCTGAAGGGAGGATGAGCGAGGAGGAAGAGGAAGAGGAGCGTGAGAAGCAGCAGCAACGCCAGTGCTTGCAGATGGGTCTCCTTGCGCAGGAGGACGAGCAGCAGCGCGAAGACCGCCTTGACGGCGAAGGCTGCGAAGAGCGGACGCAGCGACTCCTGGGCGAAGACGCGAGCCAGCAGGCTTGTGTTCTGGGAGTAGTGACGCTGCACCAGCTGCGTGGCAGAGGGCGCGCCGTTCAAGGAAGCGAACACGCGGTCCTGGTTGGCGAAGTGAATGGAGAGGAGAAGGGCGACGAGGGAGAGGAGGAGGAGAGATGAGGAGACGAGCAGGACCCAGCGGTAGGCGGCGTTGCTCCAGCAGGCGGTGAGCGAGGTGAAGGGCGTGGCGGTCTGCGCCATGAAGTGCTTGTTGTGGCAGGAGAGGGACTGGAGGGTCTGGAAGAGCACGGGCAGGGCGAGGACGTACAACAGGCTGAGGCACCGCACGAGGCCGCTGCGACGTCGCTTCGCCACGCGGCACACGAGCTGCACGCAGAGGTCGATGACGACGCAGACGAGGAGGATGAGGAGCGAGGCGAGCCACACGGTGGTGTCCTTGACTCCCGGGAGGAGACACTCCAGGCGGAGGAGGTCCGCGTCAAGCACGAAGAGGCTGGAGAAGTCGAGCACGGGCGCCAGTAGCGGCGAGAAGCGCGAGCGGAAGAGGGAGAGGAGGCCGAGCAGCTGCAGCACGTCTACGCCCACGGCGAACCAGACGAAGCGGGTGGAGAGACGCGCGGCACTGGCGAGGTAGAGGGCCACGCACACCAGAATCCAGCGCAGCGCCGGCAGGACTCTCTTCCACCCGACAGGGCACCGCTGACAGGTCCACGTGTCGTAGCGCGAGAAGCCGGCGGAGCACTGCGAGCACTTGTAGGCGCGGTAGCCAGCCGCGCACTGATTGCCGCCGAGACACGCCGCGGGATTGAAGCAGGGGCTGACGGTGCTCTTGGCGTCGGCGTCCGTCCACTCGCCCGGTCCGGCGATGGGATGCGTGGCGTTGGCGGGGCAGACGGAGCCCGTCGGACAGGGCTGGCAGGACTCGCCGGGGAGGGCGTAGCTGCCGAGAGAGCAGACGATGGTGAGATGGTCGAAGGAGGGCGCGATGGACACGGGGACGTCTCCGATCGCCAGCGTGAGGGGCCAGGTGCCGCGGGGAAGTTCAGGGAGATGGCACTCGATGAAGGGCGCAGCGAGACGTGGCGATGCAGCGAAGTGGCAATTGGGCAGCGAGATCGACGCTAGAGCGAGGCGGATGGAGGCGGTGGAGACGGGCGGGATGTGCGTGCCGCTGAGGCGAATCACGCCGCCGGTGGACTCCACCAGGAGCGGGTCGACCCTGAGCACGGCGGGCGAGGGGAAGAGGACGAAGCCGTCGTTGCTGCGCTGGGCGCTGACGGCGAGGGAGACGGTGTGGTTGCCGCCGATGAAGAGGGGCGCCAGACAGGCGATGAAGGTGTGGTTGTGCTGGAGGAGGACGCACTCCTCGCCCGACACGAGCACCGTCGCGTCGTGCGTGCCGAAGTTGTCGCCGTGCAGGTGGAGAACCCTCTGCTCGATGCTCACCGTGCTTGTTGTGTTGGAGGTGTTGAGGGCGTTGAGGGTGTTGAGGGTGTTGAGGGTGTTGGAGGTGTTGAGGGTGTTGAGAGCATTGAGGGTGTTGTGAGCGGCGACCTCCACGGCCTCGATAGAGTGGATGACGGGCGGGGCGTAGGAGAAGGTGGCTTCGGCAGAGGACTGGTTGAAGCGGTCGACGGCGAGCGGGAGCAGACGGCCCTGACCCTCGGGCGTGAGGAAGCGGATGAGGGTGTGGGAGCACTCGAGGAACTGAGCGGCGGGGATGTGGGCTGCGCCGAAGCGGAGGAAGGTGGAGCTGCGAGCCGTGCTGGAGCAGCCGAAGTTGCTGCCGACGACCGCCACCTCGTCGCCGCCTGCCGTGGAGCCTTCGGCGGGCGTCACGGACAGGACGAGTGGGGGCAGGAAGGGGACGCTGATGGCGTTGGAGGTGTGGATTCCCGCGGAAACGGAGAACACCGCCACATCTGCGAAGGACTCCTCGAGCGTGCAGATCACGTCCGTGGCGTTCTTTCGCCACACGGCCAGCGGCGCGCCGTTCAGCAGACACCGCGTGTTGTCCGCGTCGAGGTTCTCTCCCGTGAGATGCACCAGCGCCTCGCCAGCCGTGGGGACGCCCGGCAGGGCCTCGCCGTCGAGCGAGAGGATGGTGGCGGTGGTGATGGCGGGCGGAGCCACCGTGAGGACGACCGTGTTGCTGGCCTGTCCCGCGGTGACCACCTGGAGCACCATGCCCACGTAATCCACGGCGGCGAGTGTGCAGTGCAGCGTGGTGTGGGAGTGGGAGGTGACGACGCAGTCCATGGCGCCGGAAGCGACGCCCGAGAGGACGACGGCGGGGTGGAAGCCGAAGTTGGCGCCGGTGAGCGTGAGCGCGTCGGTGCTGTACTGCAGCGAGGACGGCTGGAGTGCGAGGACGGAGGGTGGCGCGTAGCTGGCGAAGATCTGGAGCAGCACCTGCTGGTGGAGTTGCAGACGCACGGGCAGGAGCACGCCCTCGCCGGGCGGCACGATGCAGCTGAGGGAGGTGGCGTTGACGGAGCTGACGGGACAGGGCGCGCCGCCGATGGTGACGGAGATGGCGTCGGGAATGGCCGTGCCGTCGATGCAGAGTTCCTCGCCGCCGCGCGTATTGAAGAGGTGCGGGTAGACGAGGTAGCCCTCGATGTTCGTCTCGAAGGCAGAGAGGTCGAAGCGCGTGGCGTGCAGGGAGAAGTGCAGCGTGTTGCTGGAGGCGTCCGCGCGGATCAGGGTCACGTCGCCCTCATCGAAGCTGGTGGCGCAGCTGGCGTAGTCGTCGGACACCTTCTGCACCGCACAAGAGACGAGCTGCGTGCGGTTCTGGAGACGAACAAGCAGCCGGATGGACACGATGCGCGGGACGAAGCCGAAGTTGGAGCCGAAGAGCGACAGCAGGTACGAGGGCGAGCCCTCCTGCGGAATAGAAGCCAGCATGAAAGAGGCGATTTGGGGACTCTGCAGCGGGACGGTCACGGCGTTGGTGGTCTCGACGGTGAACTGCTTGTAGCGCACCACCACGCGCACCTGCAGCGCGGAGGCGGAGAGCGCCGGGGCGTACGCGGAGAGCGTCGTGGCGTTGACCACACCCGCCTCGACCGCGATGTCGTTGAAGACCATCTGGAAGGCGCAGCGCGTGCACTGCGTGAAGTCGTTGGAGACCGCCACGAAGACCTCCTCACCGCCCCTCAGCGCCACAGGCGCCTGCGTCGTGCGGATGGCGGTGGTGTTGTAGGAGTAGACCAGCGTGGAGGACAGCTGCGCCCGCTGCGCGCCGACATACACCGTCCACTGCAGGGACTGGCCCACTCCCGGTGCGGTGGTGCACTCGATGACGGTGGAGGAGACCACGCGGCAGTTCTTCGCCCCGAACTCCGTGGAGGAGAAGCCGTAGGTGGCGAGCACCTGACTGCCCAGCGCGAAGTTGCGACCGCGGAGCAGGACTCTGTCGCCGCCGGTGGTGCTTCCGCAGGTCGTCTGGCAGAGGATGGCCTCCACCACCGGGCCGGCGTAGGCCATGACGAAGAGGTCGTCGGAGCGCAGCCCGTTGACCTCGATGCTCCACTGCACGGCGGAACCGAAGCCGGGGACCGTCTGGCAGAGGAGTCGCGTGTGGTTGGTCTGGAGCGAGCACGCGGGGGAGTACACGATGCCCTTCTCGTTGGCGTACTGCACGTGCAGGAGCGCGTCGTCGTTGCCGAAGTTGGAGCCGTCGATGGTCACGAGCAGACCGCCCTCCGTGGGAAGTGGCGTGTTGAGCGGCGAGACGGCGCTGACGAGCGGCGAGCCGTAGATGGGCTGGGTCTGGAGGAAGGGAGCGGAGCGCTGCGAGGCGACGGAGATCGCCCAGGCGTTGGCCAGACCGCTGCCCTCGACGGTGATGCAGCGGAAGAGGGCATGGGGCAGCACGAGGTGGCAAGGCGCCGTGTGGTAGACGAGGGAGGAGGCGTTGCCGTAGTGCAGCACCGTGCCCAGGTCGTTGGCGCCGAGGTTGTGACCCGCCACGTACACCACCTGTCCTCCCGCGGTGAGCGCGTTGGCCGCTCCCGCGCCGTAGACGTCGGTGATGACGGGCGCGCTGTAGCCCAGCGAGGAGACGAACGGCTGGGAGTTCTGGTCGCCCACGCGGATGAGGAAGAGGAGGTGGTCGCCCACACCCTCCACAGACTCGCACCGCACGGCTGCGTGGGGCACCGTGATCTGGCAGTTGCGCAGCTCCTTCTGGCCCTCGCTGTCCTCCATGAACACATGCAGGGCCTCCACGCTCGCGCCGAAGTTGGCGCCGCGAAGCACGATGTTGTCCCCACCCTGGCAGTTGAGCGAGTCAGCACCCGAGGCAGTGATGGAGGCGATGGAGGGAGCGGCGAAGGCGCCGGCAGTGAGTTGGCTGCACATGCCGTAGAGACAGACCTCCCAGGTCACCGTGGAGCCGAAGCCACTGCCGACCCTACAGCAGATGCGGTCCTGGCGGTCGTACGCGCAGGCACTCAGCACCCGCGTGGATGCGTCGACCAGCGTGGCCGAGGCACCGATGGCGTTGCGGTTGGGGACGGCGTTGTAGAGCGCGCGCGAGCCCATGTGGCGTCCCTCGAAGCAGACGGAGCCGCCGGCCGTGGGGAGTGACGATGCGCCGTGCACGGCGTCGAGGATGATGTGCTGGTACTCGAGCGCGTTGGAGTGGGTGAAGGAGCAGGTGTGCTGTGTGGCGTTCGCCAGCGAGGACTGCCAAGTCACTTGGAAGAGGACAGAGGCGCCCATGGACAGAGGCATCTCGCACGCCACGGCCGTTCCGAAGGCGAGGATGCGGCAGTCGGTCAGTTCGCCCTCCTCCACCACCGCAGCCAGCTGATCGAACACCGCGAAGGACACGGTCAGCGAGGTGGTGAAGGACTCTCCCATCGCCAGCACGCCGCTCAAGCCCGTGGCGTTGCCCACGCCCACCGGACTGAGGTTCACGCCCTCGAACACCACACGACCGCCCGCCGGGTCGACGCGCTGCGGCGAGATGGCGTGGATGGTACAGTCGTTCACGTCTAGCACTGCCAGTCGCAGAAGGATCCAGTCGGAGGCGAGTCCGTTGGTGACCGTGACGTTGAGGGAGTAGGCGGGCACCGCCTCGAAGTCCAGCCCCTTCACCAGCAGCAGAGCGCCCGTGACGGAGTTCACCACCACGGGGCAGTCAGGCGTGCAGGAGGCAATGGCGAAGAAGAGCGTGGGGTGCGTCTCCGCCTCCGTGTCCACGTGCAGCTCCGGTCCGATGGCCGCGCCGACGGGCGTGTCCTCTCGGACGAAGCGAGTGGCGGAGGAGCCCTCGACGAAAGTGGGCGTGAAGGAGGGGTGGCCGTGCGAGCCGAAGTGCATCTTGTCCACGTCGATGATGAGCGTGAAGGGAGTGGAGAGGGGCGGCGTGCCGCTGTCCGTGGCCAGCATGCTGAAGGCGAAGCGGTGCGTCGTGACTGTGGGCTCTTCCGTGACGGGGGCAGGAATCGACGCGGCAAGGTCGCCTGTGAGCATCACCACGCCCGAGTTGTGCACCGTGACGTTGGCGTGCGGAGACAGGAAGGAGAAGGTCACGCGAGAGCCCTCCGGGTCCTCCGCGGCGATGGGCGGCGAGAGAACGAGCGGGTAGGTCGCGCCTGGGTACACGTGGAGAACGAGGTCTTCCACGAGGGGCGGCTCGTTCACATCAGTGATGGTGACGGTGAGGGTCTGCGTGGCGGAGACGTTGTAGCAGCCCAGGTCGACGGCCATCACGCTCACCTCGAACTGCTGCAGCTGCTCGAAGTCGAACAGCGCGGGGTCCTTCACCACCAGCCAGTTCGTCTCGGTGATGGCCAGAGAGGAGGCGTAGTAGGAGGGCAGCAACACGAAGCGGAACGAGTCATCGGCGTTGCCGCAGCGGCTCTCGGCCTGGAGCTGCACGATCGTCTGGTTCACCGCGGGGTTCTCTGCGACGCTCGCGGCGGTCGTGAGGATGGCTGGCGGGCTGACGTTGCTGACGATGGTGACGTACACGAGCGCCGAGTCCGTCAGGCCCTGCTCATCCGCCACCTGCAGCTGCACCACGCAGGTCCGGTTGTGGCCGTCCGTGAGTGGCTCGAACTCTGGGCGCATCTCGTTGGCGGTGCGAAGAAGGGCGCGCGTGGGGAAGAGGGTGAAGGTGTCGTCGCAGGACTGCTGCTCGATGGAGAAGGTGAGGTGGGAGTCCGCGTCGGGGTCCGTAGCCGGCAGCTCGTGGCCCACAGCCGCGTTGAGCGGCACGGGCGTGGAGATGGAGAAGTAGTAGGCGGGCTGCGAGAAGGACGGCGGCTCGTTGACGTTCTGGAGCAGGACGGCGAGCCACCTGGAGGAGGAGGCGCCGTGCACGTCGGTCACCGTCACGCGAAGGTTCCAGGACTTGGGCTGCGCAGCGTTCTCGAAGTCCAGTCCGCTCTTCTTCACGACGAGACAGCCCGTGGTGCGCTGAATGTCGAACCACTCGTTCGCGGTGACGGAGTACTGGAGAGGCTGGCTCGCATCACTCGCGTCAGGATCCACTGCATGCACGCAGGGTGTCAGCAGCTCGTTCCGCACCGCGTTCTCCTTCACGTACAGCGCCGAAGGCTCTGCGTCGAAGACTGGCGCTTCGTTCACATCCAGCACCTCGACGGTCAGCACGCTCATCACCGTGTGCACCGACGCGTCGGCGATGGCTGTGGCCTCCACGGAGAAGGGGATGACGAACCTGCCGGTGGTCTCGTAGTCCACGTCCTCCACCACCTTCACCTCGGCTGTGTGCGTGGAGGTCTGGGCGAACAGGAACTCGTCGGAGGCCAGGCTGAACTGCTTGCTGAACAGAACGGAGGTGAACAGCTCGGGGTTCCTCAGCTGCAGCGTGCAGTTCTCCAGAGCGGAGTGCACGGGGAAGTGCTCCACCATCGAGCACACGAGCGGATCGATCTGCGGAGCGAGGTCCACGGGGACCACGGAATCGATGCTGGTGGTGGCATTCATACAGAGGGAAGCATCGCAAGCAATCACGTCCACGGCGATGGGGAAGGTCAGGTCCTGGAGAGTGCCGTTGAGGAACAGGGAGAAACGACCCGGAGACAGCATCATCACACCGAAGGGATGTGCGGACACGGACGCACTCAACGAAACGGTCACGTCATCGTGCTCTGGATCCGTCACCTCAAATGGCGATCCGATGAGAGCGCCCGCAGGAGTGTCTGGAGAGAGGAGCAAGTACTGCGGCAGAGACGAAATGACCGGCGGCTCGTTCACGTCCAGCACAGCAATGTGGATCGTTCCCACCGTCTCGAGACCGCCGCCATCTCGCAGTGTGACCTGCACGACGTACTCGTCCACACGCTCGTAGTCCAGAGGCGCAATCAGCGTGATTCTGCACGTGGCTTCATCAATAGCGAACGTGGCAAGGTGGCTGTTCTGGACGCACTGCACCGTTCCGTTCACGCCGTAGTCTTCGTCCGCGTAGTGCACAGAGCCGATGGTGCTGTTCACTGGCGTGTCCTCCTGGAGGCCAAACTCGTTCTGGAGGAAGACGGGCGGCTCATTCACGTCATCCACAATGACGGTGAGAGTGGCGTAGTCGAACAGAGGCGCGTCGCACTTGTCCATCACTCCGATCACCACGTAGAACAGCGAGCACTCCTCGTAGTCCAGCGCCTCCGTCGCGAACAGCTCGCCCGTGTAGGGGTTGATGGAGAAGACACTGGTGCTGTTCACGAAGAAGACGTGCTGCTGTCTGACATCCCTGTCGGAGACGGATATGTTGAGAGGGATGGGGACGAACGGGGCGACACTCTCGGGCACGTGGATGACGGAAGGCTGCAGGTGGAGAACGGGCGGGTCGTTGTGGTCGATGATCCGCAGAGCGACCGAGCACACAGTCGACAGGACGGGGGAGCCACTGTCATGCACAGACACCATGAGGAGGTAGCGGGAGTGTCTCCAGAAGTCGAGCGTCCGCGCCACAGTAATCGTGCCATTGGGAGAGATGGCGAAGTCCTCCACGGGGCGAGAGAAGGCAAAGGTCAGCGACTGCTCTCCCAGCTCCACTTCCGGGTCAAGCACCTGCACCCGCGTCACGAACGCGCCCACCGGCGTCTGCTCATCCACCCGAATGGGGCGAGAGTGATCCGACGCCACGCACACCGGCGCTTCGTTCACGTCCTCCACCAGCACCGTGAGAGTCATCTCCGAAGAAGCGCCCACTCCGTCCACTGCGCCAATCACCAGCGTGTAGTTGCGGACTCTCTCGTAGTCCAGCGGAGCGATCGTGAACACGCGGCCCGTCTTACCCTCCACCGCGAAGTCCGCACTGCCGGCGATCGTGTAGAGCACCACCGAACCCTCGTCCGCCGCGTGCACTGTGATCACCGTCGAACCAACACTCACGTCCTCCTTCACAGCGACAGTCACGGCCTCTTCCTCAAACACGGGAGGACGATTGCTGCGGAGAATGGACACAGCGACAGTAGCGCAGTCCGAGAGGCCCGCCGAGTCATACACACACACCCGAATGACGAAGGCACTCTGCAAGGAAGCGTTGAGAGCCGAGGAGAGAATGACGCTCGACGAATTGACCGCGGAAACGAAGGGGAACACGTAGCTGCTGTTTTTCTCGACCGTCGCATCTGTGATGCTGAAGTGGAGAGAGCTCATGTCCTTGTCCTCCACTACCGACCGAATGGTGACGAGGGAACCAACAGGAGTTAACTCCGAGAGGGACAAAGTGCGCTCCATCCATTGAATGCGAGGAGGACGATTCATCCGATTCACGTCCACACGAACCAGACAAGAATCCGAGAGCTCCTGAGCGTCCGAAGCAACCACGCGGAAGGCGAACGAGCGATGCGAGTCGTAGTTGATCATGGAACTGTTACTCACGTACAGGAACCCCGAGGACGGCACGATTCCGAAGGGAATCACCTCACCCGGCACCAGCGGCTGGAGAGAGTACTGAATGGACTCCAGCGCGTCAGGATCCGCTGCATGGAGAGGTGGATGGATGAATGTGTTCTCTGCCGCTCCTTCGTCCACACTACGGGCAGTGGCGCACAAACCCGAATCCATCACTGGCGGTTCGTTCACATCCACAACATGAACTGTGACGCTCGCACTGCCTTGCTGACCAAAGACATCCGTGGCGAGAACGGTGAAGGAGTAAGAGTTCCTCTCCTCATAATCCACAGCGTGCTGAAGCGAGATCAATCCCGTAGCATTGCCAATGGCGAAGGGGCAGAGAGATCCATCGTACACGATCTCGAAACGCAGCGGCGCGGCGAAGACACCCGAGATGCTCAGCGGCGGAAGAAGAACGGTGCCAACGGGACTATTTTCCAGAATGGAGTACGACGCATCCTCAATCGACAGAGAAGACTCGTACGTGTCAAAGGAAACCACCACGACGACACTCGCGATAAGACCCAGAGGATCTGTCGCTTCGACGGTGAGAGTGTAGGACAGGTAGGGGTTGAGAGAAGCGTCCAGCACTCGAATCTGACCCATCGCATCAATATCAAAGGCGGTGCTGTTCGTGATGCTGTAAGCCAACTCATCCTTGTCGTAATCCGTAGCTGTGACCGGCAAGCCAACAGGATCGAAGAGACGGAGCGGGTAGTGACCAACGCGGTACAGGACAGCATCGGAGAAGAAGGGAGCGTGGTTCTGATCGATGAGGAGGATGGTGCTCAACAGTTCATCGTACAAGCCACCATCGTCCGTCACACGAATCCTCACGACCCACTGCGACTTGATGTGATGGGCAAAGGACTCCTTGCGACTCAGAACAATCTTGCCCTCAGAGGTGATGTTGAAGGGGCAGGGCAGAGTCGAATCCAAGCACTGAAGAGAGAAGAAGTGCGAGTCATTCAGGTCCGGATCCGATACTGCAATAGCATCACCGAAAACAGCCCCAAGAGGGAGATCCTCCGTCACATTCAACACGGCGAAGTGATGGGCATTCAGAATGACGGGTCTCTCGTTCACATCGTGAACGGTAACAACCAACGGCGCTTCACAGAAGAAGGAGCTATTTGAAGCCAGCGCCGCATGAACCGTGAGTCGAATAAGGTGGTCAGGGGTTGTCTCGTAATCCACGTCATCCAAGAGACGAATCGACCCAGACTGAGGATGAATGAAGAAGCGAGAGTCGCCGAAGAGGGAATACAGCACGGGCTTGCTTGAAATGGCCGAGTAGGATGGCTGAAGGAGCGAGCCTCTCGAAGAGTGTTCTTCAACGTGATAGATCTCGGGGTAGCAGACAGGGTTCTGCAGTGATTCAGCAACACGAATGAACAGGCTGGCAGAAGAGCAGAGAGACGGAGATCCAGAATCACACACCGTCACATTGAGAACGTAGTGATTGAGATGGGTGTAGTTCAAGGCAGACACAACGTGGAGAGTGCCATTCATCATCACTCCGAACGGACAATCCGCCGCGGAACACCAGGCAAGAGAGAAGGCGTGTGTCTGTCCAACATCCTCATCAAACACTTCAAGAGGATAGAACCATCCACTCTGCAGCGCGTCCTCAGGAACGGAGATACGCTCATTCCGCATGACGGGCTCTTCATTCACATCCTCCACGAAGACAGTGAGGCTGAGCAGAGTGGGAATGGGGATGGAGGGCGAAGAGGCGTAGAAGGAAACGTCATAACGCGATTGCGACTCATAGTCCAACGACGGGATCACACAGAAGGTGCCATTCAACTCGAGCGTGAACAACGGGGAGAGAACTGTGTACTGCACGTCCGAGAAGGAAGCATCCAACAGAACAACGGCTTCATCAAAGCATGTATGCTCAGCATTGTTCTCAGGAATGTAGAGGTCAGAGATGCGGAACAAGTAGGATGGAAGGACGGTGGGCTGAGTGAAATGAACCGTGATGAGACCCGATGTGTTCAACGACGGGAAGCCATCATCCATCACAAGCACCAGCAGCGACACATTCCCGCGATACGCCTCGAACAAGTGATCATCCACAAGAGTGAGAGTGCCAGACAACGCATCAACAACGAAGGCACTGAGAATGACAGAATCAGCAACACCATTCTGTTCACCTCGAAGAAGCGAGAAAGAAAGCGTATCATTCCGATCCGGATCGTAAGCAAGAATGTCTCCAACAACCGTGCCATTAGCAGCGAATAACGGGACAGAGAGATCCGTCGTGACGAGAGTGGGAGGGTGATTGGTCTGCATCAAATGCAGTTTGAACTCACAAGAGGCTGAAGAGACATCATCCGACACCTCCAGAGTGAATGCGAGCAAACCATCGTCATTGAACAACTAAGAGTAAACAGAGAAGAGGGGAGAATACAAGGAGCAATTGATCAGCGGGAAGTGAGTAGGAGAGGGCAGTACCGTCATAGGAGAAGAAAGAAGCGGAAGTGGAAATGAAATAGGAAGCGAAGTCCGAATTGACTGCAAAAGGAGGAACGGCAGAGGAAATAGTGTCAACACTCTGAACAGCAGCATCAAAGACACCGGAAGAGCAGAAGATGGAATCAGAAGAAGTAGAGAAGTGAATGCGGAGATAGTACCTACAGTTGAAAACAAGACTCATGGGCATACTGTCCACCAACACAAATGTGACGTGAATCAGGAAGGAAAATTGAAGAGCGCGTAACAATTGGAGAAGTAAGAGGGGCTGAACAATAGGAATCAGGAACATCTGAAGGAGCCACAGAACCAGCGGGACAGTACTTGTCCACAGAACCACACTCCGTTCCACTCACACTTCCAGCAGGACAGAAGTAACCAGCCGGACACACGCCACTGCAATCAGCTGAAGAAAGTCCTTCTTCACTTCCATACTTGCCAGCCGCGCACAGATGCTTCACACCGCCACTACAGTACGAACCAGCAGGACACAACGCCTTATCACTGCGTGTCGCTTCAGGACCATCTTCGGGAAGCGAATACGATCCCTCACCCACAGGAAGAGGCGCCACAGAACCAGCGGGACAGTACTTGTCAACCGCGCCACACTCCGTTCCACTCACACTTCCAGCAGGACAGAAGTAACCAGCCGGACACACGCCACTGCAATCAGCACTCGATAGTCCTTCTTCACTTCCATACTTGCCAGCCGCGCACAGATGCTTCACACCGCCACTACAGTACGAACCAGCAGGACACAACGCCTTATCGTTGCGTGTCGCTTCAGGACCATCTTCGGGAAGCGAATACGATCCCTCACCCACAGGAAGAGGCGCCACAGAACCAGCGGGACAGTACTTGTCAACCGCGCCACACTCCGTTCCACTCACACTTCCAGCAGGACAGAAGTAACCAGCCGGACACACGCCACTGCAATCAGCACTCGATAGTCCTTCTTCACTTCCATACTTGCCAGCCGCGCACAGATGCTTCACACCGCCACTACAGTACGAACCAGCAGGACACAACGCCTTATCACTGCGTGTCGCTTCAGGACCATCTTCGGGAAGCGAATACGATCCCTCACCCACAGGAAGAGGCGCCACAGAACCAGCGGGACAGTACTTGTCCACCGAACCACACTCTGTTCCACTCACACTTCCAGCAGGACAGAAGTAACCAGCCGGACACACGCCACTGCAATCAGCTGAAGAAAGTCCTTCTTCACTTCCATACTTGCCAGCCGCGCACAGATGCTTCACACCGCCACTACAGTACGAACCAGCAGGACACAACGCCTTATCACTGCGTGTCGCTTCAGGACCATCTTCGGGAAGTGAATACGATCCCTCACCCACAGGAAGAGGCGCCACAGAACCAGCGGGACAGTACTTGTCAACCGCGCCACACTCCGTTCCACTCACACTTCCAGCAGGACAGAAGTAACCAGCCGGACACACGCCACTGCAATCAGCACTCGATAGTCCTTCTTCACTTCCATACTTGCCAGCCGCGCACAGATGCTTCACACCGCCACTACAGTACGAACCAGCAGGACACAACGCCTTATCACTGCGTGTCGCTTCAGGACCATCTTCGGGAAGCGAATACGATCCCTCACCCACAGGAAGAGGCGCCACAGAACCAGCGGGACAGTACTTGTCCACAGAACCACACTCTGTTCCACTCACACTTCCAGCAGGACAGAAGTAACCAGCCGGACACACGCCACTGCAATCAGCTGAAGAAAGTCCTTCTTCACTTCCATACTTGCCAGCCGCGCACAGATGCTTCACACCGCCACTACAGTACGAACCAGCAGGACACAACGCCTTATCACTGCGTGTCGCTTCAGGACCATCTTCGGGAAGCGAATACGATCCCTCACCCACAGGAAGAGGCGCCACAGAACCAGCGGGACAGTACTTGTCAACCGCGCCACACTCCGTTCCACTCACACTTCCAGCAGGACAGAAGTAACCAGCCGGACACACGCCACTGCAATCAGCACTCGATAGTCCTTCTTCACTTCCATACTTGCCAGCCGCGCACAGATGCTTCACACCGCCACTACAGTACGAACCAGCAGGACACAACGCCTTATCACTGCGTGTCGCTTCAGGACCATCTTCGGGAAGCGAATACGATCCCTCACCCACAGGAAGAGGCGCCACAGAACCAGCGGGACAGTACTTGTCAACCGCGCCACACTCCGTTCCACTCACACTTCCAGCAGGACAGAAGTAACCAGCCGGACACACGCCACTGCAATCAGCACTCGATAGTCCTTCTTCACTTCCATACTTGCCAGCCGCGCACAGATGCTTCACACCGCCACTACAGTACGAACCAGCAGGACACAACGCCTTATCGTTGCGTGTCGCTTCAGGACCATCTTCGGGAAGCGAGTACGATCCCTCACCCACAGGAAGAGGCGCCACAGAACCAGCGGGACAGTACTTGTCCACAGAACCACACTCTGTTCCACTCACACTTCCAGCAGGACAGAAGTAACCAGCCGGACACACGCCACTGCAATCAGCACTCGATAGTCCTTCTTCACTTCCATACTTGCCAGCCGCGCACAGATGCTTCACACCGCCACTACAGTACGAACCAGCAGGACACAACGCCTTATCGTTGCGTGTCGCTTCAGGACCATCTTCGGGAAGCGAATACGATCCCTCACCCACAGGAAGAGGCGCCACAGAACCAGCGGGACAGTACTTGTCAACCGCGCCACACTCCGTTCCACTCACACTTCCAGCAGGACAGAAGTAACCAGCCGGACACACGCCACTGCAATCAGCACTCGATAGTCCTTCTTCACTTCCATACTTGCCAGCCGCGCACAGATGCTTCACACCGCCACTACAGTACGAACCAGCAGGACACAACGCCTTATCGTTGCGTGTCGCTTCAGGACCATCTTCGGGAAGCGAATACGATCCCTCACCCACAGGAAGAGGCGCCACAGAACCAGCGGGACAGTACTTGTCAACCGCGCCACACTCCGTTCCACTCACACTTCCAGCAGGACAGAAGTAACCAGCCGGACACACGCCACTGCAATCAGCACTCGATAGTCCTTCTTCACTTCCATACTTGCCAGCCGCGCACAGATGCTTCACACCGCCACTACAGTACGAACCAGCAGGACACAACGCCTTATCACTGCGTGTCGCTTCAGGACCATCTTCGGGAAGCGAATACGATCCCTCACCCACAGGAAGAGGCGCCACAGAACCAGCGGGACAGTACTTGTCCACAGAACCACACTCTGTTCCACTCACACTTCCAGCAGGACAGAAGTAACCAGCCGGACACACGCCACTGCAATCAGCTGAAGAAAGTCCTTCTTCACTTCCATACTTGCCAGCCGCGCACAGATGCTTCACACCGCCACTACAGTACGAACCAGCAGGACACAACGTCTTATCACTGCGTGTCGCTTCAGGACCATCTTCGGGAAGCGAATACGATCCCTCACCCACAGGAAGAGGCGCCACAGAACCAGCGGGACAGTACTTGTCCACAGAACCACACTCCGTTCCACTCACACTTCCAGCAGGACAGAAGTAACCAGCCGGACACACGCCACTGCAATCAGCTGAAGAAAGTCCTTCTTCACTTCCATACTTGCCAGCCGCGCACAGATGCTTCACACCGCCACTACAGTACGAACCAGCAGGACACAACGCCTTATCACTGCGTGTCGCTTCAGGACCATCTTCGGGAAGCGAATACGATCCCTCACCCACAGGAAGAGGCGCCACAGAACCAGCGGGACAGTACTTGTCAACCGCGCCACACTCCGTTCCACTCACACTTCCAGCAGGACAGAAGTAACCAGCCGGACACACGCCACTGCAATCAGCACTCGATAGTCCTTCTTCACTTCCATACTTGCCAGCCGCGCACAGATGCTTCACACCGCCACTACAGTACGAACCAGCAGGACACAACGCCTTATCACTGCGTGTCGCTTCAGGACCATCTTCGGGAAGCGAATACGATCCCTCACCCACAGGAAGAGGCGCCACAGAACCAGCGGGACAGTACTTGTCAACCGCGCCACACTCCGTTCCACTCACACTTCCAGCAGGACAGAAGTAACCAGCCGGACACACGCCACTGCAATCAGCACTCGATAGTCCTTCTTCACTTCCATACTTGCCAGCCGCGCACAGATGCTTCACACCGCCACTACAGTACGAACCAGCAGGACACAACGCCTTATCGTTGCGTGTCGCTTCAGGACCATCTTCGGGAAGCGAGTACGATCCCTCACCCACAGGAAGAGGCGCCACAGAACCAGCGGGACAGTACTTGTCCACAGAACCACACTCTGTTCCACTCACACTTCCAGCAGGACAGAAGTAACCAGCCGGACACACGCCACTGCAATCAGCACTCGATAGTCCTTCTTCACTTCCATACTTGCCAGCCGCGCACAGATGCTTCACACCGCCACTACAGTACGAACCAGCAGGACACAACGCCTTATCGTTGCGTGTCGCTTCAGGACCATCTTCGGGAAGCGAATACGATCCCTCACCCACAGGAAGAGGCGCCACAGAACCAGCGGGACAGTACTTGTCAACCGCGCCACACTCCGTTCCACTCACACTTCCAGCAGGACAGAAGTAACCAGCCGGACACACGCCACTGCAATCAGCACTCGATAGTCCTTCTTCACTTCCATACTTGCCAGCCGCGCACAGATGCTTCACACCGCCACTACAGTACGAACCAGCAGGACACAACGCCTTATCGTTGCGTGTCGCTTCAGGACCATCTTCGGGAAGCGAATACGATCCCTCACCCACAGGAAGAGGCGCCACAGAACCAGCGGGACAGTACTTGTCAACCGCGCCACACTCCGTTCCACTCACACTTCCAGCAGGACAGAAGTAACCAGCCGGACACACGCCACTGCAATCAGCACTCGATAGTCCTTCTTCACTTCCATACTTGCCAGCCGCGCACAGATGCTTCACACCGCCACTACAGTACGAACCAGCAGGACACAACGCCTTATCACTGCGTGTCGCTTCAGGACCATCTTCGGGAAGCGAATACGATCCCTCACCCACAGGAAGAGGCGCCACAGAACCAGCGGGACAGTACTTGTCAACCGCGCCACACTCCGTTCCACTCACACTTCCAGCAGGACAGAAGTAACCAGCCGGACACACGCCACTGCAATCAGCTGAAGAAAGTCCTTCTTCACTTCCATACTTGCCAGCCGCGCACAGATGCTTCACACCGCCACTACAGTACGAACCAGCAGGACACAACGCCTTATCACTGCGTGTCGCTTCAGGACCATCTTCGGGAAGCGAGTACGATCCCTCACCCACAGGAAGAGGCGCCACAGAACCAGCGGGACAGTACTTGTCCACAGAACCACACTCTGTTCCACTCACACTTCCAGCAGGACAGAAGTAACCAGCCGGACACACGCCACTGCAATCAGCACTCGATAGTCCTTCTTCACTTCCATACTTGCCAGCCGCGCACAGATGCTTCACACCGCCACTACAGTACGAACCAGCAGGACACAACGCCTTATCGTTGCGTGTCGCTTCAGGACCATCTTCGGGAAGCGAGTACGATCCCTCACCCACAGGAAGAGGCGCCACAGAACCAGCGGGACAGTACTTGTCAACCGCGCCACACTCCGTTCCACTCACACTTCCAGCAGGACAGAAGTAACCAGCCGGACACACGCCACTGCAATCAGCTGAAGAAAGTCCTTCTTCACTTCCATACTTGCCAGCCGCGCACAGATGCTTCACACCGCCACTACAGTACGAACCAGCAGGACACAACGCCTTATCGTTGCGTGTCGCTTCAGGACCATCTTCGGGAAGCGAGTACGATCCCTCACCCACAGGAAGAGGCGCCACAGAACCAGCGGGACAGTACTTGTCCACAGAACCACACTCTGTTCCACTCACACTTCCAGCAGGACAGAAGTAACCAGCCGGACACACGCCACTGCAATCAGCTGAAGAAAGTCCTTCTTCACTTCCATACTTGCCAGCCGCGCACAGATGCTTCACACCGCCACTACAGTACGAACCAGCAGGACACAACGCCTTATCGTTGCGTGTCGCTTCAGGACCATCTTCGGGAAGCGAATACGATCCCTCACCCACAGGAAGAGGCGCCACAGAACCAGCGGGACAGTACTTGTCCACAGAACCACACTCTGTTCCACTCACACTTCCAGCAGGACAGAAGTAACCAGCCGGACACACGCCACTGCAATCAGCACTCGATAGTCCTTCTTCACTTCCATACTTGCCAGCCGCGCACAGATGCTTCACACCGCCACTACAGTACGAACCAGCAGGACACAACGCCTTATCGTTGCGTGTCGCTTCAGGACCATCTTCGGGAAGCGAATACGATCCCTCACCCACAGGAAGAGGCGCCACAGAACCAGCGGGACAGTACTTGTCAACCGCGCCACACTCCGTTCCACTCACACTTCCAGCAGGACAGAAGTAACCAGCCGGACACACGCCACTGCAATCAGCTGAAGAAAGTCCTTCTTCACTTCCATACTTGCCAGCCGCGCACAGATGCTTCACACCGCCACTACAGTACGAACCAGCAGGACACAACGCCTTATCGTTGCGTGTCGCTTCAGGACCATCTTCGGGAAGCGAGTACGATCCCTCACCCACAGGAAGAGGCGCCACAGAACCAGCGGGACAGTACTTGTCCACAGAGCCACACTCTGTTCCACTCACACTTCCAGCAGGACAGAAGTAACCAGCCGGACACACGCCACTGCAATCAGCACTCGATAGTCCTTCTTCACTTCCATACTTGCCAGCCGCGCACAGATGCTTCACACCGCCACTACAGTACGAACCAGCAGGACACAACGCCTTATCGTTGCGTGTCGCTTCAGGACCATCTTCGGGAAGCGAGTACGATCCCTCACCCACAGGAAGAGGCGCCACAGAACCAGCGGGACAGTACTTGTCAACCGCGCCACACTCCGTTCCACTCACACTTCCAGCAGGACAGAAGTAACCAGCCGGACACACGCCACTGCAATCAGCTGAAGAAAGTCCTTCTTCACTTCCATACTTGCCAGCCGCGCACAGATGCTTCACACCGCCACTACAGTACGAACCAGCAGGACACAACGCCTTATCGCTGCGTGTCGCTTCAGGACCATCTTCGGGAAGCGAATACGATCCCTCACCCACAGGAAGAGGCGCCACAGAACCAGCGGGACAGTACTTGTCCACAGAACCACACTCTGTTCCACTCACACTTCCAGCAGGACAGAAGTAACCAGCCGGACACACGCCACTGCAATCAGCTGAAGAAAGTCCTTCTTCACTTCCATACTTGCCAGCCGCGCACAGATGCTTCACACCGCCACTACAGTACGAACCAGCAGGACACAACGCCTTATCGTTGCGTGTCGCTTCAGGACCATCTTCGGGAAGCGAATACGATCCCTCACCCACAGGAAGAGGCGCCACAGAACCAGCGGGACAGTACTTGTCCACAGAACCACACTCTGTTCCACTCACACTTCCAGCAGGACAGAAGTAACCAGCCGGACACACGCCACTGCAATCAGCACTCGATAGTCCTTCTTCACTTCCATACTTGCCAGCCGCGCACAGATGCTTCACACCGCCACTACAGTACGAACCAGCAGGACACAACGCCTTATCGTTGCGTGTCGCTTCAGGACCATCTTCGGGAAGCGAATACGATCCCTCACCCACAGGAAGAGGCGCCACAGAACCAGCGGGACAGTACTTGTCAACCGCGCCACACTCCGTTCCACTCACACTTCCAGCAGGACAGAAGTAACCAGCCGGACACACGCCACTGCAATCAGCTGAAGAAAGTCCTTCTTCACTTCCATACTTGCCAGCCGCGCACAGATGCTTCACACCGCCACTACAGTACGAACCAGCAGGACACAACGCCTTATCGTTGCGTGTCGCTTCAGGACCATCTTCGGGAAGCGAGTACGATCCCTCACCCACAGGAAGAGGCGCCACAGAACCAGCGGGACAGTACTTGTCCACAGAACCACACTCTGTTCCACTCACACTTCCAGCAGGACAGAAGTAACCAGCCGGACACACGCCACTGCAATCAGCACTCGATAGTCCTTCTTCACTTCCATACTTGCCAGCCGCGCACAGATGCTTCACACCGCCACTACAGTACGAACCAGCAGGACACAACGCCTTATCGTTGCGTGTCGCTTCAGGACCATCTTCGGGAAGCGAATACGATCCCTCACCCACAGGAAGAGGCGCCACAGAACCAGCGGGACAGTACTTGTCAACCGCGCCACACTCCGTTCCACTCACACTTCCAGCAGGACAGAAGTAACCAGCCGGACACACGCCACTGCAATCAGCACTCGATAGTCCTTCTTCACTTCCATACTTGCCAGCCGCGCACAGATGCTTCACACCGCCACTACAGTACGAACCAGCAGGACACAACGCCTTATCGTTGCGTGTCGCTTCAGGACCATCTTCGGGAAGCGAATACGATCCCTCACCCACAGGAAGAGGCGCCACAGAACCAGCGGGACAGTACTTGTCAACCGCGCCACACTCCGTTCCACTCACACTTCCAGCAGGACAGAAGTAACCAGCCGGACACACGCCACTGCAATCAGCACTCGATAGTCCTTCTTCACTTCCATACTTGCCAGCCGCGCACAGATGCTTCACACCGCCACTACAGTACGAACCAGCAGGACACAACGCCTTATCACTGCGTGTCGCTTCAGGACCATCTTCGGGAAGCGAGTACGATCCCTCACCCACAGGAAGAGGCGCCACAGAACCAGCGGGACAGTACTTGTCAACCGCGCCACACTCCGTTCCACTCACACTTCCAGCAGGACAGAAGTAACCAGCCGGACACACGCCACTGCAATCAGCTGAAGAAAGTCCTTCTTCACTTCCATACTTGCCAGCCGCGCACAGATGCTTCACACCGCCACTACAGTACGAACCAGCAGGACACAACGCCTTATCGTTGCGTGTCGCTTCAGGACCATCTTCGGGAAGCGAGTACGATCCCTCACCCACAGGAAGAGGCGCCACAGAACCAGCGGGACAGTACTTGTCCACAGCACCACACTCTGTTCCACTCACACTTCCAGCAGGACAGAAGTAACCAGCCGGACACACGCCACTGCAATCAGCACTCGATAGTCCTTCTTCACTTCCATACTTGCCAGCCGCGCACAGATGCTTCACACCGCCACTACAGTACGAACCAGCAGGACACAACGCCTTATCGTTGCGTGTCGCTTCAGGACCATCTTCGGGAAGCGAATACGATCCCTCACCCACAGGAAGAGGCGCCACAGAACCAGCGGGACAGTACTTGTCCACAGAACCACACTCCGTTCCACTCACACTTCCAGCAGGACAGAAGTAACCAGCCGGACACACGCCACTGCAATCAGCTGAAGAAAGTCCTTCTTCACTTCCATACTTGCCAGCCGCGCACAGATGCTTCACACCGCCACTACAGTACGAACCAGCAGGACACAACGCCTTATCGCTGCGTGTCGCTTCAGGACCATCTTCGGGAAGCGAGTACGATCCCTCACCCACAGGAAGAGGCGCCACAGAACCAGCGGGACAGTACTTGTCCACAGAACCACACTCTGTTCCACTCACACTTCCAGCAGGACAGAAGTAACCAGCCGGACACACGCCACTGCAATCAGCACTCGATAGTCCTTCTTCACTTCCATACTTGCCAGCCGCGCACAGATGCTTCACACCGCCACTACAGTACGAACCAGCAGGACACAACGCCTTATCGCTGCGTGTCGCTTCAGGACCATCTTCGGGAAGCGAGTACGATCCCTCACCCACAGGAAGAGGCGCCACAGAACCAGCGGGACAGTACTTGTCCACAGAACCACACTCTGTTCCACTCACACTTCCAGCAGGACAGAAGTAACCAGCCGGACACACGCCACTGCAATCAGCACTCGATAGTCCTTCTTCACTTCCATACTTGCCAGCCGCGCACAGATGCTTCACACCGCCACTACAGTACGAACCAGCAGGACACAACGCCTTATCGTTGCGTGTCGCTTCAGGACCATCTTCGGGAAGCGAGTACGATCCCTCACCCACAGGAAGAGGCGCCACAGAACCAGCGGGACAGTACTTGTCAACCGCGCCACACTCCGTTCCACTCACACTTCCAGCAGGACAGAAGTAACCAGCCGGACACACGCCACTGCAATCAGCACTCGATAGTCCTTCTTCACTTCCATACTTGCCAGCCGCGCACAGATGCTTCACACCGCCACTACAGTACGAACCAGCAGGACACAACGCCTTATCGTTGCGTGTCGCTTCAGGACCATCTTCGGGAAGCGAGTACGATCCCTCACCCACAGGAAGAGGCGCCACAGAACCAGCGGGACAGTACTTGTCCACAGAACCACACTCCGTTCCACTCACACTTCCAGCAGGACAGAAGTAACCAGCCGGACACACGCCACTGCAATCAGCACTCGATAGTCCTTCTTCACTTCCATACTTGCCAGCCGCGCACAGATGCTTCACACCGCCACTACAGTACGAACCAGCAGGACACAACGCCTTATCGCTGCGTGTCGCTTCAGGACCATCTTCGGGAAGCGAATACGATCCCTCACCCACAGGAAGAGGCGCCACAGAACCAGCGGGACAGTACTTGTCAACCGACGCCACACTCCGTTCCACTCACACTTCCAGCAGGACAGAAGTAACCAGCCGGACACACGCCACTGCAATCAGCACTCGATAGTCCTTCTTCACTTCCATACTTGCCAGCCGCGCACAGATGCTTCACACCGCCACTACAGTACGAACCAGCAGGACACAACGCCTTATCGCTGCGTGTCGCTTCAGGACCATCTTCGGGAAGCGAATACGATCCCTCACCCACAGGAAGAGGCGCCACAGAACCAGCGGGACAGTACTTGTCAACCGCGCCACACTCCGTTCCACTCACACTTCCAGCAGGACAGAAGTAACCAGCCGGACACACGCCACTGCAATCAGCACTCGATAGTCCTTCTTCACTTCCATACTTGCCAGCCGCGCACAGATGCTTCACACCGCCACTACAGTACGAACCAGCAGGACACAACGCCTTATCACTGCGTGTCGCTTCAGGACCATCTTCGGGAAGCGAATACGATCCCTCACCCACAGGAAGAGGCGCCACAGAACCAGCGGGACAGTACTTGTCCACAGAGCCACACTCTGTTCCACTCACACTTCCAGCAGGACAGAAGTAACCAGCCGGACACACGCCACTGCAATCAGCACTCGATAGTCCTTCTTCACTTCCATACTTGCCAGCCGCGCACAGATGCTTCACACCGCCACTACAGTACGAACCAGCAGGACACAACGCCTTATCACTGCGTGTCGCTTCAGGACCATCTTCGGGAAGCGAATACGATCCCTCACCCACAGGAAGAGGCGCCACAGAACCAGCGGGACAGTACTTGTCCACAGAACCACACTCTGTTCCACTCACACTTCCAGCAGGACAGAAGTAACCAGCCGGACACACGCCACTGCAATCAGCACTCGATAGTCCTTCTTCACTTCCATACTTGCCAGCCGCGCACAGATGCTTCACACCGCCACTACAGTACGAACCAGCAGGACACAACGCCTTATCGTTGCGTGTCGCTTCAGGACCATCTTCGGGAAGCGAATACGATCCCTCACCCACAGGAAGAGGCGCCACAGAACCAGCGGGACAGTACTTGTCCACAGAACCACACTCTGTTCCACTCACACTTCCAGCAGGACAGAAGTAACCAGCCGGACACACGCCACTGCAATCAGCACTCGATAGTCCTTCTTCACTTCCATACTTGCCAGCCGCGCACAGATGCTTCACACCGCCACTACAGTACGAACCAGCAGGACACAACGCCTTATCGTTGCGTGTCGCTTCAGGACCATCTTCGGGAAGCGAATACGATCCCTCACCCACAGGAAGAGGCGCCACAGAACCAGCGGGACAGTACTTGTCAACCGCGCCACACTCCGTTCCACTCACACTTCCAGCAGGACAGAAGTAACCAGCCGGACACACGCCACTGCAATCAGCACTCGATAGTCCTTCTTCACTTCCATACTTGCCAGCCGCGCACAGATGCTTCACACCGCCACTACAGTACGAACCAGCAGGACACAACGCCTTATCGTTGCGTGTCGCTTCAGGACCATCTTCGGGAAGCGAATACGATCCCTCACCCACAGGAAGAGGCGCCACAGAACCAGCGGGACAGTACTTGTCAACCGCGCCACACTCCGTTCCACTCACACTTCCAGCAGGACAGAAGTAACCAGCCGGACACACGCCACTGCAATCAGCTGAAGAAAGTCCTTCTTCACTTCCATACTTGCCAGCCGCGCACAGATGCTTCACACCGCCACTACAGTACGAACCAGCAGGACACAACGCCTTATCGTTGCGTGTCGCTTCAGGACCATCTTCGGGAAGCGAATACGATCCCTCACCCACAGGAAGAGGCGCCACAGAACCAGCGGGACAGTACTTGTCAACCGCGCCACACTCCGTTCCACTCACACTTCCAGCAGGACAGAAGTAACCAGCCGGACACACGCCACTGCAATCAGCACTAGAAAGTCCTTCTTCACTTCCATACTTGCCAGCCGCGCACAGATGCTTCACACCGCCACTACAGTACGAACCAGCAGGACACAACGCCTTATCGTTGCGTGTCGCTTCAGGACCATCTTCGGGAAGCGAATACGATCCCTCACCCACAGGAAGAGGCGCCACAGAACCAGCGGGACAGTACTTGTCCACAGAACCACACTCTGTTCCACTCACACTTCCAGCAGGACAGAAGTAACCAGCCGGACACACGCCACTGCAATCAGCTGAAGAAAGTCCTTCTTCACTTCCATACTTGCCAGCCGCGCACAGATGCTTCACACCGCCACTACAGTACGAACCAGCAGGACACAACGCCTTATCACTGCGTGTCGCTTCAGGACCATCTTCGGGAAGCGAGTACGATCCCTCACCCACAGGAAGAGGCGCCACAGAACCAGCGGGACAGTACTTGTCCACAGAACCACACTCTGTTCCACTCACACTTCCAGCAGGACAGAAGTAACCAGCCGGACACACGCCACTGCAATCAGCACTCGATAGTCCTTCTTCACTTCCATACTTGCCAGCCGCGCACAGATGCTTCACACCGCCACTACAGTACGAACCAGCAGGACACAACGCCTTATCGTTGCGTGTCGCTTCAGGACCATCTTCGGGAAGCGAATACGATCCCTCACCCACAGGAAGAGGCGCCACAGAACCAGCGGGACAGTACTTGTCCACAGAACCACACTCTGTTCCACTCACACTTCCAGCAGGACAGAAGTAACCAGCCGGACACACGCCACTGCAATCAGCACTCGATAGTCCTTCTTCACTTCCATACTTGCCAGCCGCGCACAGATGCTTCACACCGCCACTACAGTACGAACCAGCAGGACACAACGCCTTATCGTTGCGTGTCGCTTCAGGACCATCTTCGGGAAGCGAGTACGATCCCTCACCCACAGGAAGAGGCGCCACAGAACCAGCGGGACAGTACTTGTCAACCGCGCCACACTCCGTTCCACTCACACTTCCAGCAGGACAGAAGTAACCAGCCGGACACACGCCACTGCAATCAGCACAAGAAAGTCCTTCTTCACTTCCATACTTGCCAGCCGCGCACAGATGCTTCACACCGCCACTACAGTACGAACCAGCAGGACACAACGCCTTATCGTTGCGTGTCGCTTCAGGACCATCTTCGGGAAGCGAGTACGATCCCTCACCCACAGGAAGAGGCGCCACAGAACCAGCGGGACAGTACTTGTCCACAGAACCACACTCTGTTCCACTCACACTTCCAGCAGGACAGAAGTAACCAGCCGGACACACGCCACTGCAATCAGCACACGATAGTCCTTCTTCACTTCCATACTTGCCAGCCGCGCACAGATGCTTCACACCGCCACTACAGTACGAACCAGCAGGACACAACGCCTTATCGTTGCGTGTCGCTTCAGGACCATCTTCGGGAAGCGAATACGATCCCTCACCCACAGGAAGAGGCGCCACAGAACCAGCGGGACAGTACTTGTCCACAGAACCACACTCTGTTCCACTCACACTTCCAGCAGGACAGAAGTAACCAGCCGGACACACGCCACTGCAATCAGCACTCGATAGTCCTTCTTCACTTCCATACTTGCCAGCCGCGCACAGATGCTTCACACCGCCACTACAGTACGAACCAGCAGGACACAACGCCTTATCGTTGCGTGTCGCTTCAGGACCATCTTCGGGAAGCGAATACGATCCCTCACCCACAGGAAGAGGCGCCACAGAACCAGCGGGACAGTACTTGTCAACCGCGCCACACTCCGTTCCACTCACACTTCCAGCAGGACAGAAGTAACCAGCCGGACACACGCCACTGCAATCAGCTGAAGAAAGTCCTTCTTCACTTCCATACTTGCCAGCCGCGCACAGATGCTTCACACCGCCACTACAGTACGAACCAGCAGGACACAACGCCTTATCGTTGCGTGTCGCTTCAGGACCATCTTCGGGAAGCGAGTACGATCCCTCACCCACAGGAAGAGGCGCCACAGAACCAGCGGGACAGTACTTGTCCACAGAACCACACTCTGTTCCACTCACACTTCCAGCAGGACAGAAGTAACCAGCCGGACACACGCCACTGCAATCAGCACACGATAGTCCTTCTTCACTTCCATACTTGCCAGCCGCGCACAGATGCTTCACACCGCCACTACAGTACGAACCAGCAGGACACAACGCCTTATCACTGCGTGTCGCTTCAGGACCATCTTCGGGAAGCGAATACGATCCCTCACCCACAGGAAGAGGCGCCACAGAACCAGCGGGACAGTACTTGTCAACCGCGCCACACTCCGTTCCACTCACACTTCCAGCAGGACAGAAGTAACCAGCCGGACACACGCCACTGCAATCAGCACTCGATAGTCCTTCTTCACTTCCATACTTGCCAGCCGCGCACAGATGCTTCACACCGCCACTACAGTACGAACCAGCAGGACACAACGCCTTATCGTTGCGTGTCGCTTCAGGACCATCTTCGGGAAGCGAGTACGATCCCTCACCCACAGGAAGAGGCGCCACAGAACCAGCGGGACAGTACTTGTCAACCGCGCCACACTCCGTTCCACTCACACTTCCAGCAGGACAGAAGTAACCAGCCGGACACACGCCACTGCAATCAGCACTCGATAGTCCTTCTTCACTTCCATACTTGCCAGCCGCGCACAGATGCTTCACACCGCCACTACAGTACGAACCAGCAGGACACAACGCCTTATCGTTGCGTGTCGCTTCAGGACCATCTTCGGGAAGCGAGTACGATCCCTCACCCACAGGAAGAGGCGCCACAGAACCAGCGGGACAGTACTTGTCCACAGAACCACACTCTGTTCCACTCACACTTCCAGCAGGACAGAAGTAACCAGCCGGACACACGCCACTGCAATCAGCTGAAGAAAGTCCTTCTTCACTTCCATACTTGCCAGCCGCGCACAGATGCTTCACACCGCCACTACAGTACGAACCAGCAGGACACAACGCCTTATCGTTGCGTGTCGCTTCAGGACCATCTTCGGGAAGCGAATACGATCCCTCACCCACAGGAAGAGGCGCCACAGAACCAGCGGGACAGTACTTGTCCACAGAACCACACTCTGTTCCACTCACACTTCCAGCAGGACAGAAGTAACCAGCCGGACACACGCCACTGCAATCAGCACTCGATAGTCCTTCTTCACTTCCATACTTGCCAGCCGCGCACAGATGCTTCACACCGCCACTACAGTACGAACCAGCAGGACACAACGCCTTATCGTTGCGTGTCGCTTCAGGACCATCTTCGGGAAGCGAGTACGATCCCTCACCCACAGGAAGAGGCGCCACAGAACCAGCGGGACAGTACTTGTCAACCGCGCCACACTCCGTTCCACTCACACTTCCAGCAGGACAGAAGTAACCAGCCGGACACACGCCACTGCAATCAGCTGAAGAAAGTCCTTCTTCACTTCCATACTTGCCAGCCGCGCACAGATGCTTCACACCGCCACTACAGTACGAACCAGCAGGACACAACGCCTTATCGTTGCGTGTCGCTTCAGGACCATCTTCGGGAAGCGAATACGATCCCTCACCCACAGGAAGAGGCGCCACAGAACCAGCGGGACAGTACTTGTCAACCGCGCCACACTCTGTTCCACTCACACTTCCAGCAGGACAGAAGTAACCAGCCGGACACACGCCACTGCAATCAGCACACGATAGTCCTTCTTCACTTCCATACTTGCCAGCCGCGCACAGATGCTTCACACCGCCACTACAGTACGAACCAGCAGGACACAACGCCTTATCACTGCGTGTCGCTTCAGGACCATCTTCGGGAAGCGAATACGATCCCTCACCCACAGGAAGAGGCGCCACAGAACCAGCGGGACAGTACTTGTCAACCGCGCCACACTCCGTTCCACTCACACTTCCAGCAGGACAGAAGTAACCAGCCGGACACACGCCACTGCAATCAGCACTCGATAGTCCTTCTTCACTTCCATACTTGCCAGCCGCGCACAGATGCTTCACACCGCCACTACAGTACGAACCAGCAGGACACAACGCCTTATCACTGCGTGTCGCTTCAGGACCATCTTCGGGAAGCGAGTACGATCCCTCACCCACAGGAAGAGGCGCCACAGAACCAGCGGGACAGTACTTGTCCACAGAACCACACTCTGTTCCACTCACACTTCCAGCAGGACAGAAGTAACCAGCCGGACACACGCCACTGCAATCAGCACTCGATAGTCCTTCTTCACTTCCATACTTGCCAGCCGCGCACAGATGCTTCACACCGCCACTACAGTACGAACCAGCAGGACACAACGCCTTATCACTGCGTGTCGCTTCAGGACCATCTTCGGGAAGCGAGTACGATCCCTCACCCACAGGAAGAGGCGCCACAGAACCAGCGGGACAGTACTTGTCCACAGAACCACACTCTGTTCCACTCACACTTCCAGCAGGACAGAAGTAACCAGCCGGACACACGCCACTGCAATCAGCACTCGATAGTCCTTCTTCACTTCCATACTTGCCAGCCGCGCACAGATGCTTCACACCGCCACTACAGTACGAACCAGCAGGACACAACGCCTTATCGTTGCGTGTCGCTTCAGGACCATCTTCGGGAAGCGAATACGATCCCTCACCCACAGGAAGAGGCGCCACAGAACCAGCGGGACAGTACTTGTCCACAGAACCACACTCTGTTCCACTCACACTTCCAGCAGGACAGAAGTAACCAGCCGGACACACGCCACTGCAATCAGCTGAAGAAAGTCCTTCTTCACTTCCATACTTGCCAGCCGCGCACAGATGCTTCACACCGCCACTACAGTACGAACCAGCAGGACACAACGCCTTATCGTTGCGTGTCGCTTCAGGACCATCTTCGGGAAGCGAATACGATCCCTCACCCACAGGAAGAGGCGCCACAGAACCAGCGGGACAGTACTTGTCAACCGCGCCACACTCCCTGTTCCACTCACACTTCCAGCAGGACAGAAGTAACCAGCCGGACACACGCCACTGCAATCAGCTGAAGAAAGTCCTTCTTCACTTCCATACTTGCCAGCCGCGCACAGATGCTTCACACCGCCACTACAGTACGAACCAGCAGGACACAACGCCTTATCGTTGCGTGTCGCTTCAGGACCATCTTCGGGAAGCGAATACGATCCCTCACCCACAGGAAGAGGCGCCACAGAACCAGCGGGACAGTACTTGTCAACCGCGCCACACTCCGTTCCACTCACACTTCCAGCAGGACAGAAGTAACCAGCCGGACACACGCCACTGCAATCAGCACTCGATAGTCCTTCTTCACTTCCATACTTGCCAGCCGCGCACAGATGCTTCACACCGCCACTACAGTACGAACCAGCAGGACACAACGCCTTATCGCTGCGTGTCGCTTCAGGACCATCTTCGGGAAGCGAGTACGATCCCTCACCCACAGGAAGAGGCGCCACAGAACCAGCGGGACAGTACTTGTCAACCGCGCCACACTCTGTTCCACTCACACTTCCAGCAGGACAGAAGTAACCAGCCGGACACACGCCACTGCAATCAGCTGAAGAAAGTCCTTCTTCACTTCCATACTTGCCAGCCGCGCACAGATGCTTCACCACCGCCACTACAGTACGAACCAGCAGGACACAACGCCTTATCGTTGCGTGTCGCTTCAGGACCATCTTCGGGAAGCGAATACGATCCCTCACCCACAGGAAGAGGCGCCACAGAACCAGCGGACAGTACTTGTCCACAGACCACACTCGTTCCACTCACACTTCCAGCAGGACAGAAGTAACCAGCCGGACACCGCCACTGCAATCAGCCGATAGTCCTTCTTCACTTCCATACTTGCCAGCCGCGCACGATGCTTCACACCGCCACTACAGTACGAACCAGCAGGACACAACGCCTTATCGTTGCGTGTCGCTTCAGGACCATCTTCGGGAAGCGAGTACGATCCCTCACCCACAGGAAGAGGCGCCACAGAACCAGCGGGACAGTACTTGTCAACCGCGCCACACCTCCGTTCCACTCACACTTCCAGCAGGACAGAAGTAACCAGCCGGACACACGCCACTGCAATCAGCTGAAGAAAGTCCTTCTTCACTTCCATACTTGCCAGCCGCGCACAGATGCTTCACACCGCCACTACAGTACGAACCAGCAGGACACAACGCCTTATCGTTGCGTGTCGCTTCAGGACCATCTTCGGGAAGCGAATACGATCCCTCACCCACAGGAAGAGGCGCCACAGAACCAGCGGGACAGTACTTGTCCACAGAACCACACTCTGTTCCACTCACACTTCCAGCAGGACAGAAGTAACCAGCCGGACACACGCCACTGCAATCAGCAGTCGATAGTCCTTCTTCACTTCCATACTTGCCAGCCGCGCACAGATGCTTCACACCGCCACTACAGTACGAACCAGCAGGACACAACGCCTTATCGCTGCGTGTCGCTTCAGGACCATCTTCGGGAAGCGAATACGATCCCTCACCCACAGGAAGAGGCGCCACAGAACCAGCGGGACAGTACTTGTCAACCGCGCCACACTCCTGTTCCACTCACACTTCCAGCAGGACAGAAGTAACCAGCCGGACACACGCCACTGCAATCAGCTGAAGAAAGTCCTTCTTCACTTCCATACTTGCCAGCCGCGCACAGATGCTTCACACCGCCACTACAGTACGAACCAGCAGGACACAACGCCTTATCGTTGCGTGTCGCTTCAGGACCATCTTCGGGAAGCGAATACGATCCCTCACCCACAGGAAGAGGCGCCACAGAACCAGCGGGACAGTACTTGTCCACAGAACCACACTCTGTTCCACTCACACTTCCAGCAGGACAGAAGTAACCAGCCGGACACACGCCACTGCAATCAGCACTCGATAGTCCTTCTTCACTTCCATACTTGCCAGCCGCGCACAGATGCTTCACACCGCCACTACAGTACGAACCAGCAGGACACAACGCCTTATCGCTGCGTGTCGCTTCAGGACCATCTTCGGGAAGCGAGTACGATCCCTCACCCACAGGAAGAGGCGCCACAGAACCAGCGGGACAGTACTTGTCCACAGAACCACACTCTGTTCCACTCACACTTCCAGCAGGACAGAAGTAACCAGCCGGACACACGCCACTGCAATCAGCACTCGATAGTCCTTCTTCACTTCCATACTTGCCAGCCGCGCACAGATGCTTCACACCGCCACTACAGTACGAACCAGCAGGACACAACGCCTTATCGCTGCGTGTCGCTTCAGGACCATCTTCGGGAAGCGAGTACGATCCCTCACCCACAGGAAGAGGCGCCACAGAACCAGCGGGACAGTACTTGTCAACCGCGCCACACTCTGTTCCACTCACACTTCCAGCAGGACAGAAGTAACCAGCCGGACACACGCCACTGCAATCAGCAGAAGATAGTCCTTCTTCACTTCCATACTTGCCAGCCGCGCACAGATGCTTCACACCGCCACTACAGTACGAACCAGCAGGACACAACGCCTTATCGTTGCGTGTCGCTTCAGGACCATCTTCGGGAAGCGAGTACGATCCCTCACCCACAGGAAGAGGCGCCACAGAACCAGCGGGACAGTACTTGTCCACAGAACCACACTCTGTTCCACTCACACTTCCAGCAGGACAGAAGTAACCAGCCGGACACACGCCACTGCAATCAGCACTCGATAGTCCTTCTTCACTTCCATACTTGCCAGCCGCGCACAGATGCTTCACACCGCCACTACAGTACGAACCAGCAGGACACAACGCCTTATCGCTGCGTGTCGCTTCAGGACCATCTTCGGGAAGCGAATACGATCCCTCACCCACAGGAAGAGGCGCCACAGAACCAGCGGGACAGTACTTGTCCACAGAACCACACTCTGTTCCACTCACACTTCCAGCAGGACAGAAGTAACCAGCCGGACACACGCCACTGCAATCAGCACTCGATAGTCCTTCTTCACTTCCATACTTGCCAGCCGCGCACAGATGCTTCACACCGCCACTACAGTACGAACCAGCAGGACACAACGCCTTATCGTTGCGTGTCGCTTCAGGACCATCTTCGGGAAGCGAGTACGATCCCTCACCCACAGGAAGAGGCGCCACAGAACCAGCGGGACAGTACTTGTCAACCGCGCCACACTCTGTTCCACTCACACTTCCAGCAGGACAGAAGTAACCAGCCGGACACACGCCACTGCAATCAGCTGAAGATAGTCCTTCTTCACTTCCATACTTGCCAGCCGCGCACAGATGCTTCACACCGCCACTACAGTACGAACCAGCAGGACACAACGCCTTATCGCTGCGTGTCGCTTCAGGACCATCTTCGGGAAGCGAATACGATCCCTCACCCACAGGAAGAGGCGCCACAGAACCAGCGGGACAGTACTTGTCAACCGCGCCACACTCTGTTCCACTCACACTTCCAGCAGGACAGAAGTAACCAGCCGGACACACGCCACTGCAATCAGCACTCGATAGTCCTTCTTCACTTCCATACTTGCCAGCCGCGCACAGATGCTTCACACCGCCACTACAGTACGAACCAGCAGGACACAACGCCTTATCACTGCGTGTCGCTTCAGGACCATCTTCGGGAAGCGAATACGATCCCTCACCCACAGGAAGAGGCGCCACAGAACCAGCGGGACAGTACTTGTCAACCGCGCCACACTCCGTTCCACTCACACTTCCAGCAGGACAGAAGTAACCAGCCGGACACACGCCACTGCAATCAGCTGAACGAAAGTCCTTCTTCACTTCCATACTTGCCAGCCGCGCACAGATGCTTCACACCGCCACTACAGTACGAACCAGCAGGACACAACGCCTTATCGTTGCGTGTCGCTTCAGGACCATCTTCGGGAAGCGAGTACGATCCCTCACCCACAGGAAGAGGCGCCACAGAACCAGCGGGACAGTACTTGTCCACAGAACCACACTCTGTTCCACTCACACTTCCAGCAGGACAGAAGTAACCAGCCGGACACACGCCACTGCAATCAGCACTCGATAGTCCTTCTTCACTTCCATACTTGCCAGCCGCGCACAGATGCTTCACACCGCCACTACAGTACGAACCAGCAGGACACAACGCCTTATCGTTGCGTGTCGCTTCAGGACCATCTTCGGGAAGCGAGTACGATCCCTCACCCACAGGAAGAGGCGCCACAGAACCAGCGGGACAGTACTTGTCCACCGCGCCACACTCCGTTCCACTCACACTTCCAGCAGGACAGAAGTAACCAGCCGGACACACGCCACTGCAATCAGCACTCGAAAGTCCTTCTTCACTTCCATACTTGCCAGCCGCGCACAGATGCTTCACACCGCCACTACAGTACGAACCAGCAGGACACAACGCCTTATCGTTGCGTGTCGCTTCAGGACCATCTTCGGGAAGCGAGTACGATCCCTCACCCACAGGAAGAGGCGCCACAGAACCAGCGGGACAGTACTTGTCAACCGCGCCACACTCTGTTCCACTCACACTTCCAGCAGGACAGAAGTAACCAGCCGGACACACGCCACTGCAATCAGCAGACGATAGTCCTTCTTCACTTCCATACTTGCCAGCCGCGCACAGATGCTTCACACCGCCACTACAGTACGAACCAGCAGGACACAACGCCTTATCACTGCGTGTCGCTTCAGGACCATCTTCGGGAAGCGAATACGATCCCTCACCCACAGGAAGAGGCGCCACAGAACCAGCGGGACAGTACTTGTCAACCGCGCCACACTCCGTTCCACTCACACTTCCAGCAGGACAGAAGTAACCAGCCGGACACACGCCACTGCAATCAGCTGAAGAAAGTCCTTCTTCACTTCCATACTTGCCAGCCGCGCACAGATGCTTCACACCGCCACTACAGTACGAACCAGCAGGACACAACGCCTTATCGTTGCGTGTCGCTTCAGGACCATCTTCGGGAAGCGAATACGATCCCTCACCCACAGGAAGAGGCGCCACAGAACCAGCGGGACAGTACTTGTCAACCGCGCCACACTCTGTTCCACTCACACTTCCAGCAGGACAGAAGTAACCAGCCGGACACACGCCACTGCAATCAGCACTCGATAGTCCTTCTTCACTTCCATACTTGCCAGCCGCGCACAGATGCTTCACACCGCCACTACAGTACGAACCAGCAGGACACAACGCCTTATCGCTGCGTGTCGCTTCAGGACCATCTTCGGGAAGCGAATACGATCCCTCACCCACAGGAAGAGGCGCCACAGAACCAGCGGGACAGTACTTGTCCACAGCGCCACACTCCGTTCCACTCACACTTCCAGCAGGACAGAAGTAACCAGCCGGACACACGCCACTGCAATCAGCTGAAGAAAGTCCTTCTTCACTTCCATACTTGCCAGCCGCGCACAGATGCTTCACACCGCCACTACAGTACGAACCAGCAGGACACAACGCCTTATCGTTGCGTGTCGCTTCAGGACCATCTTCGGGAAGCGAATACGATCCCTCACCCACAGGAAGAGGCGCCACAGAACCAGCGGGACAGTACTTGTCAACCGCGCCACACTCTGTTCCACTCACACTTCCAGCAGGACAGAAGTAACCAGCCGGACACACGCCACTGCAATCAGCAGTCGATAGTCCTTCTTCACTTCCATACTTGCCAGCCGCGCACAGATGCTTCACACCGCCACTACAGTACGAACCAGCAGGACACAACGCCTTATCGCTGCGTGTCGCTTCAGGACCATCTTCGGGAAGCGAGTACGATCCCTCACCCACAGGAAGAGGCGCCACAGAACCAGCGGGACAGTACTTGTCCACCGAGCCACACTCCGTTCCACTCACACTTCCAGCAGGACAGAAGTAACCAGCCGGACACACGCCACTGCAATCAGCTGAACGATAGTCCTTCTTCACTTCCATACTTGCCAGCCGCGCACAGATGCTTCACACCGCCACTACAGTACGAACCAGCAGGACACAACGCCTTATCGCTGCGTGTCGCTTCAGGACCATCTTCGGGAAGCGAGTACGATCCCTCACCCACAGGAAGAGGCGCCACAGAACCAGCGGGACAGTACTTGTCCACAGAACCACACTCTGTTCCACTCACACTTCCAGCAGGACAGAAGTAACCAGCCGGACACACGCCACTGCAATCAGCTGAAGATAGTCCTTCTTCACTTCCATACTTGCCAGCCGCGCACAGATGCTTCACACCGCCACTACAGTACGAACCAGCAGGACACAACGCCTTATCACTGCGTGTCGCTTCAGGACCATCTTCGGGAAGCGAGTACGATCCCTCACCCACAGGAAGAGGCGCCACAGAACCAGCGGGACAGTACTTGTCAACCGCGCCACACTCCGTTCCACTCACACTTCCAGCAGGACAGAAGTAACCAGCCGGACACACGCCACTGCAATCAGCTGAAGAAAGTCCTTCTTCACTTCCATACTTGCCAGCCGCGCACAGATGCTTCACACCGCCACTACAGTACGAACCAGCAGGACACAACGCCTTATCGTTGCGTGTCGCTTCAGGACCATCTTCGGGAAGCGAATACGATCCCTCACCCACAGGAAGAGGCGCCACAGAACCAGCGGGACAGTACTTGTCCACAGAACCACACTCTGTTCCACTCACACTTCCAGCAGGACAGAAGTAACCAGCCGGACACACGCCACTGCAATCAGCACTCGATAGTCCTTCTTCACTTCCATACTTGCCAGCCGCGCACAGATGCTTCACACCGCCACTACAGTACGAACCAGCAGGACACAACGCCTTATCACTGCGTGTCGCTTCAGGACCATCTTCGGGAAGCGAGTACGATCCCTCACCCACAGGAAGAGGCGCCACAGAACCAGCGGGACAGTACTTGTCCACAGAACCACACTCCGTTCCACTCACACTTCCAGCAGGACAGAAGTAACCAGCCGGACACACGCCACTGCAATCAGCTGAAGAAAGTCCTTCTTCACTTCCATACTTGCCAGCCGCGCACAGATGCTTCACACCGCCACTACAGTACGAACCAGCAGGACACAACGCCTTATCACTGCGTGTCGCTTCAGGACCATCTTCGGGAAGCGAGTACGATCCCTCACCCACAGGAAGAGGCGCCACAGAACCAGCGGGACAGTACTTGTCAACCGCGCCACACTCTGTTCCACTCACACTTCCAGCAGGACAGAAGTAACCAGCCGGACACACGCCACTGCAATCAGCACTCGATAGTCCTTCTTCACTTCCATACTTGCCAGCCGCGCACAGATGCTTCACACCGCCACTACAGTACGAACCAGCAGGACACAACGCCTTATCGTTGCGTGTCGCTTCAGGACCATCTTCGGGAAGCGAGTACGATCCCTCACCCACAGGAAGAGGCGCCACAGAACCAGCGGGACAGTACTTGTCCACCGAACCACACTCCGTTCCACTCACACTTCCAGCAGGACAGAAGTAACCAGCCGGACACACGCCACTGCAATCAGCACTCGATAGTCCTTCTTCACTTCCATACTTGCCAGCCGCGCACAGATGCTTCACACCGCCACTACAGTACGAACCAGCAGGACACAACGCCTTATCGTTGCGTGTCGCTTCAGGACCATCTTCGGGAAGCGAATACGATCCCTCACCCACAGGAAGAGGCGCCACAGAACCAGCGGGACAGTACTTGTCAACCGCGCCACACTCTGTTCCACTCACACTTCCAGCAGGACAGAAGTAACCAGCCGGACACACGCCACTGCAATCAGCACTCGATAGTCCTTCTTCACTTCCATACTTGCCAGCCGCGCACAGATGCTTCACACCGCCACTACAGTACGAACCAGCAGGACACAACGCCTTATCGTTGCGTGTCGCTTCAGGACCATCTTCGGGAAGCGAGTACGATCCCTCACCCACAGGAAGAGGCGCCACAGAACCAGCGGGACAGTACTTGTCCACAGAACCACACTCTGTTCCACTCACACTTCCAGCAGGACAGAAGTAACCAGCCGGACACACGCCACTGCAATCAGCACTCGATAGTCCTTCTTCACTTCCATACTTGCCAGCCGCGCACAGATGCTTCACACCGCCACTACAGTACGAACCAGCAGGACACAACGCCTTATCGTTGCGTGTCGCTTCAGGACCATCTTCGGGAAGCGAATACGATCCCTCACCCACAGGAAGAGGCGCCACAGAACCAGCGGGACAGTACTTGTCCACAGAACCACACTCTGTTCCACTCACACTTCCAGCAGGACAGAAGTAACCAGCCGGACACACGCCACTGCAATCAGCACTCGATAGTCCTTCTTCACTTCCATACTTGCCAGCCGCGCACAGATGCTTCACACCGCCACTACAGTACGAACCAGCAGGACACAACGCCTTATCACTGCGTGTCGCTTCAGGACCATCTTCGGGAAGCGAATACGATCCCTCACCCACAGGAAGAGGCGCCACAGAACCAGCGGGACAGTACTTGTCCACAGAACCACACTCTGTTCCACTCACACTTCCAGCAGGACAGAAGTAACCAGCCGGACACACGCCACTGCAATCAGCACTCGATAGTCCTTCTTCACTTCCATACTTGCCAGCCGCGCACAGATGCTTCACACCGCCACTACAGTACGAACCAGCAGGACACAACGCCTTATCACTGCGCGTCGCTTCAGGACCATCTTCGGGAAGCGAATACGATCCCTCACCCACAGGAAGAGGCGCCACAGAACCAGCGGGACAGTACTTGTCCACAGAACCACACTCTGTTCCACTCACACTTCCAGCAGGACAGAAGTAACCAGCCGGACACACGCCACTGCAATCAGCTGAAGAAAGTCCTTCTTCACTTCCATACTTGCCAGCCGCGCACAGATGCTTCACACCGCCACTACAGTACGAACCAGCAGGACACAACGCCTTATCGTTGCGTGTCGCTTCAGGACCATCTTCGGGAAGCGAATACGATCCCTCACCCACAGGAAGAGGCGCCACAGAACCAGCGGGACAGTACTTGTCCACAGAACCACACTCTGTTCCACTCACACTTCCAGCAGGACAGAAGTAACCAGCCGGACACACGCCACTGCAATCAGCTGAAGAAAGTCCTTCTTCACTTCCATACTTGCCAGCCGCGCACAGATGCTTCACACCGCCACTACAGTACGAACCAGCAGGACACAACGCCTTATCGTTGCGTGTCGCTTCAGGACCATCTTCGGGAAGCGAGTACGATCCCTCACCCACAGGAAGAGGCGCCACAGAACCAGCGGGACAGTACTTGTCCACAGAACCACACTCTGTTCCACTCACACTTCCAGCAGGACAGAAGTAACCAGCCGGACACACGCCACTGCAATCAGCTGAAGAAAGTCCTTCTTCACTTCCATACTTGCCAGCCGCGCACAGATGCTTCACACCGCCACTACAGTACGAACCAGCAGGACAGATGGTTTTGACTATTTCTTACTCTATTCTCGTTTCTTTACTTCCATTTGTCTCGTAATATCCTTCTTCAATGTTATCCAATCGTCTGTGGTGCGCATTGATCATTCTGCCAACATGAAAACTGTTGTTCTCATTCTTATCGTTTCTGTTTTCTATGTTATTAGTTGTATATTTGTTGTTCTTACCCATTCCATTGTTGTCATCACCGTTTTGTTGACGATTGTCTATAAGGAACTGCTATTTGTTATGCTATTCTGTTGTTCTTGCTTTTGACATTTCGTTTCTTTCCTTTCGCATTACATCATTCGCATTCTGCATTAACTCTTGATTTGCTCTTGTTACTTCTCTACTGCTTCCTACTAGTAGTAGCAGCAGACATGCAACTGCAAATCTCATACTCGACTAATATCTGCTCCGATTTCGTTTGTTATCCTGTTTCAATCCACGTGATTTGTGTCTCTTGTATGGTTTCTTCTCATATCGTCAGATTTAAGTGATCCTTTTTGTGGCATATCATGTTTAACAAATATGGAGTCAATTAGTAGAATGCGAAAAGACGGAAAACACGAATCACACAAATGTCAATTTCCTGTCATTGTCTATCAGCATCCACACGTTAATATCCTGATAGTGTCGAATGCAGTCCTACCGCTCACTTTCCCCACCCTCGCCCACTTGGAATTGCATCGCCGTGTATCCCCGGTGATTCACGTGTTTCTCCAGCTCCTCCACCATCACCGCGTCTGCCGCATTCGCCACGAAGTAGTCGCGCACCACCGCGAAGATCGCGGACAGCACATCTTCTCGCTTGTTCTTCACCTCCTCCGTGTCCAGCACCGACGCCTTGCTCATGTACACTAGCCGCAGCGCCTCGTCCACGTCCTCCATCTTCACCTCCTCGCGGAAGTACAGCTTCGCGTGCGCCTGCGCCAGTCGCAGGATCGACAGCAGCTGGCGCGCCGTCATCGTCGCGAACTCGCCGTTCTTCTCCGCCGCCTTCACGTCCATCTGCCGGTTGTTCACGTACGTGTCCGCGATGTACGGCACCAGCTCCGCCGGGATGCTCGGTGCATGTCGTTGCGCCTACCCATCACCACACCCATGTCCGACACACCTCCGCCACGAAGGCTCGAATCACCTCCAGCGGCAGTGTCTTCGTGGGCCCATCGTTCTTGCTGTGCCCGTGCTGGTGCACGTAGGCGATGTGCTCCGCCAGCTCGCGGTCAAACTCCAGATTCGGCTTGTCCTACGCCTCACGTGCAAAACCCGTGCGCACCAGAATCAGGAAGATGAGGTCGAACCGACTCAGCAGTGCCGTGGGCAGGTTGATGTTCTCGCCGGGCGACTTCTTGGGATTGTAGCGACCGAACAGCGGGTTGGCGGCGCACAGCAGCGACACGCGGGCGTTCAGCGTCGTCTGGATGCCCGCCTTGGAGATGGAGATGGTCTGCTGCTCCATCACCTACCGCTGAGGGGGCCCCCACAATTCGACCTCGTGGATGGAGGTGCGGTCGGCCTCGCTCATCTTGTCGAACTCGTCGATGCAGCAGATGCCGTTGTCCGCCAGCACCAGCGCGCCGCCCTCCACCTTGAACTCGTTCGTTTCGGGGTCGCGCAGCACACCCGCCGTCAGACCCACACTGGAGGAGCCCTTGCCCTACGCGTGAGCGAGCGACGAGGAGGGGACGGTGGTGTACACACCGCGCGGCGCCACGTTGGAGATGTACTTCAGCAGCTGCGACTTCGCCACGCCCGGGTCGCCCATCAGCAGGATGTTGATGTCGCCGCGGATCTTCATGCCGTCGTCCGTGGCGCGGGTGACGCCGCCTACGCTGAAGCCGGTCGGTGGAGCGTACTGACGAGTTGCAGCAGCAGCGCCTTCTTGATGTCCGTGTGGCCGTAGATCTCGGGCGCCAACGACTCCGCCAGCTGCTCGTACAGGTCCTCCTGCCGCGCCAGCTTCCGCACCGCGCGCGCCACGGCGTCCGCGCCCAGCACCGCCCGGTCCACCCCGTGGTGATGCTCCACGTGATGCACGAAGAAGTAGGTGTCCGTGATCAGCCCCGCGCGCAGCGCCTGCATGCCCGTGTACGGCGTTGGTAGGTAGCAGCCTACGCCTCAACACGTGGCGCCAGACCCACCGCTGATGCTCACCACATCGCCGGGCAGGCAGCTCTGCGTGACGGCGCCGCGCAGCTGCAGGCTCAGCACGCGCGGGATGTTGCCCGTGGGGATCTGGTCGCTCATCTCCTGCAGCAGCACCTCCTGGTACTTGGCCCACTTGAAGCCCGGCAGGTACATCACCAGATCGCCGTTCGACCGGTTCTTCGTGCACTTCTCGCTCGTGCACTTCTTCAGCGGCGTGAAGCTGCGGCGCGTGATCTACGCCTCACTCCGCCTGCCGGGCCCGACGCGCTGGTAGTTCTCGTAACCGCACTCGCGACAGATGTACGTCGCCACGCGCACCATGGGCAGCATTTCGCCCACACGCGTCACCATGCCCTTGATCGTGACGTAGTGACCAATCTGGTTCGAGTCCACATCGCGGATGGCGTATTCGTGGTAGTCGTGCGTTGTGTCGGGAGTAAAGACCACATCGTAGCGGCGGCTCAGCTCCTTGCGCACAACCATCTCCTCATACGATTCCTTCTCCGGAGCACTCTGCGCCTGCATGGTTTCCTCACGATGACGCTAGATGTGAGGAATGGCAGCCTCTCAAACATTTAGAATGTCCGCCGGAGCCGTTGGCTCTTCGTACACGCGAATCGTGGGGAGAATGGCATCCACTTCATCCTCAAACAGCTCCACGTAGCGCATCGCATTGGTAAGGATGTTGTTGAGAAGTGCACTTTGCGGGGAGTTTGCGATGTCTTCCAGAGACACAGGTATCACTTCTCGGCGATACTGCTTCACCTCGGTGATATAGCTGATGTACTTCTTCGTGCTTCCAGTGCTTTGCTTCTCTTTGGTTGTGAACGTCTCCAAGAACGTTTTGATCAGCGCTATTGCTCAACTCGAGCTCAATCGCTCACCCCTTTCGCTATCGTAATTCGGAAGCCGGTTGTATTCTACTGCCGGTAAGACACGCGCCATCTCCTCCTTGTTGTCCCTGTTTTTTGAATGAAAGGGTTGACGGAAATCGGATGGATTTGGGTTGTCACTTCTATTTATGGAGTGGGTGATTGCATTGTGTTGTGGAGTATGTGTAGAGGATGTGGGAGATGTGTTGGGAAGTCATCGTGATTCATAGATTTGGATGTGTTATTTGCATGAAAGGCAGAATAATGATGATTTGGATGTTCACTTGATTTGTTTGGGGACAGGAATGTGTGATTAGAAATGGTATGTGAAACAAGAAGCAAAGTGGATGAGAGAGTCAAATGCACCAATATCTAGTAGTGAGAGAAGGGTGAAAAGGGGACTTCCAGCGATTGTGAAATGATGACAACTTCGAGTGAAAACGCGATAGGGGATAACAGAGATCGAAGGTATATCTCGATATCAATGGGAAAGAGAAGGACTACTCTCAAAAACAACAGATGACGCGTAACGGAAAGAATCGGAACAAAAACCGTCACAACACAATGCAGTGAGCTTTGGCAAGTCTATCCATCAGTCCATGCAGTTCCAATCACTTCGCATAATCGCCTTGGAAGAGTCACTCCCATACTTGAAGCGAAACGCGTTCCAGCCAAGCACGATGGATGTCAATTCGGGCAAGTCTGTTCATCAATTCCTGCTCCTGTTCAGTACTCTCAAATGTTGCGCATATACAGTTTTCAAAGGAACGCATACCACACTGAAGTGTTGCTAGTATTGGCAAATCTATACATCAATCACTACAGTACCAACAGACCCTTCAACTCCAATGAAGCGAACCAGAAATTGCCACTCTCTGCACTGACATCTCCCATTTCAATCACTGCCAAAGAAGGCACATTCTCAATCACACACACAGAATAGTCAGAGAAGGAGTAACGACCAATCTTCACTTCCTTCACTCTCTCACAGTTCTTCAACTGGAAACACCCATTCGGTGTACTACCAATGCATCTCTTGCTCTTCGTAAAACTGTTCTCTCCAATAGTCACTCTTTCCAATGCGTGCAAACCAATCAGCTTCACTTCCTTGACAAATGTGAATGAATAGTCTCCCACTTCAAACACTACCATGTTCACTTGCTGACTCAAATCCAAGTGTGTAAGAGAATCATCGTTGCAAGCATTCGAATCAACGATGACACACTCCAAGCTTGATAGCACCTGACTCAACGCGATTTCTTCTCGAATTGTCGCTTTTGGATTCGTGAAGAAAGTGGGATTCGTGTTCAATAATCCAACATCTACAAATGAACGAACTCCCTTTGATTCACTCTTATAATGCAGCTGCCATCTATTGCCAAAAGCATCATCGCCAAAGCATGTGAGAGGAAACCTTGGGATGTCTATGAATTACCAAGTTCCATTGCAGGATACCTTCAAGAGTGATATAGCGAGCATATCGAAACAGCCTATTATCCCTTGGATTGCACTGAAGCGTTCTCAGCTGTGGCAAATCTAGTTGTTAACGCATTCCATGACAGGCACTTCGCATAACCACTTCGGGTATGCAGTCGCCCTCCACAATATAGCAGAAGGCCTGCTCGCCAAACACAATGGTGTCCAATGCAGGTAAGTCTATTCCTCATTTCTCGACCATGAGCGCTACTCTCAAATAACAAGTTATAGCACGAACTGAATGACTTCCAGTCAAATATAAGCAATTCCAATCTTGGCATTTCTAGTCATCATTCTCATTCTCTTGCGGTCACTTCGCAATTCCAATACTTCTGCGTTTTGAAAATTACGTCCTTCCATTTTTATCCTTCTTACAGCATCCAAGTGTTCAATCTCACACACAGTGTAATGAGAGAAAGAGCCTTCGCCAATATGCACCTCCGTCAGCTCAGGGCAATCCTTCAGACTGAAACAACCCCTCGGCGGATCGATGGATATATCATAGCACCCGCTGCCAATCTTCAGGGTTCTCAGTTTCTTCAATCCAGTCACCATCATTTCCTTCACATCCCTAAAGCAGTAGTCACCCACTTCCAGCAATTGAAGATTGAGAAAGCAGGAAAAATCAAGCGGTTTCCATTCTTTCCCATCACCCATGACGTTGTGAATACGAAGCTGTTCAAGTGTGGTGGGGAGTTGGTTGTCATAGTTCAATCCTCTCTGTGCCACCCTGTATTCCTGTTCATTATTCAACCAATTCCCATCATGCAGTACTCCACCATTGCGGTCATACTGAACGCCTCGTCCCCAGCGCTTTCCTTCAAAGATCTCTCCTTCATACTCAATTGCACCATTATCAGGATAGTAGCTCCTGCCATAGCACACATTCACTTCACCCATTCGGAATCCCTGATACTTCTTCTCGCCCTCACTGTCATACAACACGCCCCAGCCATAGGGCTTCTCGTCAAGCACATCTCCTTCCCATCTCTCTCCATCATCACTCAAATCCAACACCCGATTGTGCTCAACTCCCTTCACCTCCTCTCCATTCACTCGCAACAACGCATGCGAGTCAACATCCACTTCGATCACTCCCTCTTTGCCGAATTCCACTACAGCAGAAGAGGAGAGCTCAGCAATTCCCTCGTGATACCAGCGCAAACCGTCATTCTTGTACATAAGGAAGCAAGTATTACTCATTTCATTCCACGGAACTCTGCGATACGCTTGCTGCTTCTTCGCCTCCTTTGCCAAACACGTCAGCACTTCAGAGCAGCCTTCTCTCCTCATTCTCTCCACACTCCCCTTCACAAAGGCATGCTATTCATCATTCCCCATCACAACACTCACATTCATCAATTCACTCACACTCCGTCGCTTACTCACATCCTTCACCAAACACTCGCTCACAAAGTCCGCAAACGCAGCAGACCACTTCTCACCAGAGAGAGAAGGGTTCACAGAGCGGATTGCACTCTTCACCTCGTAATCAGGATAACGCTCAAAGGGATTCTTCCCATCGGCCATCTCGACGAGCGACACTCCAAGAGACCACACATCACTCTTCCTCTCTCTCCTTCCATCCAAGGCTTCAGGAGGGTCATATCGGGAACCACCACGCTGTCTGCCTCTTCCGAAAGAGTACGCCTCCAACTCCTCTGGTAATCCACAATGACCCAGTTTCACCACGCCATTCTCAAAGAGAAGCAGATTCTCCGGCCTGATGCTCTATCCGATCAACTTTCCTCACAATGAATTACTCCATGCGTAACATCGTGATTATGCAGGTGCTCCAATCCCAGCAGGCAGCAACAAGCAATCTCGCGTATCTCGTCCTTAGTGAAGTTGTTGCCATTCAGCAAGTGGGAATCAACAGATCCACATACACTGTACTCCATTACAACCTGATTCGTAACCTCTCTCGCCAAATCCACACCCACAATTCCTTCTCATTTGCCAACACTTCATTGCAATGCACAAGAAATGGGCAATCGAATAGTGCTTGCAAATCGCTCTCAAACGGACAACTATCCATGTGTCTCATATGCCTCGCCTTTTGGATTGTGACAAGCGTATTGGTGCGAATGTCACGCGCTAGAAACGATTCGCCAAAGATCCTATTCCTCAATTCCAATCTCCACCAAACACCCCGGTTCCAGCTTCCTTAGGATCTCATAATCCTCAATCGAACGTGTTTTCATGAAAACACGACCCAAGATAACAGATGTTTGACGAACACCGTCATCTGAATACTACCAATTGCTGTATTCTCTATCGCCAATACAAACGGTGAATCTCCATTCTCCCTTCATCTCTCCTCAACGACTCATTATGACATCACCATCCCCTCCTCCCCACATTCAACCACAAATCCTCAGCTAATCCCTCTCCCATTCTCTGCTCAATCACTATCTTCCTTATCAAGAAACCACTGTACAGACCAACAACAAACTGCCACATCTCTTATTCACCACCCCTCTGTTTCGCAATGAAAGGTGTTGTGCTACTGCTCCTAACCCTATCGCTTGCCCTTTCGGAGATCGCCGACAATGACGACGTGATCACCTTCACCGATAAGAACGCGGATGAGCTGTTCGAGGAGTACAATCCCGTTCTCCTCCAGTTCGATGCTCCCGTGATGGCTGTTCAGCAGATGTGAATCCTAGTGGTGTGGTCAGTGCAGGAAGATGGACAAGGAGTACGCGAAGGCGGCGCGCATTCTCGGTGATCTTGACGATCCTCTCTACTTGGCGAAGGTGGATGCTTCCAAGAATCCCGCCCTGGTGAAGAAGTACAACATTCGTCAGTTCCCGTCCATCCTCTTCATCCGGAACGGAATTGCCGTGGAGTACAACTGGGGACTGAAGGCGGACGACTTCGTGGAGTTCATGAAGGAGAAGGCCGGTCCGATTGCCGAGACCTACCCGACGGTGAAGGCGTTGAAGGAGGCGTTGAAGAGCAGCGACTTTGCAGTCGTTGGCTACTTCAAGAGCACGAAGTGCGAGGAGTACAAGCAGTGGGAGAACGAGATCCTTCACCTCGGCGTGGAGCATGCGATCTACATCACCAGCGCCTCCATCGCCGAAGCCATGGGCGCGAAGGTCCCGTCGATCGTCTTCTACTACCAAGGCAAGGACCCGGTGACGGTGGACGCGAAGGCGTCGGAGCTGCGCCGGTGGATGCTGGTGAGCAAGCTGCCGGCCATCGTGCCCTACTCCGGCCTCTACTCGCGCATCCTCGCCTCGCCGGAGAACACGGTGCGCACGCAGCTGATCGCCTTCGCGCCCGCCGAGCTGTCCGAGGAGCTGAAGGCGGCGCTGGAGGCCGTGGCGACGGCGTTCAAGGGACGCCTGTTCGTGGTGCACGTGACGCCGGACCAGACGCGGTTATTCGACTTCTTCGGCGTGAGCAAGGAGGCGATGCCCTCGCTGGTGATGGCGGACACGACGGCTGGCGGGAAGAAGGCGCTGCTGAAGGAGGAGCCCTCGCAGGAGGCGCTGATGGAGTTCGTGACGTCCTTCTTGGAGGGCCACTTCACGCCGTACTGGAAGAGCGCGGCAGTGCCGAGGGTGCAGGAGGATGCCGTCTATGTGGGCGTGGGAGGCGGGCGTGAGGCGTAGGAGCTGGTGGGCACGCAGTTCGAGGAGGTGGCCTACGACCCGGCGAAGAACGTGCTGGTGCTGCTGTACACGCCGTGGAGCTGGGAGACGGAGGAGCTGCTGGAGCGGTACACTGAGCTGGCGGAGACGTTCAAGGAGGAGGAGGACGTGGTCATCGCGAAGATGAATGTGGTGGAGAACGAGGTGGAGGACATCGCCGTGCACAAGCTGCCCACTCTGCTGTTCTTCAAGGCGGGAGGAAACGGAAGGGAGAGAGTGGAGCTGGAGGGAGAAAGATCGCTGGACGCGATGAAGGCCTTCGTGGAGAAGAACCGCGTGGCGGTGGTGAGAGAGGAGGAGGAGCTGTAGTTTCATGTGGTCATAACTGTGGCGCTGTTTGTTGTCATGATTCCCATGGAGAACGACTTTTCTGCGTCCGCCTTGGAGCGTATCCGAACCGGTACCCTTTCTCGCACAAATTCAGGTGTAGAATTCCTCCAATCCTTTCCTTCCCTTCTCGACAGAATCGAAAGGATTCTGACAAACGACTTTTCCATTCCGGAGGAGTTGCGCGCAAACGTGCTGGAGATGGTGCGTTATAATGTGCTGGGAGGGAAAATGATCCGGGGACTGTTTTCCGTGTATTCCGCTTATGCGATGAGCGGAGAGTGGGACGACAAGAGGAAGGAGCAGTTTGCTGTTTGGATCGGCGTTTAGGGGGTAGGTGCTTTCTGCAGGGATGGTGCGCCGAGTTGCTCCAGGCCGCCTTTCTGATTGCGGACGACATCATGGACGAAGCAGAGACGAGGAGAGGGAAGACAGCTTGGTACAGGATGAAGAAGGTGGGAGGGTGCTAGATGGGTGTGAAACTAGGTGGGAATGATGAGCATCAATGACACCTTCATCCTCCAAAGCCTGATTCCCAAACTGCTGAAGGAAGTGATTGACTCGCCCACGGTGTATTGCAACGTGGTGAGGGTGTTTGAGGACATCAAGCTGCGCACAGAAGTGGGGCAGATGCTCGACCTGAGTACCGTCGCGGTGGACACGCATTCCCTCAATTACAAGTATCCGTGTGCTGCGGGGCTAAATCCTAGATACTTCACGGATGACTACTACCGGGAAATCATTGTGAACAAAACGGCGTACTACACCGTGTTCCTGCCGGTGTATCTGGGATTAGTGCTTGCGCAGTGCGATTCTTCTCTTCTCCGCTCTGAGCTGCTGCAGGAGTGGTGCGTCCTCCTCGGCTGCTACTTCCAAGTCCGTGACGACTACTTGGACGTGTTCGCGGATGCCTCCGTGCTGAAGAAGGAAGGCACCGACATCCAGGAGGGCAAGTGCTCGTGGGTGGTGCTGACGGTGCTTTCCATGTGCTCGGAGGAAGATCGAGCCGCGATCCACCAACACTACGGCAAGAAGGAGAAGGAGGATGTGAGGGTCGTGAAGGAGGTGTTTTCCAAGTATGACGTGAAGTCCCGTTTCCTGCGCTACGAGGAAGATGCGCTCCAGCGCATTCGAGCCATTCTCTCCTCCTTCCCCGAGAAGCGGTTTGTGCCGTTCATGCAGTTCTTCACCGAGACGCTGTTCGGCAGAGTGTAGACAAGAAACAGGACAATGAGAATCACAGCAACTCACAGCCTTATTCCTCCTCCGCAGCCTCCGTGTGGTTCTTGCTGTTTCTTCTAGCCACACGACCCTACGCCTCATCCCTCACCAACACATCTCACAGGGCGACCACCGCCGTAGGGGGAGTTCTCGGCGAACTGGATGTGCTTCTCGGAGTCCACATGCACCATGAACGAGGGAGAGTTCACTACCTGCTGACCCACGCGGATGTGTCTCTGCTGAATCAGCTTGCGGGCGTGGTGGATCGACTTCGCCAGACCGAACTTGAACACCTTCGTCTGCAGTCTGCGGTCCATCAGCTTGGAGGTCGACAGCTCCAGAATGGAGTCCAGCTTCTTGTCCTCCTCGGAGATGAGGCCCAGGCGGGTCATGCGGCGGATGATGGCAGCGCCCTGGAAGATTCTGCGGGGATCCGTCTCCTCCAGCGTCAGCAGTTCACGAGCAGCCTAGATGTCACACCTCTCGCCCTTCCACCACCTTGCGGATCTTGGCGAGCACGAGCTGCACACGCCAGATCTCACGCTTGTTGCGCAGACCGTATTCACCGCAAATACGCAGCTCCTGGTCCAGACGCTCGCGCTCGTAGGGGCGGCGGGGAGTGCTGAAGGTAAGACGATCTATTCACGGCGTTAGAGCGCTGAAACGTGGAGAACAGCCACTTCAACAGGCAATCGACGCAAATCAATTCTACTTCACTCCACCACGTACAATTTCTGTGATGAGCACAAGTCACCATCTTCTAGTAGGGATGCGATTCTCTTTCTAGCACAACCACCAAATGGTCGAAAACAGGCCGATTTGGGAAGGGGTGTCGAAACAAACAGAATGAATGCAAAAATAGTCCCACCGTGTGGAGCCAACAGGTGACACTCCATCGCCAAACAGGAGGGAGAATCATCCTGAGCAACACGATTCGAGCCTAGAGAGAGCACAGGGGATAGCCCTCATCCCAACCTGAAGGACTCTCCATCCAACAGCACAAACCCTGTCTACACGAGGACTGCGTCCATCTACAAGCGTGTTAGTGAGTTTCATACAGTGTCATCGGAGAAGGCGATAGGCACTGCTATCAGAACACTGGTCTCTGCTCTTCGAGTGCGTCTCCGACATGCACTTAGTCGCATGTAAGTCTGCACGAAGAGGAATGGAAGAGAAACAGCGGGAAGCACGAAACCTACTCTACCAACACCGCAGCAAAAGAAGAAATGGAAACAAGCCACACGACACAACTGCAGGCTCACAGAACGAGTCCTGAACAGTTCATGCGTGTGCAGTGATGCGCCGCACAGTATTGGCCAACAGACCCTTGATTATCAACGACGCATTTCCAGCCTGTCCTTCCCTCAGTTCATTCTTCCTTAGTTGCTCGATTCCGCAGAAATGAAGGTTACTCTTGCTTCCAACCATGTTGAGATCCCCGAAGGAGGTATGCCTGTTGTTTAGCCCCATTGACCCTGTAGTGGAGGTCTACGTCAAGAACCGACGTGTGGTGGTGAAGGGACCCCGTGGCACGCTGCGCCGTGACTTCTCCCACCAGTTCGTGGACATTCGCAAGGAGGACAACAAGGTCCTCGTGGAGCTGTGGTTCGGTCTGCACAAGAACGTAGCCGTGGTGCGCTCCATCTGCACCCACATCAAGAACATGATGCTCGGCGTGTCTCACGGTTACCGCTACAAGATGCGTTTCGTGTACGCTCACTTCCCCATCAACGTGGCCATCAACAAGGAGGGCAAGAAGGTGGAGGTGCGCAACTTCCTGGGCGAGAAGAGAGTGCGCCACATCCACATGCTGGAGGGCGTGACGGTGATGAAGTCCGAGGCTCAGAAGGATGAGATCATCCTGGAGGGTAACGATGTGGAGAAGGTGTCCACTTCGGGTGAGCATCTCTGAAACCACGTAACGAATAGCTGCGCAGATCTACCAGTCCGTGCTGGTGAGACACAAGGATATCCGTAAGTTCCTCGATGGTATCTACGTGTCCGAGAAGGAGTTCTGCGTCGCGGAGGAGGAGGATTCCGACGACGAGTAAGTCGGTGGTTAAACTTGTACTCTATTCTGCTTGTGTTTGTTGCACCCGTCTGGAAATGGAGCCGTTCAAGGTCCTCGTATGCCACGCGCTTGGAGAGTGAGGGGATAGGTCGTTGGCGATCTGTGTTCAATTCGGTACGACTTTCTTCCCTCTCTGCTGCAACTGTCTTCTACGAGCCAGATGGAATAGTGGATGGTTGAAGGAAGGACTCATTCCCAGTTTCCTCACAGACCTGTCCAATCCCGAGACTCCCCTGTCCAGCCTCTTTCAAAACTACGCCTTCGTCCTCTTCTTCGTCGATATGCAGAATGAACGCACCTGGCGCATTTGCCGCAAGGGCATTGCAGAAACGCCCATTTCATATGCGCTATTGAAGAGCTGTCTTGTTGTGAAGGATTGTGGGGAAAGGGAGGGGGAGTGATGGATAGTGGACAATTCCATCCGTCATGCATTCAGTGGGAAGGACGTGGCGGATACTGCAGCGGCCAAGAATATTCAGCTCGTTTCCTTTTCAAACAGGGTATGTGCCCTCCACTGAATTGAGCCCTAGAATCCGATAGAGGAATCGAATGCGGTGCAAGCCATCTACCACTTGTTCACCAACGCCTCTTCTCTCTCCATGTCCTCTCTCCCCGTGGGAAACGACGTTCTGCCCTTTGTACTATCGCCTGTTTTCTGCAAAGCCAGTCAAAACGCATGCATTCCATTCTTCCTTCACCACACTTCGACTGGATAGCGGTAGGATTGCAGAATGGAGCATAAGGCTGCGTACGAGAGAGGGAGAGAAAATGACGAGTAGGAAGCAGGGAATTGATTTCGACGTTTGCAAGCGCAATCTGTTGTTGAAACTGAGCAAGGAGCTGGACAAATCGAAGAAGGGATCTGTGGACGCGCCCATCGTCGATTTCGTGGAGTACGTGAACAAAACACCCGACTTCTGCACCACGTCATCGTGCTCGGGACGCTTCTCCATCTTCTGTGCCTCCTATGATGAGGAGAAGAGTGCTCAGGTGTCTGTTCAGATTGGATGCGCTGCTTCATCAGTAGAAGGGAGGAAAGTGGCTCTTCGTGGAACATCGCGTGGTTACCCCTGAGGAGCTGATTGCCAAGACGAAGGAGGAGCTGCCTCGTTGCAAAGGCGTCACACTCTTCAAGCTGGAACCATTCGTTCTTCACGTAGGCACGGGCGTGTAGGGTAAAGCGAAGGTGCAGTGTCGCAACTGGGAGAAGGCGCAGGAAATGTTGGAGCTGGCCGTGGCTGCAGGCTTCAGGGAGAGTGGAATTCTGATGGGGCGGCGAATCATGCTGGGCATTCGCACCACCGCGAACAGCATGGAGTTTCCCATCGCGGAGAACGGGCAGCTGCTGGTGACGGAGAAGTACCTGCGCTATGTGGTGGAGTACGGAAACAAGAAGTTCGAGGACAATCTGCGACGGATTGCCGTTCTTTTTCAGTCTGTTTGGCTGAAGGAGTGGAATGAAGTGTAGATCAGGGAGCAGTACCCCCTCCCGGAGGAGAGCGCGAAGAAGGCGCGAATCGCATAGGTTCCTTTAGTGTTCGTGTAGGAGCGTTTGTTGCACACCCAAATGCATGTAGTCTTCAGTTTGGTCCATGACCCGAATTCACGGGAGTGCTCCCGGAAAGTGCATCCTCTTTGGGGAGCATGCGGTGGTGTATTATCGGAGCGCGCTGTGTGGAGTGGTCGATTCCCTCCGCATTCACTGCTGGATCGTAGTCGCATAGTGCATCGTTGATGAGCAGGACGATTGCGCAGAGGCGGACGGGCTTGAGATCACGACAGTCCCCTTTCAGGCAGACAGGGAGGAAACGGTGCGTCTGGACATACAGATGCTTCAAACGGAAACGATAGAATGGAAAGGCATGAGTTGATTGTCTCTTTAAGCAGTGTAGTCTCTTCGCCCATCTCCACAGTGTTCCAACAGCACATTGAAAAGTGTATTCAGAACGGCAGTCCCATTGGGCCCCTAACCAAGAGCACGATTACCCTTGCCGTCTTCATGCTTCAGAAGACTTCTCTGTTCGCTCTCTCCTTCTGTGTGATGCGTAGTCTATGGGAGCTCCCGCCGCGCACACGAATTCGAGTGGCGAACCGAGGCATTCCCGAGGAAAAGGGGCTGGGCGGCTCTGCCGCGCTTTGCACCTGCATGGCTGCAACGTGTCTTGCCTTTCGAGCGGCTCTGCACCACGCGGACAATGCCGCCGCGCTGGTTGGATCGATGGGTTGGCTTGAGTGTAGAATCTGGAGGAAGTGAACGCGCTGGCGTATGAGGGAGAGGTGCTCTACCACGGGAATCCATCGGGTATCGACAACACCGTCTCGTGCTATGGTGGGCGAAGGAGAGGGCGTGGAGTGTAGGCGGCTTGCTTCGCTTCCGCAAGAAGAGGGAGGGCGGCAATGAGATGATGCCCATCGACGCGGAGGCGGTGCAGCTGGTGCTGGTGGACTCGATGCTGCCGAAGAACACGGGCCGGATGATCGAGAAGGTGAAGCGGCTGCAGGGCGTGCTGCCGGAGAGCGTGGAGTGTCTGTTCGACGGGATTGAGGGGCTGGTGAGCAGCGTGACGCGCGAGGGCCGACTCGACGGCGGGAGACTGAGGGAGGCGGTGGAGATGAACCAGTGTCTGCTGCAGGCGCTGGGCGTGAGTTGCGAGGCCATCGACGAGATCGTGCGTGTGGGCAGGCAGTGCCACTTCGCGGCGAAGCTCACGGGAGGCGGTGGAGGTGGGTGCGTGATCGCCGTTGCCTCGGACGAAGCGACGGCTGCGAACAAGGAGTTGCTGCTGCAGAGTCTGAGGGAGCGAGGCTATGAGGTGCAACAAGTGCGCATCGGAGGGAAGGGCGTGGAAGTGGAAATCATGTAACCTGTTTGCGAACAAACACAACACCCAGCGTCTACTGCGAGGAACGCTTCATTCCCTCGACTGCCCTCTTCAAGTCCTGCGTTCGCTCCATCACCTGCTCGTATCTACGCCTCACGCCCACGCGCCACACCCACAGTGAGGGAGCCGATTTATCGATCACCACGCACCCGTCCTGTATCGCCACCTTCTGCTCCACCGCCTTCGTCTCCACCGCCTGCTCCACCCACTGCTTGCACGCCTCCTCGCCTACGCCTCACGCGCCTCGCCCGCCCGCACTGAGACTCAGGTTGCGCGCCAACAGCTTCATGCCGATGCGGCGGTGCACGTTGCACATCAGCTCGAACACCAGCACGCGCGCGCCCTGCATGAACTTGGCCTCGAAGGCGGGGTTGCCGCTCAGGAAGAAGTCGGAGGCGAACACGTCCTCGCAGCGCGCCAGCTGCTCGCTCGCCGCCTCGAAGTCCATCTCGATCGACAGCTGGTACAGGAACAGCAGCACCGGGTCCTCCAGCGCCGCCTGCTCGCGCTCCAGCACCTACCTCTCATACTACGCTCCAAGCCCCACGTCCGCCAGCCGGCCGATCAGCGCGCGGTTCTGCGCCAGCTGCACGACGGCCAGCACCACCATGTAGCGCAGCAGCCAGGGGCAGTAGATCTCCACGGCGGCCATGTACCTGCGCGTGAGTCGCCACGCCCACGCCCACTCCTTGCGGTTGAAAGTGCGTAGGAACAGCTCGGCGCCCTCCTCGTGCTGCGCCAGCACGAACAGCCCGTAGTGCAGCAGCCAGCAGCGCTCCTGCGCCACCTGCAGCGCCGGCACGGTGCTCTAGACATCAGCGCGGCGGGCGAGCGGCACCTCGTTAGCAGCGAGGAAGGCCTCGATGGCCTTGATGCCGGCGTGGGCCTCCTCCAGGTCGCCCATCAGCAGCTGGCAGGTCAGGTTGCCCCACAGCAGGCTCAGGTAGCGGCTCGCAAATAAGTCCTTGCAGGGCGCGGGCGACGGCATCTGAGCACTGTGGGTGAGGAGGGGGAAGGGAGGGAACAGGTAGAATGTGATCAGGTCGATGACCATGCTGTACTGGCCGCAGTTCATCAGGAACTTGGCGATGGGACAGCACTCCTCCAGGTCCGCCTTGGTGATCTACCCTGAATCGGGGAGGGAAATGCAACATCAAAGCTCTGGAGATCCTCGTCGGACAGCACGGGCATCACGCCCTCGCTCTCCTTCTCCTCCACGCACGACTGCACGCACTGGATGAGCGGACTCTCCATGATTTCGTCGTAGCGGTCCTTGGAGATTTGTGCTTTGCCCTTCAATTCTACGCAATCACGCCGGAGACGAGCGCGCACCTTTGGGAGGCTCTTCCTCGGGGTAGATGGACTTGAACACGTCGACGGCGTACTCCAGCATGTTGGTCTTCTGGAGAAGGGCGTAGCGCGCCTTTGCAATTTCATTTTGTTTATACATCTGCTCGTTAGGGTGTCACCAACTCGAAGCGGGTGACAAAGGATATCTTCGACTCCTCAAGCCAATCAAAAACAGGAAGAAGCAGGTGAATATCGAAATAGGGCGCCATGCGGCGAGACAGATCGAACTCTACCCGTAACGCGGAGAATCCGGCACTCCTACTCGCATTAGGCGTTCTCTTCACAACCTCCGCCACTCCTTCCTGTTGCGCAGTCGCTTCCTTTTCAGCCATCGTCAGAACGGTCTTAAGGGGTGCTAATTCTACGGTCTGTGCATGGGGCGGCGCTAACGGTTATTTCGCTTCCCTGGCGAGGCTGTCGCCACCCGTCATTTCTTAGTATTCCGCGTTTGCAAAACAGAAGCATGAGCATGAACGAGCTGAAGAAGCAGTCGGCCGTGGAGGCGGTGAAGCAGATCAAGAGCGGCGATGTAGTCGGTCTGGGCACCGGCTCGACTGCCTACTTTGCTGTGGAGGAGGTGGGAAGACTGCTGAAGGAGGGTCTTCTCCACGACATCGTGGGTGTGGCGACTTCCATCGAGACGGACACTCACGTAGTTCTGAGCAGCGCAATGTAACGGTGTAGGCTCGCGCGCTGAACATTCCCATGGTGAGCATCGATGAGGTGGAGTCTATCGACATCGCGATTGACGGCGCGGACGAGGTGGATCCGGACCTGCAGTTGATCAAGGGCAAGGGCGCTGCCCTGCTGCGTGAGAAGAGCACGGAGATTCTGACGTCGCGCTTCGTGGTGATTGTGGACGAGAGCAAGATCGTGAAGAAGCTGGGCACGAAGGACGCCCTCCCCGTGGAGATCGTGCCCTTCGGCTGGAAGCAGACGCAGAAGCGCCTGGAGAAGTACGGCGTTCCCGTGCTGCGCCCCAGCAAGGAGGATCCCAGCAAGCCGTGGGTGCGTGAGGTGTGAGTGAGGCGTAGTCTGGTGACGGACAACGGCAACTTCATTATTGATTTGCGCTTCCCGAACGGCATTGACCACCCCGCGGAGATGGACCGCGCGATCAAGCAGATCACGGGCGTCGTGGACCACGGCCTGTTCATCAACATGGCTACGACGGTGGGTGTGGGAGTGTGCGATGATGGGTAGGTGATTGTGGCGGCGAAGGACGGAATCAAGGTGATGACGAAGAACTGAGTGTTGCGCATTTGAATGGACATCTTTTAGATGGGGGTGTTTGTTTCTGAAGGCTTGGATTCCATATCTATTTGGTTGCTCTCTTCTTGATGCAGTAGCTCGATTGCAGGAGGTGCTATTCCCTCTTCACTCTCCAACGGCGATTTCCTTAGTGAAGCAGGGGTTCAATAGAATTCTCCACCTTTGGTTTCTAACAGCCTCGTACATTGTCTCCATCGCACTTTGCGGATGTATGCGGCTGCCTATTTGCCTCCCCAAGTCAACTCCTTCCAAGTGAGTGCCCGACATTGGACGATGTTGGCAAGCTGATCCGATTGTGGATAATGAGGATAGGCATGCCCCTTTCGTTTGGAAGGGTTGTGGGGGATTGCGCGTCGGCAACTGGACAGGAGTGCCAGAAGAGGGGGAGAAGAGAGCGGGCTGACATGCCGCAGGAGCCAATGAAACGATGCATTTGCGCGTATGTCGTCGCGCTTCACTTCTGGTTCTTCTTGACTGTTCATATCAAACCCCACATTCTTTTTTTATCTTCCTCTTGTTTTATACTATGCTTTCTCGTTCATCTGTCATTGCCCGTTCTTTCGGCTCCGCCGCTCGCAAGCTGTTCGTCGGTGGCAATTGGAAGTGCAACGGTTCTCTCTCCAAGGTCCAGGAGATCGTGGCTACTCTCAACAACTCCAACCTCAACAACGACGCTGAGGTCGTGATCGCCCCTCCCACCGCCTATCTGAGAGACACCGTGGCTACCGTGCGCGCTGATGTGCAGGTGGCTGCTCAGGACGTCTGGTCCCAGGGCAACGGTGCCTTCACCGGCGAGACCTCTGCTGAAATGCTGAAGGATCTCAAGGTCGGTTGGGCGATCGTGGGCCACTCCGAGCGCCGCGGCAAGGGCGAGAGCGACGCCGAGGTTGCGACCAAGGCTGCGTACGCTCAGAAGAACGGTCTGAAGGTGATCTGCTGCCTGGGCGAGTCCCTGAAGGAGCGCGAGGCTGGCCGCTTCGCCGAGGTGGTGACCCGCCAGCTCAAGGCCTACGCCGACGCCATCAAGAACTGGGATGACGCCGTGATCGCCTACGAGCCCATCTGGGCCATTGGCACGGGCAAGACCGCCACCCCTGCTCAGGCGGAGGAGGTGCACGCCGTGCTGCGCAAGTGGCTGCGCGACAACGTGAGTGCCGCCGTGGCGGACAAGGTGCGCATCATCTACGGAGGCTCCGTGAACGCGAAGAACTGCAACGAGCTGGGCAAGCAGGCCGACATCGACGGCTTCCTGGTGGGCGGCGCTTCGCTGAAGCCCGAGTTCGTGAACATCATCAACGCCAACTCCACGGTGCAGAACGCGGGCCCCGTGAGCGTGGGTATCAACGGCTTTGGCCGCATCGGTCGTCTGGTGTTCCGCGCCAGCCAGCCGAACCCGCTGGTGAACGTGGTGGCGATCAACGACCCGTTCATCACGCCCGACTACATGGAGTACATGATCATGCACGACTCCACCCACGGTCCGTTCCAGGGCACCGTGAAGGCCGAGAAGGACGCGATCATCGTGAACGGCCGCCGCATCGTGGTGTCCAACGAGATGGACCCGAAGAAGATCCAGTGGGGCGCTGCGGGCGCTGAGTACATAGTGGAGTCCACGGGCGTGTTCACGGCGAAGGACAAGGCCGCGCAGCACCTGGAGGGCGGCGCGAAGAAGGTGGTGATTTCCGCGCCGTCGAAGGACGCTCCGATGTTCGTGATGGGCGTGAACAACACGACGTACACGAAGGACCTGAAGGTAGTGTCGAACGCGTCCTGCACGACGAACTGCCTGGCGCCGCTGGCGAAGATCGTGAACGACAAGTTCGGTCTGAAGGAGGGTCTGATGACGACGGTGCATTCGGTGACCTCCACGCAGAAGGTGCTGGACGGTCCTTCCAAGAAGGACTGGAGAGGCGGCCGCTCTGCCTGCTACAACATCATCCCGTCCTCCACGGGCGCCGCCAAGGCCGTGGGCAAGGTCATTCCCGAGCTGAACGGCAAGCTGACGGGCATGTCCTTCCGCGTGCCGACGGAGGACGTCTCCGTGGTGGATCTGACCTGCACGCTGAAGAAGCCTGCCACCTACGAGCAGATCAAGGCTGCAGTGAAGGAGGCTTCGGAGACGTACATGAAGGGCATTATGGGATACGTGGACTACGACGTGGTGTCTCGCGATCTGCTGACCTGCTCTTACTCTTCTGTCTTCGACGCGAAGGCAGGAATTGCCCTGAACGACACGTTCGTGAAGCTGGTTTCTTGGTACGACAACGAGTGGGGCTACTCCAACCGTATGGTCGACCTCATCCAGTACATGGCGAAGGTGGATCGCTCTTAAGTTGGCTAGTGTTGATTACAATTGTATCTTCTCTCAGAGCGTGTTTGTTGCATTCAGTTATGTCTGTACGGGTTGTCAATTTCTTCTTTGTACATCTGCATCATGCCCTCGCTGTATCTGCAGTATGAGAGACTGCCCCAGTGGCTTCTTACGTACTTCTACTACTTCCAGTACCGCATTGCCTCCCTGCTTCACATATCCGAGGTCGGAGCATGCCTTCGGATTAACCCTGTAGCAACAAGCATTCGGCATTGCGCTGATGATTGTTCTCTCAACAGTCTACCTCATTGTGGTAGGACTCATTGCTCGTACGATGTGTTTATGCTGAATTGATTCTCAGTGCGTGTGTTCTGGAAAACGCGCAGCCGAAGATCCCGAACCATCCATGGTGATTCGATTCTGCTTCTGGGTCCTTGCGATAGCGGAAAGACGTCCCTTTTCTATATGGTATGGACCGCGTAGTGTATTGTTTATGTAGGCAACGGAGAACGCCTTCCCCGAGACGGTGACCTCGATGAAGGAAAACGTCGCTTCGTTCGTCTGTGCTTCTTCCGAGGAGCAGGGCCCCGAGGAAGAGGCGAAGAAGTTGAGAGGCCGGATCATTGACTTCCCTGGCCATCCCTCCCTTCGCGGGTACGCCCAGCCGTGCTTTGTAATGGAGTAGCCAGCTGGACAAGTACTTCTCTCAGGCATCGGCCATCGTGTTCATGATCGATGGTGCGTCGTATGACGTGAAGGAGGTGGCGGAGTAATTGCAGAGGATGGGAGTGATGGAAAGGTACATCTACGACATCTTCGTGAATTCTGCGTACCTGCTTCACCCTTGTCCCATCCTTATTGCAGTGAACAAGAGCGACCTTGCCGAATGCAGGGAGAACGCCGCTGTGTTCGATGCGATTGAGAGAGAATTGTGGATGTGCTTCTCGCGCTTGAGTCGTAGGGATCAGATCAAGGAGTCTCGTGGCTCTGTCGAAACAGTGGGAGAGTCGAATGTGAACAAGCTGGGTGTGGAGGGACAGGTGAGACGAGCGCGGAAAGAATGAGACGTAGAAGTTCTCTTTCGAGAAGGACGCTCCCTGCAAGGTGTACACTTGCAATTGCTCTGTGAAGGACAGAGACATCCAGAAGGTCCTGGGTTTCATGTCTGCGACGCTGCACTAATGGTTTTAATAGTGGTTTGTTTGTTCCCACACTTCAGTTCGCCATGTGGCTTGTCGTGCTGCTTTTCCTGATTCTTGCTGTGTATCTCAATGAAGGCAAAGTAGAGATAACGCCAACAGCGAATTCCACTGCAATCCGTGATTTTGAGCTGTGGATACGGGAGCGCGGTTTTTGTTCATGAATACGATTTCATATGTAGCCAAAATGGCTCCCATGACAATAAGGGACTTCACGGAGCTGGGAAGAGGTGCCATTCATCCATTTCGAGTCATCCATAGGAATTATGGCAACAGAGGACATTGCTGCAAACTCCACTCTCATGGAAATACCGTTGGACGAAGTGATGTTGTTTTTCCCCAACGGTGTTGATTTCTAGCTATCCAAACACTGTACTGAAGAGTCTGTCTGAAGGAGACAGAGAGCTATTCGCGCAAATGGACGACGACCTCATCCTCACGGCTTTCCTCATGCAGGAGAGGATGAAGGGGAAATCCTCTCACTGGCATTTGTGGATATCGGTACTCCCGCTTCGTGCGTGTTACGTAGACTCTTCCGAAGCATCCCATCTCCTCCTCTTCCTACTCGGAAAGGGACATTGCTGACTTCCAGGATCCGGCCGTCATCAACCGCTTCCACATCCAGCGCAAGGACTACTTCAGCACCTATCTCCTCTTCGTCCGCCATCTCTACTCCTACTTCCTCTCCCTCCCCGTCCGCTTCTCCAGCCGGCTCTGGAGCCTCCAGTACCGGTCGTTCGAGTGGGCCTACTCCATCGTCATCTCCCGCTCCGTGACGCGTCACCACCTGATCATCCCCTTCCTGGACTACCGCAACTTCATTACCACCGACTCGGTGCGGCTTCTCTTCCGCGCTCACGCGTAGCCCTTCGACAACATCGACCGTTCCCACGAGCGGACGCATCTGCTGGACGAGCAGGCGGGCACGCTCCGTGTAGTGACGGACAAGGCGATCCGCAAGGGGAGGCAGGTGTATCTCAACTACGAGACGTACCCCTCGCACTTCTATCTTCTCCATTATGGGTTCGTCGCCGTGAGCAACATCCACGACTGTCTCCTCGTCCCGCTGCCCAACGCCACCTCCCTCTCGCCGCTTCTCCGACAGGTGCTGCAGGCGTTGGGCTTCCCATCGGACGACACGGTGTGTCTGGACTTCACGCGCTTCCTCAACGACAAGGCGCTGGCCTTCTTCCTCCTGCGCCGCGCGCCGGACGAGCACCTGCGGCGGTGTCTGGCCTTCTTCAACGAGGTGGTGGCTCCGAAGCAGCAAGGCCGCTGGGAGGCGGCGGACGTGCGGCGCTGCGCACTGGGGAGCTGGGAGGAGGACGCGAAGACGCGGTGGGAGGAGGTGAGCGAGGGCCTGAAGGCGGAGCTGCGCGAGCACCTGAAACAAGTGGCGAGCGCCTACCCCACCAGCATCGCCTTCGACAATGTATGGCTGAGGTGAGGCTGTGAGGCGTAGTTCGTGCTGCACACGCAGCGACGGGAACTCTCGGAGCCGGGCGTGCTGGCGCTGAAGTGGCGCATCTCGCGCAAGCACCTGCTGCAGCTGCTGATCAGCAACCTGGCGGTGGAGCCGCTGCAGCCCGAGGCGCAGGCGCAGGGGCCGGAGCTGAACGAGGTGATGGTGAGAAGGGGCGGTGAGGCGTAGCCGCTGCTGGCGCTGAACGACTGGGTGCGGCGGCATAGCGAGGTGGTGAAGGTGAGCGTGGCGGCAACGCCGTGGGGCGGGTACGGCCTGGTGGCGAAGGAGGAGATCACCAAGGGCGACACGGTGCTGGTGCTGCGCGAGGAGGCGGTGCTGGACCTGGAGCGGGCCTTCGCGCAGCCGACCATCGGCGCGGCGCTACGTTCCTTTTGCGAGGACGGGTTGGCGCCGCGGCTTGCGATGACGCTGCTCCTGCTGTGGGTGTGGCGCGGAGGCGTGAGCGGTAGGTACGAGAAGTTCGAGAACGGAAAGTGGTCGGCGTTCGCGCCGTTCCTGGCGCTGCTGCCGCCGCTGGCGAAGATGGAGAGTCTGGCGCTGCTGCCGCGCGAGGAGGTGCTTCTGCTGTACGGCAGCAGCGCCTTCGAGGAGGTGGCGGGCTTCAACGCGACGCTGCACGCGGACTTCGAGGTGTGCTCGCAGCTGGTGGCTGTCAGTCCGGTGCTGCGCAAAGCGTTCGTGCAGTCGGGCGTGTTCTCGTACCCTCACTTCCTCGTCGTGGTGTGAGGATGAGATGATGTGTAGTGGGCCTATTTGGTGCTGGTGGAAAAGGGGACATATGTGGAGGGCGACCTGATTCTGGTGCCGCCACTCGTCTTCGGACAGAACAGCATCTACCAGCGCTATGAGGACTACCCTGTGCTCTCTCACAGCAACCACAGCTACAGTTTCGTGCTGAGCGACGCGCTTCGGTTCTCGTCGGACGTGGTGCTGAAGCAGGGCTATGCCAACTGGTACATGCTGGTGTAGGCGTGAGCGGCAGGAGTGAGGGGCAGGTACAAGGGCGAGCTGCTGATGGCCGAGCAGGATGACTGCTTGCGATGGAATCTCGAATTGGATGATTCTGACCTTTTCTTCGATGTGGCACCGATGCAGTGGAATGACGCATAGGAGAAGGCAGAAGCGCTGAAGAAGGCGAATCTCCACTTATACGAGCAGTTCTGTCTCCCCACCGATGCGGCGAAACTCCCTGCCGATTTCTTGACCATGCTGAGCATTCTGAAGGATGTGAAGGTGATGAACAAGCAGGACCGCCAGCGACTGCTCCTGGACGCCATCAAGCAGAAGGCAAGTCAGTACATCACCGTATCCCTCAGCGACAAGATGCGGTCCAGGTGGCGACGACGAAAAGGACTCACGGTTAGGAGGGGCCAGTTCAGCAGCCGTTTACAGAACATGAATCGATTCTTGGCGGGCGAAAAGAGGCTGCTGAAGGAACTCCAGAAATCCGTCCGTCACATGCTATCCGACGACATATAGTTCTTGTACCCTTTTCTCACCCTCTTTGTTGCACCCCCAATCCTTTTTTCTAGTTGCCCCCACTTATGGAGAAAGAATTAGAAGATATTGCTGACCACGATTTTGACGAGGACGCGATCAACGAGTTGAGCAATCCCACTTCGGGAGCAAAGTGCGTTCTTCTCCCATTACAACTCATTCATTAGAGGAGACAAATCAGGTGCGAAGAAGAGTGGTTCCTTCCAGAAGATGGGTCTTAGCAAACCGGTTCTCTCCGGCATTCTCCGTCTGGGATTCAAGCTGCCTACTCCCATCCAGAGGGCGACCATTCCCATCGCATTGACGGGAAAGGATGTGGTGGCCATGGCGAGAACCGGTAAGGAGCACGGTTTCACCATCTGATTAGCTAGGAAGCGGTAAGACGGCGGCTTTCATCATTCCCATGATCGAAAAGCTGAAGGAGCGGAAGAGCACGCTGGGAGTTCGGGGCATCGTGCTGTCTCCCACCCGCGAACTGGCATATCAGTCGTACCGCGTGTGCCAGAAGCTGTCGCACTTCACAACGCTCCATTCTGTGCATCATCGTCGGAGGTGAGTCGATCGAGACGCAGTTCGAGATGCTGCAGAAGAACCCCGATATCATATTCGCCACACCGGGTCGTTTGATGCATCTCCTCCTGGAAGTGCCTGATTTCAACCTGAACAACGTGCAGTTCATATCCTATTTGATTCGACTTTTGGTGGCTTCTTAACGGTCACATTTGCTACGATGAGGCCGATCAGCTGTTCGAGCTGGGCTTCTCCGCGCAGCTGAACGAGATTTGCCGGAAGCTTCCCGGAAACCGCCAGTCCATGCTGATCTCCGCCACGCTGCCGGCCATGCTGCTGGAATTCTCCCGCGCGGGCCTGCGCGACCCGGAGATGGTGCGTCTGGACACGGACAACAAGCTGTCTCCGAATCTGTGCAGCACGTTCTTCATCACGCGCGAAGTCCATGTCATGTCCATCGCTGACAGGTAGAACGAGAAGATCGCGGCGCTCATCTACCTGCTGCGCGAGATCATCCCCGACCCCAAGGGCACGCTCATCTTCGTCTCCACGCGTTACCACGCCGAACTCCTCTCCGTACGCCCTTCGCCTCCTCCTCACGCCCAGACGCTCCTGACCCAGAACGGCATCGCCGCCAAGTCCATCTACGGCACCATGGAGGTGCGCCTCATCCTGTTTCTTTCCCGTAGACCACCAACCGCAAGATGAACCTCTCGCAGTTCCAGAATAACCGCGTGCCCGTGCTTGTGGTCACCGACGTCGCCGCCCGCGGCCTGGACATCCCCGCGGTGAACACCGTCATCCACTTCGACTGCCCCTCCTCGCCGAAGCTGTTCGTCCACCGCACGGGCCGCACGGCGCGCGGAGGCAAGGACGGCGCCACCTGCGTGTTCGTGGGCGCCTCCTGCGGGAGTGAGGCGTAGCTGACGGCGGCGGAGGTGCCGTACTTCCTGGACATCATGCTGTACCTGTGCCAGCCGGTGCAGAGCAGCGACGCGGGCTACGACTGGACGGACCTGACGCCCGCCACGGTGCACTACGGGTGCTTCCCGCCGTCGCTGCTGGACGAGGAGGTGCGGTCGGTGGAGCGGCAGGTGGCGGCCAACGTGGAGCTGGAGCAGATGCTGCAGGCGGCGGAGAACGCGTGGGCGCGGCGCGGGCGGCTGAGGCGTAGGTCGGAGCTATATCAGAAGACGCGGCCGAAGGCGAGCAAGTCGAGCATCCGGCGCGCGGGCAGCGTGAAGCTGAACGTGATTCACCCGCTATTGCTGAACCACATCACGTCGGAACAGAAGGTGGTGGAGCGCGTGCGCGAGGACATCCACGGGTACCGGCCGACGAGCACGGTGTGGGAGGTGGAGCGCGGGAAGAAGAGCAGCGAGGTGATGGTGCGCAAGCGCAAGATGCACCAGTGGTCCATCGAGCGCACCAAGGAGGAGGCGAAGCAGGAGGGTGGGCGTGGCGCGGGCGCGTGAAGCGTAGAGGAAAAGAAGGCGCGCGAGGCGTACCTGAACGCGCACGAGCAGGACGGCGAGGCGGAGCAGCACGTGGTCCGGGCGGAGAAGAAAGAGCTGGGCAAGCCGCACATCTCGAAGAAGATGCGCGCGCTGCTGAAGCAGTCGGGCAAGCCCGTCTGCGTCAAGGACCTCGTCCAGAACGTGGCGACGCCGGCGGAGGAGGTGCGATTGTTGTGTTGGGTTGAGGGATAGAAAAGCTATCGTGACGAGGTGCATTACATCAACCCGGTGATGCCGATGACGCGCGACAACGAGGAGTTCTTGAACGTGCAGCAGGACGACGTGTCGCGGCTGACGGCGTCGGTGAACAACGCGCTGTTCGAGCTGGTGCCGGACGAGGCGCAGAGCATCACGCAGAAGCAGCGCATCACGCGCTGGGATAACAAGCGCAAGCGGTACGTGACGGGTACGGTGGGCGAGCTGCGGGACAACACGCACATCCGGAACGAGAGCGGACAGCTGGTGAAGGGGCACTCGAAGGTGAAGCGCGGCGAGCTGTACGAGCAGTGGAAGAAGAACCACAAGGTGGGCGAGCAGGCCATCGGCGAGGAGAAGCCGGACTACCGCGGTGGGAGACGAGGGTGGGGAAAACGGGGGGAAGTGAGGGGTAGACGGAATGGGAAGCAGAAGGGCGAGCGTGCCCCGCGCAACGAGCTGAAGACGAGAGACCAGGTGCGGAAGGATCTGAAGGAGAAGGAGAAGAACAAGGTGAAGCAGATGAACAAGAAGGATCGCGAGGCGTATCTGAAGAAGAACGGGAAGGGGAAGCGGGGTAACTTTAACAGGAAGTAACGTGTTTTAGAACGTGTTTGTAAAACAAACAAGTCAAGTCCCGCGGTTAAACTCATACTCGGGGATCTGCTCGGCCGTCAGCACCCGCGGCGTGGTTTCGGGAGAGTTCTGCGCCATCTTCTTGAAAAACAACCGTCCCGTTGTGACCGCCATTTCCACCGACAAGTTGTGATGCGCGGGCTGGAGTTGCTAGCTGTGATCCACAATTGCATCCGCCACCTGTTCTATCCACATGGGCAGCTTGCCGCTGTTGTCCGAGCGATCGTACCGCTGATCGGCGAACACCACGAAGGAGTAGTCGTTTTTATTTCGAATGGTTCGTCCCACGCACTGCGCACTCTATCCGTGAGGAAGCAAGCGTGATCCGACTTGCCGAATCGCATCGTACACGTAGTACTCGTTTTCGTCGATGTCATACTCGTTTCGCAAGTATTCCAGCTTTATCTTCAATTCCTTGGACTGGGAGTTCCTATGCGTCACATTCGTCCATCCCACCCACAGGAAGGGAACTCCCATCAACACGCAGCAGCGACCGTAATGGTCGTTGAAGTGGACACCTTCCGAAATATGCCCCCTGACCACACAGAGCAGAATGGCGCCCTTTCCCTGATCGCACGCCTTCTTGTAGTTGTACACCGCCAAGTTGCTCTCGTTGACGTCCCGACTCTCGATGAACAACAGCTTGAAGTTGAAGAGGTCTCGGAGAATTCCGTGCTCGTCCCACTCGCAGAGGAACAGTTCCAGGTGCGAATAGCTCGTAAAGAAGCAGATGATTCCGTCTGGCACGATCTGCGCCAGCTCCACCAGCAAGTTGCCTAATCGTCAATCCCGGCTTCCTCTCCCACCGTACGTCACCGCCACCACGCGGTTGCTGCGCAGCGTGTACTTGCTCGATAGCGGCACGTCCTTTACGCTCTCCGTCTTCGGCTGCGCCGTCACCTTCACCTCCTTCGCATTCTCCACCGTCATCCTGCCCTAAATCCTCACGACTTCCGTCATCGCAAACCTGGTCGTTTCCGCGACTGACCACCACGGGGCAGATGTGCGTGTTGGGATCAATGCAGATCCGCCGCTTCACCAAAAAGGGATATTGAAGCAGCTTCGGGAAGAAGTCCAGCGGCGACAGCGTGCCTGCGGATGAGGGAGGATCCCCGCGGGTACCGCTCGTGATGATGACGTGCTTGAAGAGGGTGAAGATAGGCTTCATCACCAGACCAGGGTCGCAGCAGAGCAGTTTGAGGACGGACTGCGAGGACAAGAAGCCGGCGCCCTGCTTGGGGCTGGAGAGAAAGGGCGGCTCCACCAGCGTGTAGAAGCCGTGGTCGTACAGGCCCACGAGCGTGCAGTAGTCGATGACCTTGGAGAGAGAGGCCATGCTAGGGATCACTGGACGTGCAGAGAAGCACTTCTCGAAGGAGAAGGAGGAGTTGATTTGCTGGAAGATGGAGACGAGAGACTTGAACCGCGCGTAAAACATGCGCAGCGTGTCGGAGTCCACCACACAGTCCTATCCTCAAAATCCCCCCGAATTCGGACATTGTAAAAATCGAGCCGTTTTTCGTTCATGGAGTATCCTTCGGCAGTCTTCTTCACCGTCCACTCCTTCATCTTTCTCACCACCAGCTTCAGCAACGGAATGAAACTCCCCGCCTTCATGTAAGGTCCCTCGATCTACGCTGAACGCGTCTCCCATTCCCCACCACCCGCTGAATCATGCCGCGGTCCGTGGTGGCCAGCACCGGCGGACTGTCCTCCTCGCTCACTACGCGTCAGGCAATAGGAGTGTTGTCACGAAGGTCCTTCTCGGAGAGCTGTTCCTGCAGCGTGAAGAAGGCGTTCTCCACCTGCTGCCGCTGCGCGTCCTGGCAGGCCTGCAGCGTTTCGGACATCCTGCGGGTAAGAGCCAGCGGCGAGGGCACTTGGTGAGGCGGCGGTCGGCGTCCTCGAGCTCGCCGAGGGACAGCGTGATGCTGTGGTTCTCGCAGAGGATGTTGTCGATGTTGTGGCCCTCATCGAAGAGGATGATGTTGTTGCTGTTGTTCAGGTACGGCAGGATGTAGTTGCTGATGTGCGGGTCCAGCACGTACTGCGCGTCACACGCCCCCGTGGCAAGTACCTGGTAGTTGAAGACGATGACCGTGGCGAGGCTCAGGCTCTCGCGCGCCAGGTAGTACGGGCAGGTGCCGTGCTGCTTCCCGTACTGGCAGAGATCGTCCAGCGTGTAGCTGTGTGTGAGGGAGGGAGAGAGCAGCGACATCTCGAAGGGAATCTGGAGATCCTTCGCCGACGCCTTGTAGCCCTCGTAGAATGTGCAGATGTCCTCGATATCGAAGGAGGTAGTTGGATCGTTTGCTCGCCGCTCCGTGTTGCGAATCTTGCTATGGCAGGCATCCTGCGGTAAAGGACTAGAACCGTTTAAGATGTGGATATGTCTACCGTCACTTCCGCGTTCTTCACATCGATTGCGCTGTGAATGCACAGGTTGCGGCGACTGCTCAAGCACACACCGTAAACCGGCACATAGCGACCTTCCAGCACACTGCAGCGGTAGGCAACAACGCGCTTCAATTCCTCCATGCATTGGTTCAATTCGGCAATGGTACGAGTGCAATACACCAGCTTTCCTGCGCATCAAAATCTCCACCCCATTGCCGACCCATTCTGGGATTGACGAATTTGGCAGCCAAGTAGACGGAAAAGATGCACACCGTTTTGCCCGTTCCGGTGGGCATTTCAATCAGCGCATGGCCCTTTTGCTCGTTGGTTTCAAATAATTGCTTCAGCTCCAACATGTACTCATATTGCTCTGGATAGATGCTACTGTATCTACGATCATCACAGCAGTAGGGATAATTACGGAAACAAGATATCCAATCCTTCCAGATTGAACTGCATTGCTGTCGCTTTGAAAATGGAGCGAAAAGGGACTGCCGTTTTCGACCCGATTTTGGCATTCCTGGGAAGCAATGCGGAAAGCAGTTTCCTTGCATCACCCTATCTCAATTAGGCAACGGAAAGAGTAATGGCAAGAACGGAGAGTCGATGGAAGTGAAACACAGTGGATCAGGGATTTGAATGCATTAGCAAACACATCGGACTGCCACAAATCCGATAAAGCGGATACGAGCCGATCATGGAATCATCTCTTTCTTCACTCATGAGCAAGGACACGATCACAATCGACACGCAGCATGGAGGCATGATTGTTGGAACCAATATATGATTCGTTACATATAGCATGACGCGCAGCTCGATTACTACGGAAAGCTGTTGGCCACCTGCTCTTCCGACAATATCATTCGCATTTACAGTATTGAGAACGGGAGTTCGGATCTGGCGTGCGAAATCACAGAGTACGCGTTATTGGGGAGGATGAAGTGCAGACACTCGGGTCCCGTGTGGAGAGTTGCCTGGAGCCATCCCAAGTTTGGCTCGTTGCTGGCTTCCTGCAGCTATGACGGAACGGTGAAGATATTCAGCATCGACAAGGACAAATCGTATAGCACCGTCTATGTATATTCGGGACACAAAGCATCGGGTTGGAAAGAAGAGGGCAAGTGAGATGTAGTGAACGGTGTTGCGTGGGCTCCCTACGAGTACGGTCTCTGCCTCGCCGCTGTCTCTAGCGACGGATCTATGTCGATCCACTACCTTGCCAGTAGGGATTCCTCCTTCTTTGAAACGCAGACGAAACGGAGTGGAAGAGCCAGTCGGTGTTAGTCTGCCGCAGCGGCTGCTCCTCCGTGTCGTGGTGTCCCTACCGCCCCACCGCATCCGAGGGAGTGATCATTCTCCGTGTGGCGGTGGGCGCTGGAGACAGCTGTGTCCATGTCCTGAAGTCTTTCCGTTTCCCTTCCATAACCTGTAGGTGTCTCAGCTCGCCCGTGAACCCCTGGGAGGTGGAGTCGAAGCTGCGTGGTCACTCGGACCGCGTGCGTGATGTGAGCTGGTGCCCCTTCATCGGCTTCCCGGTCAACATGATCGCCTCCTGTGGTCGTGTGGGAGAAGGGCTGCGATGTGATGCGTAGGATTGCCAGTTGTGCATCTGGAGCCAGAAGAACGGTGACGCGTGGACTACGTGCCACAAGCAGACGTATACAGATCCGGTGTGGCGCGTCAGCTGGAGCATCACGGGCAATCTGCTTGCGGTCAGCCACGGGGTGGATCAGGTGGACTTGTGGAAGGAAATGATTGACGGGAGCTGGAGGATCGTCAACAGGGAAGAAAAGAATTAGCGTAGTGTTGTACTTTTTGTCTCTCGTTCTTGTTCGATCACAGGCAATGGAGGGAGACCCTACGGAGGAGCCCGGGAGTCGGAAGGACGATCTTCAGTGGCTCCAGAGTATGCGCGAACGACACAACCGAAACGTGAAGGCAATGAGTGGAAAGCGAGTAGAGAGATTGCGCAAGTCGGTGGAGCGAAAGGTGCTGAAGGCCATCGAAGAAGCCAGTAGGATTGTGATGCAAACGTAATGGACAGAGGGGGGAAACAGCAACGAGAAGGAGGAAGGAAAGGAAGAGGTGGATACAAAGGTGAGTGTGTGCTACGCCATTGAAAAGCAGGAGGATGAGAAGAGGAAGCGGCTACGGATATTTGCAAAGCACATCAACATGAATGAGCAGTTCCCGACAACCTCGCTGGAAGTCCTCCAAACATTTCAAGCGTGATACGTAGGTTCAGCTGGAGAAGAAGATGACGGAAGCCATAGCTAAGAAGGACTATCATCTCGCTGACCGGCTAAACAAGCAGATTGCGGATATCCACCTGAACCAGGTGTTGAAGAGCGCTGAGAAGAAGACCCAGTTCGAGTTGAAGAAGGAAGTGGCCGTTCTTGCCCTTTTTACCCGTAGAAGACAGAGAGTCCTGCTCCGATGCTAAACTGGAAGTATGTGCGTCGCCTTCCTCCCATCGTAGATTCAACCGGAAGGAGCGCTGGGAGCGGAAGGGAAACAGTTCGAGTGTTTGTTGCAAACAGCGGAGATGTGACTAAGCACGATCCTGTTCAGTGCAGCGCTTTGCACATGCATCGTCCACCACGGCGCGCAGCTCCCGCGTCGCCGCACGGACATTCGAGTGACTGAAAATAGCACTAATCACGGCGATGCCGGACACGCCGGCTTCCACCGTGGAGGCGGCATTCTTCGCATTGACCCCGCCAATGGAAACCACGGGAATCTTCACGGATCGGCACACGCTCGCCAGCCCGTCCAAACCGATCACGTCCGCATCGTCCTTGGAGCTACTCGTCACAACACCCACCCACGCTCACATGGTGGGGAACACGGCGCCCGAGCCAAGGTAGCTCGCGCCGTTCTGCTCCGCCAGCACCGCCTGCTCCGCCGTCTGCGCCGACACGCCGACGATCTTGTGCGGGCCGAGCAGCTTGCGGCAGGTGCGCACGTCCATGTCGTTCTGTCCAATGTGCACGCCGTCGGCGTCGGACTAGAATGAAAGAGGAAGACAGCCCCTACCACCATCGCGACGTCCACGCGGTCGTTGATGATCAGCGGCACGCCGTGCTTCCGCAGCATCTTCTTCAGCTCGTTCGCGTGCGCCACCATGCGATCTATGCTTCACTCGCAGTTCTCGTGCGCACCGAAATCCTCCGTCTTGTCGCGGATTTGAATCATGGTGGCCCCGCCCTCGATGGCCTCGCCAATCGCCTCCTCCATCTCCTCTCCGCCCACCTGGTTCAGGTGCTCGTTCGTCAGCGCCATCAGCCGGCACGCCTCCTCCGAGCACACGTCCGCCTTCAGCGCCGGCTCCACACTCCACGCATCGCACATCATGCGCGGCCAGCTCAGCACGGCGCTCACCTCGCTCCAGTCCTCGCACACGTACAGCACCTTCTCCGCCTTCTCACTGTGCTGTACTCTTTCCTTCGCATTGTACAGCACCTTCTCCGCCTTCTCACTGTGCTGTACTCTTTCCTTCCCATTGTACTGCATCAAGCCCTCCTTCGCATTGTACTGCATCAAATCCTTCAATGCCACGCCGTACTGCGCGCACACACGTCTGAAGGTGGCGGACGGGTGCATCACCACGCCGATGTCCGCCTCCAGCAGACAGCTCAGGTCCCCCAGCGAGTCGCCGATCATGACCCGCACACCCTCGCCGCCGATCGCCCTCATCACCTCGCGCTTGTGTTCGCACCCGCCGCAGCGCTTGTCCAGCGCGCCCGTCGCCACGCCCTGCGCGTCGTACACCAGCGAGGAGGAGAACACGTGGCTCGGGAGCACGTTCAGCGCGCCGTGCCACACGCTGTCGCACAGGCAGTTCACGATCATGTCGTTGTACCACGACTGCGAGACGACATACAGCGACCGCGCCCGCTCGTGCTGCAAAAAGTACGGCGCGTTCTCCGCCAGGTCGACCAGTCTCCCGGTGAGTCCCACGGCGTAGCGGCGCAGTCCCTTGAACAGCCCGCTGTCCTCGCACGGCTTCAGGCAATCGTAGTCAATGGCGTCGTAGCCCTTGAGGAAGCCGGAGAGCGTGTCGTTCTGTAGCAGCGCATCGAACTGTCCCTGGTAGGTTGACTTGTACGCCGTGAGAAGCTCCTGGTACAGCGCCTGACGATCGAGAGAGTCCTTGAAGAAGAGCTCGTTTCCGCGCAGTCCCACATCCTTGGAGTAAGCACAGACAGAGTCTCTTACGCACGTGTCCCTCACCGTGAGCGTACCATCGAAGTCGAGAATGATCGTGCGCTTCTCAGGAATGAGATAGGGCGAAATGGACGGGTAGAGAGAGTACTGCAGCAGAATTCTCAGCACATTCTTCGATTCCTCGTCCGAGTGTCCCTCACGCAAATCACCGAAATGACGTATGGATTCGATTTCCTATAATTCAAAAAGAGGGTAAGGAGAATACCGTGGGGTGATTGATCCATTCGGGGAGCAATTCCTTGGGGAAGGACTTCACCAAGTCAAAGAAATGGCACGTGAAGAAGAGAAGGAAGCTCTTGTCCTTGCACTTGGTGTGCAGCGTTTCAAAGCCATAGTCGCTGCTCATGTTCTTGGGTGCATCCGTAGTGCAGAACGGCTTGTACATACTCTGTTCATCACTGCTGGCACTGGCAAGCATCCTTTCCATCGATGGAATCACGACACTACGCGATCAAGCTGATGTCTAGTGTAACACCTTTGAACTGCCTGTGTGAAGTGCACTACGCAATCCGTTACGTGAAGATCCCCCTTACACACGGTGTTCAGCAATATAGAAGTATACCTATTCCCCTCACGGCGGCTATCCATCCTCTACTTGAACACGTTGTTGCACACCTTATCCATCCGATGCATCGCTTGAAAAACGTCTTTCTGAGTCTGTGTGATGATCAAGGAACCACTGAACACACAGGTGGTTCATGATTGTCTTTGAAGAAAAGGGAATCATCTCGTCCACCCAACCCGACGTGGGTAGGAGAAGCGGGATGTCTCTAACGATGTAGATCTCTTTGTGTCTGGGGAATTGCAAAAGAAGAGGAGCGCTGTGTATGAACTCGAATAAGAAGAGTGTAGAACGAAATTCAAAAGCAAAGAAGGAGGCTCATCCAAGTGGGAACCAACGAGCGTTTTTCATGTGTAGTTGATAGTGTACAGAGAGAAACAAGAATCATGAAACCAAAAGACAAGGGGAAGAGCTCAGATGGAAGTGGAGACACCTCAACGTCCTCTACGATAGTAGTTGATGCACTGGCAACTCATAGAATAGAAATGGCACTCCCATTCAGGAACCAATTCCATCATCACCACAAACAAAGAAGAGTCGACAAATGCAGAGCTGCAGAGACGCAGAATGCGTTTTGCTGTACCCGAGGCGACGACTGCAGCTCCAGTGCATCATAACCCGAATCAACCCATTGTTGGCAAATGCACGAATCTGGAGAAGGCCTACTTCCGACTCACAACAGCTCCCAATGAAAACGATATCCGGCCAGAAGACGTCCTGAAGAAGGCGTTTCTGCGATTGAAGACGATCTGGAAAGAAACAAAGGACTCGAAGTCGAACAGGGGTTGGAAATTGACGGGTAGTTATGTTCTCGACCAGTTGAAGGCGATTCGTCAAGATCTCGTCGTCCAAGGCATTTCAAACGAATTCACCGTGGAGGTTTACGAGTACAATGCGAAGATTGCGCTGAAGGCACAAAATCTGAACGAGTTCAACCAAGTCCCAGATCGCGCATCGCACTGATAAGTAGTGCCAATCCATGCTCGGCTCGCTCTACACCACCATTCCCAGCAAGCGGCAGATTCGCTTCCTCGCGTATCACATCATGTATGACGTGGTTACCGTTGCTTCTCTTCCTCCTCCTCACACGCAGAACAACGTCGTGGAGATCCACCGCCACATCCAGCAGGCCCAAGCCGTTCTGTCGGAGCCCCTCATTCACCACGCTCTTCTCGTGTCACCTGTCTCCTCCAGTCACGTGTAGGTGGTGGAAGCGTACCGCACATCCAACTACCCCTATTTCATGGTTCTGTACGAGGCCGCTCCGAAGGGGACGAAGGAGCTCATGGAGTCCATGGTGACGGTTGTTCGCAATCGGTTGCTGAAGCTGTATCTCAGCGCCACGCTTCCCTCTATCTCCGTGAATCAGCTCGCTGTAAAGTATCAGGAATGCTGTTATCACTAGGGTCTTCTTCGGATAGAAGAGAGTGCATTGAAGAAGATGCTGGATGAACGGGGAATCGTCTACACCGATCGCATTGAGATTGCAAAGAACAAAGCCAGCATCATGCAGCTGCCCTATTAGCTATATGATACGCTGTGTTTGTTTCCCATCTCCTTCCAAAACGCCGATCCGCTCATCCACACCCCTTTGTATGGGAGTTGTCGTCCCTGACTTCCTGAATGGGTATTCTGCAAAGGAAACGGTTTCAAAGAGCTGTTTTTCTTGCTGTTGTGAGGGTATTGGTTCAACCCTCCAGAAAAGGGGGTCGACGTTTCCCTGTTTTGTTACTCTCACTGGATGTTGTTTGATATGACTAGCAAATCTCACCCCAAGACACCCATCCGCAAATGGCTCCTTGTCGAGAAAAGACGAAAGTGCGTCATCACCTATATATAGCTATATGTAGGAGAAACGAGTGGCTGTGGTTTACGGCACCCAAGAATGCCATAAAAACCTTTACTGTTCTCAAACTATGGTCGGATCCATTTGCCTTCCATCGTCCTCAACTTCAACCGACCCCTCATTCATTCTGCTGCGGCTGAATCCGGATGTCCATTGAAGAGCCTGATCCCTAAGTCCAAGTCGTGTGTCCTATGAGCTGTGTGTGCTATTCAAGGAAAGAAGGACTATCTGCTTCTCATTCCGCGATCATCTTCCAGATCGTGCATTGGATTCTTCGAGGCTGTAGGATATGCATCGTATGTACCTGCATATACTATCGGCAAGAGACGAATCCTGTTTGCGAATGAATTCACTTCCTGCTATGTATCATTCTTGTTATTCTGTTCTTATGTGATGCAACACGTAACGGAATCAGCCTGTTGCTATTCTCATGTATTGAATCACGATTGTGTGCTACATTGCTCACAACTCGAGTTACTCTAACAAATCACTCATCTTCAATTTCAGCATATTGAAGAAGCGCGTCTACCACCAGCTCCGGAACGGCAATCGCGGGAGGAGCGAAAATTGCTACTACTGGCGGCAGGAGGTAACCGTTCTGCGCCTCCCTGTTCAGCGATCCGTCCGTGTCGTAGCACGCGCCGAAGATTGCCGTCTTGATATAGTTTGTGTCACAATCGTAGACTCGTTGGAACACATACTGGAACCACAGTATGATGTTCCTAAGCGCTACACGTTACTTCTCTCTATTGTACCTACGTGCTGACCACTGGGCATTATCCTTATCACTACTACCGCCCTTCTGTCCATACGCCGCATCGGTGCGGGCGATAGAGTTGTAGTGAGCGTGCTTCACAACACTAAGCTCGCCAGGGCCCAGAGTACTGCCTTTCACCCCTTCGAAGTTGAGGTTGAGAGAGTACGAGATTCTTCACATCTCTCTCATTACCTCTTCAATCTCTGCGCCAGTTGCCGGCCGCAGAATCACGCCTCTATAGCGTTTGATTCTCAAGAAGAGCAACAATGGAGTCAACAAGAGAAGGCTGCCTAGTATTGGAGAGTTTGTTTCTCTGCCATTTGTTTGTTGCAACACACAAGAGACACAGTGAACCACTTCATGCCTCGGCAAGGCGGATAAGTGCCTCTTTCACGATTTCACTGAACCACAAGCAGCGCTCCCGTTGTGAGCCACTCAGAATGGAGCCCTCCATACCATGATGCACAATGGCGTTCGACTCCACCACAACCACATTGACGAAATAATCCACTGTAGCATCCATTACTGTATTGAAACCACATGGAAACAGCCCATCCATCGTTCTCAACACCTACTGCTCTCCGCAGAGCGCCCCTATAGTATGTTGTTTGTTCTAGCAAGGCATGAACAGAGCGCACATTGGATAGTCTGTTCGCGAGTTTGACCTTGCGGCGTTTCGACCGTTCCCAGAGCAAACTGGCACTACGAGCATGAGAACGGTGAGTTTGATTATCAACGCGAGATGGATTGTTCCCGTCATTCCTAAGGACACGGTCTATGACTTCTACTCTGTCATCATCGATGGAAAGGAGATTATCGACTGCCTGCCCACCAAGGTGATCCGCATTCCCACAACACTCATTTCCTAGGAGGTGGAGGGAAAGTACACGTCGGACACGGTGGTCGACAAGCTGCACCACGTCGTCATGCCCGGACTGATCAATATGCACACCCACGCCGCCATGTCCCTGTTCAAGGCCTTCAGCGACGATAAGAAGCTGATCGACTGGCTGCGTCTTATTTGAGTGCTCCCCCTGAGTTGTAGAGAAGGACATCTGGCCGGCGGAGGCAAAGTTCGTTGGTCCCGAGTTCGTGGTCGATGTAGCTCTGAGTTCATCCATTAAACCCTAGGGAACGAAGCTAGCGTGTGCGGAGATGATCCGCAGCGGAACCACCTGCTACAACGACATGTACTTCGCGATTGACGAGGCGGCGGCCACGTCCTCGGCGATCGGCATCCGTGCGGTGCACGGCTGCGGCGTCTTCGGATTCCCGACGAGCTGGGCGGCGGGTCCGGTGGAGTGTCTGGAGAAGAATCGCGCGTTCTTCAACAGCCACAGCCGCGACAACGACCTGCTGATGTGGGGCATCGCGCCGCACGCGCCGTACACGGTGCCGGAGCAGTACATCGTGGCGGCGAAGGAGCTGGCGCGCGAGAGCGGCGTGCTGTTCCACATGCACGTGCAGGAGAGCGAGGCGGAGCTGAAGGACTCCATCAGCGGCACGCCCAGCTCCAGCCGCCACCTCTCGGAGGCGCGGTGCTCGCCCATCGAGGTGGGGTTGCGGTGGTGACGTGAGGCGTAGAACCTGTGGGAGAAGAAGGTGTTGGATCACTCGGTGCTGGCGCACTGCGTGCACGTGACGGACAAGGACATCGAGCTGCTGGCGCGCGCGGAGGCGGCGGTGGTGCACAACCCGTCGTCGAACCTGAAGCTGGCGTCGGGCATCTGCCCCGTGCAGAAGATGCTGGACGCGGGCGTGAACGTGTGTCTGGGCACGGACTCGGCGTGCTCGAACAACAACCTGGACATGTTCATGGAGATGCGCAACGCGGCGCTGCTGGGCAAGGTGGCGAGCAACGACCCGCAGGCGTGCTCCGCCTCCACCGTGCTGGCCATGGCCACGGTGAACGCGGCGAAGGCGCTGGGGCTGGAGGGCAAGCTGGGCGCGGTGCAGGCGGGCATGCGCGCGGACGTGATCGCGGTGGACATGGACTGCGTGGAGGTGTGGCCCCTGTCGAACATCCTCTCGCACCTGGTGTATGCGTGCGGACGCAGCCAGTGGGCGTGGAGGCGGTGGGTGACGCGTAGGGTGACCGACGTGTGGGTGAGCGGCAAGCAGCTGATGCGGGAGAGGGAGCTGACGACGCTGAAGATGGACGAGCTGCGCGCCATTGGCGAGAAGTGGGAGAAGATTCTCCGCGAGTTTAAGGCTGGAAAGGAGTGGACTGTTTGTGGAACAAACGCGCATTAAAGCAACAGTTTCAGCACCGCCTCCCAGTCCTTGCAGTAGTGGACGCGCTCATCCTGATGCCGTGATAGGTCCACGGATACTCGCCAAACAGGATGCACTCCTCGCACACGGGCATGCACTAGATGTGATGTGATGAGGATAATGCCACTTCGTAAACGTAACGCTCACGATCATCGATGAAAATGGAAATGTGCTCTTCCTCGCACAGAATGCTCTTCACGGGACGGTCCTTGCTAATGAGATAATACAAAACGCTCTCTCCTACGAAATGGTGTTGTCGCAATACCGATCGTTCGCGTAGATCAGCTTCTCGATGGGCACACCCTGGAAGTTGTGGTTGATCCAGTACTCGGTCGATTCCTTCCAAATCGCCTACGCCTCAGAAGCAGTCCACGAATGCACCTCCACACGACCCGTGATCAGAACAAGACGGTACTTGGTGCTTAACGCGAGAAGCGCCTCTCTCGCTCCGGGGACCATTTCGAGCTACCGCATCAACATAGAGAGAGACACAAAACATGCTTGGGGTGCTCCTTGCAGTAACCGAGGAACAGATCCCAGTTCTACGCGGAATCACAACCGAATCACACTACGGGCTTCTTGTCGAGATGGAAGTACTTGTTCAAGTCGTACTCCTTCATATCCTCGTACTTCATGCCCAGGTTGAGCTTCTTGCTCATGTAGGGGATGAAGTCCTTCATCAGCAGGCAGAGCACCTCATCGCAGTCAATACCGATAATCTTCTTCTGCATTCTCGTTTGGATTATATGAGAAAACAGTGCTAACAAAGAAATGGGGGATATGTGCTCCTCGGTACCAGTGTGGAGAGGAGGAATTGGGTACAAGGGGTGATAAGTGTGTGTTGGTGCTGATTGCCAAGGAAGGCAAGAAGAAGACGTGTCATAAAATGCTAACAGAAGATGGGTCCGGAAAGCAGACTGACTTTGGTATGATATGGGAAGTGAGATAACCGTGAAAGGAATAGATAACTGAAAAACGAACAAAGTGGGAGGGTTTTCTGTCATTCTCTTCGTTAGAAGAAGAATCACTCATTTATTGATTGTGTTTCACAAATGGCTTCTACCATAGACAGTGTAATAAAGAAATGCAAGGAGCTTGCCGCTTGCAGCCATGCGTACTCCATGCTTTCCGATGTCACTCAGTTTATCAACGAAAACTGGATGGTTATGAAAGAGGAAGGTAAACGGCCCAGGTCCTGTGGTCATCGTTGTTTCACAACCCTGGAGAGGAAGATGCTCTTGTACTTTTGGCTTCTATGTGGATCAAGACTGAGCGGTCATAGCAAAAAGATTGTTAATGGGTGCATGACCGAGATTGGCTATGCTGGCTACAACCCGGATAGTCACCGATTCCGTCAGTGCATTGAGAACGCCAAACAGCGAGAGAAGAAGTGTCCTGAGAAGATTGACGCCGAAATGAGACTACTCATCTCCAAGAAGAGGCGGTTTGAATCCACTCCGGTGCATGAACGAGTGGAGCCAGATGGTAGGAGTGGGCCGATTATGCCCTATGGAGACAATGGGCGCTGAAATTGTAAATGAAGACGATGTCTTCCTTCCATCGGGTCCGGGAAGCGTTGTCATAGCGAAGCAGTCTCCAGACGAATCCATCTCGATACTCTCTGCAGAATCGCAGTATTCTTCTATATTCACTGAACCTTCAACATTGCTTGATGGTCTTGGTGCTTTCGGTCCTACGGAGAGTCAATTCAACGCCCCAGTCTCCAGAATCCTCTCGATCGTTCTCTTCCATTGAAGAGAATCCCTCTTTTCCATCTTCACCAGTGGCTCATTTCATTGGTACTCCCGAAATGGGCAATCCCTTCTACTCACAAGGGGACGTCGAACGAGAAGACAGGGAAGCCTATCTGCGGCGGCAACTGGATCTAGTGTATTCCGAGACACCATTCCCTTACGAAGACTATCAGACTAACAAGTTTGCCCGAAATGGCTTTGTGCTGCCTGATAATACTCCTGCCGGACAAGAGAATCTGAATGCGATTTGCTTCTCATCCTATTCCCCTATTGGATTCCCGTCTATCTGAGTCTTTGCTTCTATTATAAACTCAGTATTAAGCTTGTTTGTTGCATTTTATCCGGAATTCACGATCATCCCATCACCACACAGTTATTGTCTTCAACGGGCTGCTCCCTCCCTGTACTTCCCAGTGGGGTGTGTATTTCCTGTTTTAGCCAAGGGCACGAAACAGTAACGACACTCGATGAAACTCCCTTTCTCTGATTTGCGCCAAAAAACGTTAAAATGGATGGTTGTGAAGCACAGTTGTCTCCCTTGAAAGTGGAGACAAAGGAAGAAGTGCTGAACCGATGCAATGAGTATAAGAAGGCATGTGAGGGCAAATGTAATGACGATAATTATTGTCTTGCCTGTAACTACTTGAACGAGAACTACGAGGATATGTGTGAAGAAGCGAGAAATACAAAGCTACTGAATCATACACCGTTTGGGAAACATGAAGAGGTATTTGTCATATACCTTATTGATACTTGCACTGGGGATTACTCCGGTAATGTGGTCCCTGCTGCAGATGCGATCATAGGGCGCTCTTGGCTATCAAAAGTACACTTCACGCTTCAAGCGTTTTATCCAAAGAAAGGAAAATCTGCTAAAGGCAAGGAAAAACAGTGATTTGAGTTCTTCATCCGGAAAAGCCGTTGTTAAGGGCGCAGCAAATACGAAGAAGAAAAGCCTAAAAATAGAAGAAAGCAGGTAAAGAAGAAACAACAATCGCAAGATGCGTGCCCGCTGTGATAAAGGAGTGTAAGCGGGAGAAGAGTGATGAACTGAAGGAGATTACGTTGATGCCGGTGGAAAATGAACAGTATCGGGGAAGTGACCTGATTCCCCCAAGAATGAGGCGTCCCTGATACTACCATTTGCGAATGATTGTCCAAGTCCTGCCACGAACACGGTCAGCTCAAGTGAAGTGGATAATACCGCGTTTGACTCATTGTGTGAAGATGGGAAGCCCAATCAGCATCCCGTGGATTCCCAGAAACAGAGTGCGAATCGTGTGGATCAGCACGTACACGAGACCCCTATCCTCCACCGCTTTACTTCAATGAGAGAGAGTCCCTGATTGGAGGAGGCTCTCAAGATTGTCAGCAAACGGATCCGTATCCATATCGCCAGGCATATGATGAGAATAGCCTGCCATTTGATTTTGAAATCAATGAAAGTGGACGCTTTGGTGTGAATGGGCAGCCATTCGGTTCCTCTTATGGAAATGGGAATGAACTGAATGTGTCGGTCATTATTTCTGTCGATGCATCGTTTATAAGTGACGAAGGCCACTCCAGAGGCGTTCTTCCTACGCCGGACACATCTATCTTTGTATGGCACTATTCTTTTGCATTTCCTTTTGCGATGTGTTTATTGTATACAAGAGGTAAAATCGTACCATTCCTTCATGATGCTCCTGTTGCTCTGATCTGTATTGGGCTGGAGTACTCCTTCCTTACATGTCACTGTTCGTTGATTCTCGTTCGTCGGGGAGGAGTTTCCAGTCCACAGCACAGCAGGCACTCTTTTATTCTACTGCAGTCAGTGTCTTAATAACCATCCTGGTGATGTGCTTATATATGGCAATCCTCCGTATCATGGCGTTTTCAGCATTAAAATTAGAGACGGCGGCTGTTCCTACTAGAGGCTGTGTTTCTCTGTAACTGGAATGGAGTTGAATTCATGGGGTCTAATGGCGCGATAGATCGTTGTTCCTGCTATTCCGTGATTTTGGCGTGCTTCCACGCAATTCTGATTCATTCGTTACGTGAGCTGCTTGATGTGAAAATTGTAGTGTATTCCACGCATTTTTTAACATTCCTCGACAAAGCCTTTCCTTCCGTTAATGGTATGTATGGGTGTGGAAGGAGTTCAGATGAGAGATAACGGACTTGTAATCTTCCTGTTCGTGCAAACGCTGCTTTGGCGGGTTTGTGACAGAGGAATGGGGCGTTTCATTCAACCTCAGCCTTTCTCATTTAACCATTATCCTGTCCCTTGTCGCAATGAGCGATTTAAAAAACTGGACCGAGTGCTCGCGTTATGTCAAAGTGAAATTAAAGAAACAAACGATAATCTCCTCCGGTGGAGATGGACGCCCTTGCTTAGGAAGGAGTTCAAACGGATCCGGAAGAAGCCTC